>JAYMDG010000030.1:0-469949 GCA_036872995.1 Hymenopellis raphanipes
ATAAGCATACAGCAGTGATGGTTTAAAGTCTAGTCGCAATGTCTTGTGTGGAATATCTGCTATGATGTCGAGCAGCAACTGGAAGATTCTCGACAGAAGTACGGTCGCAACAAGTATCAATATCTAGAATAGTTTGAGCGTAGATCGTCGCATTGTATCATGGAGAACCGTGCAGTGTCGTGAAGTACTGCGAAGAGCAAGATCAGAGGACAGATCTTGAGTATGACACGGGATCGAATGACAACTCAGATGAATGCAAAGTCTTCTGATTATTCCAAGACGTCGAGCAGCAACTTAGATGCTGTATTGAGGACCGAGGTAGCCATTGTTAGGTGCCGATGGGGGGCCAGGGTGCACCTAAGCTTAGGTGCATCCGTTAGATAGTTAGGACGACAGCAGAAATTAATGCAGATCTCCAGGATCGTCGGAATGAGAAGCTCCAAGTATCTGCATCTGATTGAGTAGACCGCCGTCGTACAGATCGAAAAGAGAGGGTGTGTAGGATCTTGACCGCTGAGGCGACATCTCAGATGGATCGGGTAAATTCTAAGATGCGGAACGGCAACTTGGATAACTGCAGAAATTAATGCAGATCTCTCGGGATGTCTCGACAGGATGCATCGATTGAATACAACACTACATATAGATCGAAAGTCGGATATTGACTGCTGAGAATCTAGACGGCTGATAAATTCTAACATGTAGTCTTGGACGACTGCAGAAAATTACCTGGATCATGTCTGTTATCTGGATTGAATCGCTGTAACACTCGCAGAGAAAATTACCTGGAATCATGTCTGTATCAGACACTGAGAGCAAGAGCCGACAAGTATCACTACCGGCAATTGAAACAATCAATATCCAGATTCCTACATTGACAACGATACTCATGACGTCACCAAGATAGAGCTCGGCCAGCTTCGTCATCTGTTAGAACTGTGTAACAGAAGTAGAGCGACCAGCAGCGATGAGAGAGAGAGAAGTATTCTGAGAGACCGAATGGCAACTCGGATGAATACGAAACAAAGTGAAGCGCTTTTTGTCACTCCAAGATGTGGTGGCAACTTGGAAGGCTGCTTAGAGGACCGAGGTAGCCATTTAATGGTCTTAACAGAGGGCCAGAGTAAAGGGCAGAGGTGCACCATTGCAATGGTGCGTCCGTTAGATAGTTAGATTTAGGTGCACCATGGCTGTGGTGCGCCCAGTAGATAGGTCTACATCATCTTGTCTTTATCATTCTCTCGTGATACTTCTGTGAATCTTGTTTCATCGTCCTGGATTGTTACGCGCCACTGAGTGCTGGGAAGCGAGGGCTTTTTTTTTTTATCATCACAGTTCATTACTATATCTATACGTACAGCGAGACTTTACGTGCTGGCCACTACAGGCTGGAATCGGGGTTTTTTCAAAGGGTTACGTCTACAGCACCACCTCTGCGAACCCTAACCGTATGTCCACTGAGAGTTTACGTGCTGGCCACTCCAGGCGGGAATCGGGGTTTTTTTCAAAGGGTTACGTCAAGCACCACCTCTGCGAACCCTAACTGTATGTCCACCGATAAGACATGTTTCATATGACATGTTCAAGAGTACGGTGCGTAGTCGTGTCAAGTCTCAGAGTCGCGTCTCATTCAGTAGCGGCCGAGGTTGTAATACTCGATGGTGAGTGCAATATAGAAAGCATACAGCAGTGGTGGTTTAAAGTCTAGTCGCAATATCTTGTGTGGAATATCTGCTATGATGTCGAGCAGCAACTCGGAAGATTCTCGACAGAAGTACAGTCGCAACAGTATCAATATCTAGAATAGTTTGAACGTAGATCGTCGCATTGTATCATGGAGAACCGTGCAGTGTCGTGAAGTACTGCGAAGAGCAAGATCAGAGGACAAAAGTAGTATGACACGGGATCGAATGACAACTCAGATGAATGCAAAGTCTTCTGATTATTCCAAGATGTCGAGCAGCAACTTAGATGCTGTATTGAGGACCGAGGTAGCCATTGTTAGGTGCCGATGGGGACCGAGGTGCACCTAAGCTTAGGTGCATCCGTTAGATAGTTAGGTGCATCCGTTAGATAGTTAGGACGACGGCAGAAATTAATGCAGATCTCAGGATGCGTCGGAATGAGAAGTCTCAAGTATCTGCATCTGATTGAGTAGACCGCCGTCGACAGATCGAAAAAGAGGGTGTGTAGGATCTTGACCGCTGAGCGACATCTCAGATGGATCGGGTAAATTCTAAGATGCGGAACGGCAACTTGGACAACTGCAGAAATTAATGCAGATCTCTCGGGATGCGTCGGAACGAGAAGCCCAAGTATCTGCATCTGATTGAATACAACACTATTGTATAGATCGAAAGTCGGATATTGACTGCTGAGCAACATCTCAGACGGATCGGATAAATTCTAACATGCAGAACGGCAACTTGGACGACTGCAGAAATTAATGCAGAGTCTCACAGGATGCGTCAGAATCAGAAGTACAAGTATCTGCATCCGATTGAATAGCGCTGCCTTGTAGTCGAGAGAAAATTACCTGGAATCATGTCTGTTATTGGAGACATCTCTGTAACACTGACAATTAGATGAAGTGTATACAGAGCAAGAGCGACAAGTATCACTACCGGCAATTGAAACAATCAATATCCAGATTCCTGTGGATAACGATACTCATGACGTCACCAAGATGAGCTCGCCATCTTCGTCATCTGTTAGAACTGTGTAACAGAAGTAGAGCGACCAGCAGAGACAGAGAGAGAGTAGAAGTATTCTGAGAGACCGAATGGCAACTCAGATGAATACGAAACAAAGTAAGGCGCTTTTTGTCACTCCAAGATGTGAGGTGGCAACTTGGAAGGCTGCTTAGAGGACCGAGGTAGCCATTTAATGGTGCCTAGGGCCAGAGTAAAGCAGACCGAGGTGCACCATTGCAATGGTGCGTCCGTTAGATAGTTAGTATGACACGGGATCGAATGACAACTCGGATGAATGCAAAGTCTTTCGATTATTCCAGACGTCGAGCAGCAATCTTAGATGCTGTATTGAGGACCGAGGTAGCCATTGTTAGGTGCCGATGGGGACCGAGGTGCAAGCCTAGGTGCTTAGGTGCATCCGTTAGATGGTTAGGACGACAGCAGAAATTAATGCAGATCTCCAGGATGCGTCGGAATGAGAAGCCCAAGTATCTGCATCTGATTGAGTAGACCGCCGTCGTACAGACTAAAAATGAGGGTGTGTAGGATCTTGACCGCTGAGCGACATCTCAGATGGATCGGGTAAATTCTAAGATGCGGAACGGCAACTTGGATAACTGCAGAAATTAATGCAGATCTCTCGGGACGCGTCGGAACGAGAAGCCCAAGTATCTGCATCCGATTGAATACAGCACTATTATATAGATCGAAAGTCGGATATTGACTGCTAAGCAACATCTCAGACGGATCGGATAAATTCTAACATGCAGAACGGCAACTTGGACGACTGCAGAAATTAATGCAGAGTCTCACAGGATGCGTCGGAATCAGAAGTACAAGTATCTGCATCCGATTGAATAGCGCTGCCTCAGTCGTGAGAGAAAATTACCTGGAATCATGTCTGTTTGTGGAGACATCGCTGTAACACTGACAATTAGATGAAGTGTATCAGAGCAAGAGCCGACAAGTATCACTACCGGCAATTGAAACAATCAATATCCAGATTCCTACATTGACAACGATACTCATGACGTCACCAAGATAGAGCTCGGCCAGCTTCGTCATCTGTTAGAACTGTGTAACAGAAGTAGAGCGACCAGCAGCGACGTAGAGAGAGTAGAAGTATTCTGAGAGACTGAATGGCAACTCAGATGAATACGAAACAAAGTAAGGCGCTTTTTGTCACTCCAAGATGTGGTGGCAACTTGGAAGGCTGCTTAGAGGACCGAGGTAGCCATTTAATGGTGCCGGGGCCAGAGTAAAGAGATCGAGGTGCACCATTGCAATGGTGCGTCCGTTAGATAGTTAGATTTAGGTGCACCATAGCTGTGGTGCGTCTGGTAGATAGGTCTACATCATCTTGTCTTTATCATTCTCGTGATAACTTCTGTGAATACTGTTTCATCGTCCTGGATCTTGCGTACGCGCTTTGCCACTGAGTGCTGGGAAGCGAGGCTTTTTTTTTTTTTTTATCATCACAGTTCATTATCGTATCTATCGTACAGCGAGACTTTACGTGCTGGCCACTACAGGCTGGAATCGGGGGTTTTTTCAAAGGGTTACGTCTACAGCACCACCTCTGCGAACCCTAACCGTATGTCCACACGAGAGTTTACGTGCTGGCCACCCAGGCGGGAATCGGGGGGTTTTTTCAAAGGGTTACGTCGAAGCACCACCTCTGCGAACCCTAACTGTATGTCCACCGATAAGACATGTTTCATATGACATGTTCAAGAGTACAGTGCGTAGTCGTGTCAAGTCTCAGAGTCGCGTCTCATTCAGTAGCGACTTCGAGGTTGTAATACTCGATGGTGAGTCAATATAGAAAGCATACAGCAGTGGTGGTTTAAAGTCTAGTCGCAATATCTTGTGTGGAATATCTGCTATGATGTCGAGCAGCAACTCGGAAGATTCTCGACAGAAGTACAGTCGCAACGAGTATCAATATCTAGAATAGTTTGAACGTAGATCGTCGCATTGTATCATGGAGAACCGTGCAGTGTCGTGAAGTACTGCGAAGAGCAAGATCAGAGGACAGTGCGAGTATGACACGGAATCGAATGACAACTCAGATGAATGCAAAGTCTTCTGATTATTCCAAGATGTCGAGCAGCAACTTAGATGCTGTATTGAGGACCGAGGTAGCCATTGTTAGGTGCCGATGGGGACCCGAGGTGCACCTAAGCTTAGGTGCATCCGTTAGATAGTTAAGGTGCATCCGTTAGATAGTTAGGACGACGGCAGAAATTAATGCAGATCTCCCAGGATGCGTCGGAATGAGAAGCCCAAGTATCTGCATCTGATTGAGTAGACCGCCGTCGTACAGATCGAAAAGAGGGTGTGTAGGATCTTGACCGCTGAGCGACATCTCAGATGGATCGGGTAAATTCTAAGATGCGGAACGGCAACTTGGACAACTGCAGAAATTAATGCAGATCTCTCGGGATGCGTCGGAACGAGAAGCCCAAGTATCTGCATCTGATTGAATACAACACTATTGTATAGATCGAAAGTCGGATATTGACTGCTGAGCAACATCTCAGACCGATCGGATAAATTCTAACATGCAGAACGGCAACTTGGACGACTGCAGAAATTAATGCAGAGTCTCACAGGATGCGTCAGAATCAGAAGTACAAGTATCTGCATCCGATTGAATAGCGCTGCCTTGTAGTCGCAGAGAAAATTACCTGGAATCATGTCTGTTATTGGAGACATCGCTGTAACACTGACAATTAGATGAAGTGTATACAGAGCAAGAGCCGACAAGTATCACTACCGGCAATTGAAACAATCAATATCCAGATTCCTACATTGACAACGATACTCATGACGTCACCAAGATAGAGCTCGGCCAGCTTCGTCATCTGTTAGAACTGTGTAACAGAAGTAGAGCGACCAGCAGCGACGTAGAGAGAGTAGAAGTATTCTGAGAGACTGAATGGCAACTCAGATGAATACGAAACAAAGTAAGGCGCTTTTTGTCACTCCAAGATGTGAGGTGGCAACTTGGAAGGCTGCTTAGAGGACCGAGGTAGCCATTTAATGGTGCCGGGGCCAGAGTAAAGCAGACCGAGGTGCACCATTGCAATGGTGCGTCCGTTAGATAGTTAGTATGACACGGGATCGAATGACAACTCAGATGAATGCAAAGTCTTCTGATTATTCCAAGACGTCGAGCAGCAACTTAGATGCTGTATTGAGGACCGAGGTAGCCATTGTTAGGTGCCGATGGGGACCGAGGTGCACCTAAGCTTAGGTGCATCCGTTAGATGGTTAGGACGACAGCAGAAATTAATGCAGATCTCCCAGGATGCGTCGGAATGAGAAGCCCAAGTATCTGCATCTGATTGAGTAGACCGCCGTCGTACAGATCGAAATGAGGGTGTGTAGGATCTTGACCGCTGAGCGACATCTCAGATGGATCGGGTAAATTCTAAGATGCGGAACGGCAACTTGGATAACTGCAGAAATTAATGCAGATCTCTCGGGATGCGTCGGAACGAGAAGCCCAAGTATCTGCATCCGATTGAATACAGCACTATTATATAGATCGAAAGTCGGATATTGACTGCTAAGCAACATCTCAGACGGATCGGATAAATTCTAACATGCAGAACGGCAACTTGGACGACTGCAGAAATTAATGCAGAGTCTCACGGGATCGTCGGAATCAGAAGTACAAGTATCTGCATCCGATTGAATAGCGCTGCCTTGTAGTCGCAGAGAAAATTACCTGGAATCATGTCTGTTATTGGAGACATCGCTGTAACACTGACAATTAGGTGAAGTGTATACAGAGCAAGAGCCGACAAGTATCACTACCGGCAATTGAAACAATCAATATCCAGATTCCTACATTGACAACGATACTCATGACGTCACCAAGATAGAGCTCGGCCAGCTTCGTCATCTGTTAGAACTGTGTAACAGAAGTAGAGCGACCAGCAGCGACGAGAGAGAGAGTAGAAGTATTCTGAGAGACTGAATGGCAACTCAGATGAATACGAAACAAAGTAAGGCGCTTTTTGTCACTCCAAGATGTGAGGTGGCAACTTGGAAGGCTGCTTAGAGGACCGAGGTAGCCATTTAATGGTGCCGGGGCCAGAGTAAAGCAGACCGAGGTGCACCATTGCAATGGTGCGTCCGTTAGATAGTTAGATTTAGGTGCACCATAGCTGTGGTGCGTCTGGTAGATAGGTCTACATCATCTTGTCTTTATCATTCTCGTGATAACTTCTGTGAATACTGTTTCATCGTCCTGGATCTTGCGTACGCGCGCTTTGCCACTGAGTGCTGGGAAGCGAGGGCTTTTTTTTTTTTTTTTATCATCACAGTTCATTATCGTATCTATACGTACAGCGAGACTTTACGTGCTGGCCACTACAGGCTGGAATCGGGGGGTTTTTTCAAAGGGTTACGTCTACAGCACCACCTCTGCGAACCCTAACCGTATGTCCACTGAGAGTTTACGTGCTGGCCACTCCAGGCGGGAATCGGGGGTTTTTTCAAAGGGTTACGTCGAAGCACCACCTCTGCGAACCCTAACTGTATGTCCACCGATAAGACATGTTTCATATGACATGTTCAAGAGTACAGTGCGTAGTCGTGTCAAGTCTCAGAGTCGCGTCTCATTCAGTAGCGACTTCGAGGTTGTAATACTCGATGGTGAGTGCAATATAGAAAGCATACAGCAGTGGTGGTTTAAAGTCTAGTCGCAATATCTTGTGTGGAATATCTGCTATGATGTCGAGCAGCAACTCGGAAGATTCTCGACAGAAGTACAGTCGCAACGAGTATCAATATCTAGAATAGTTTGAGCGTAGATCGTCGCATTGTATCATGGAGAACCGTGCAGTGTCGTGAAGTACTGCGAAGAGCAAGATCAGAGGACAGTGCGAGTATGACACGGAATCGAATGACAACTCAGATGAATGCAAAGTCTTCTGATTATTCCAAGATGTCGAGCAGCAACTTAGATGCTGTATTGAGGACCGAGGTAGCCATTGTTAGGTGCCGATGGGGACCGAGGTGCACCTAAGCTTAGGTGCATCCGTTAGATAGTTAAGGTGCATCCGTTAGATAGTTAGGACGACGGCAGAAATTAATGCAGATCTCCCAGGATGCGTCGGAATGAGAAGCCCAAGTATCTGCATCTGATTGAGTAGACCGCCGTCGTACAGATCGAAAAGAGGGTGTGTAGGATCTTGACCGCTGAGCGACATCTCAGATGGATCGGGTAAATTCTAAGATGCGGAACGGCAACTTGGACAACTGCAGAAATTAATGCAGATCTCTCGGGATGCGTCGGAACGAGAAGCCCAAGTATCTGCATCTGATTGAATACAACACTATTGTATAGATCGAAAGTCGGATATTGACTGCTGAGCAACATCTCAGACCGATCGGATAAATTCTAACATGCAGAACGGCAACTTGGACGACTGCAGAAATTAATGCAGAGTCTCACAGGATGCGTCAGAATCAGAAGTACAAGTATCTGCATCCGATTGAATAGCGCTGCCTTGTAGTCGCAGAGAAAATTACCTGGAATCATGTCTGTTATTGGAGACATCGCTGTAACACTGACAATTAGATGAAGTGTATACAGAGCAAGAGCCGACAAGTATCACTACCGGCAATTGAAACAATCAATATCCAGATTCCTACATTGACAACGATACTCATGACGTCACCAAGATAGAGCTCGGCCAGCTTCGTCATCTGTTAGAACTGTGTAACAGAAGTAGAGCGACCAGCAGCGACGTAGAGAGAGTAGAAGTATTCTGAGAGACTGAATGGCAACTCAGATGAATACGAAACAAAGTAAGGCGCTTTTTGTCACTCCAAGATGTGAGGTGGCAACTTGGAAGGCTGCTTAGAGGACCGAGGTAGCCATTTAATGGTGCCGGGGCCAGAGTAAAGCAGAGACCGAGGTGCACCATTGCAATGGTGCGTCCGTTAGATAGTTAGATTTAGGTGCACCATAGCTGTGGTGCGTCTGGTAGATAGGTCTACATCATCTTGTCTTTATCATTCTCGTGATAACTTCTGTGAATACTGTTTCATCGTCCTGGATCTTGCGTACGCGCTTTGCCACTGAGTGCTGGGAAGCGAGGGCTTTTTTTTTTTATCATCACAGTTCATTATCGTATCTATACGTACAGCGAGACTTTACGTGCTGGCCACTACAGGCTGGAATCGGGGGGTTTTTTCAAAGGGTTACGTCTACAGCACCACCTCTGCGAACCCTAACCGTATGTCCACTGAGAGTTTACGTGCTGGCCACTCCAGGCGGGAATCGGGGGTTTTTTCAAAGGGTTACGTCGAAGCACCACCTCTGCGAACCCTAACTGTATGTCCACCGATAAGACATGTTTCATATGACATGTTCAAGAGTACAGTGCGTAGTCGTGTCAAGTCTCAGAGTCGCGTCTCATTCAGTAGCGACTTCGAGGTTGTAATACTCGATGGTGAGTGCAATATAGAAAGCATACAGCAGTGGTGGTTTAAAGTCTAGTCGCAATATCTTGTGTGGAATATCTGCTATGATGTCGAGCAGCAACTCGGAAGATTCTCGACAGAAGTACAGTCGCAACGAGTATCAATATCTAGAATAGTTTGAACGTAGATCGTCGCATTGTATCATGGAGAACCGTGCAGTGTCGTGAAGTACTGCGAAGAGCAAGATCAGAGACAGTCGAGAGTATGACACGGAATCGAATGACAACTCAGATGAATGCAAAGTCTTCTGATTATTCCAAGATGTCGAGCAGCAACTTAGATGCTGTATTGAGGACCGAGGTAGCCATTGTTAGGTGCCGATGGGGACCGAGGTGCACCTAAGCTTAGGTGCATCCGTTAGATAGTTAAGGTGCATCCGTTAGATAGTTAGGACGACGGCAGAAATTAATGCAGATCTCCCAGGATGCGTCGGAATGAGAAGCCCAAGTATCTGCATCTGATTGAGTAGACCGCCGTCGTACAGATCGAAAAGAGGGTGTGTAGGATCTTGACCGCTGAGCGACATCTCAGATGGATCGGGTAAATTCTAAGATGCGGAACGGCAACTTGGACAACTGCAGAAATTAATGCAGATCTCTCGGGATGCGTCGGAACGAGAAGCCCAAGTATCTGCATCTGATTGAATACAACACTATTGTATAGATCGAAAGTCGGATATTGACTGCTGAGCAACATCTCAGACCGATCGGATAAATTCTAACATGCAGAACGGCAACTTGGACGACTGCAGAAATTAATGCAGAGTCTCACAGGATGCGTCAGAATCAGAAGTACAAGTATCTGCATCCGATTGAATAGCGCTGCCTTGTAGTCGCAGAGAAAATTACCTGGAATCATGTCTGTTATTGGAGACATCGCTGTAACACTGACAATTAGATGAAGTGTATACAGAGCAAGAGCCGACAAGTATCACTACCGGCAATTGAAACAATCAATATCCAGATTCCTACATTGACAACGATACTCATGACGTCACCAAGATAGAGCTCGGCCAGCTTCGTCATCTGTTAGAACTGTGTAACAGAAGTAGAGCGACCAGCAGCGACGTAGAGAGAGTAGAAGTATTCTGAGAGAGACTGAATGGCAACTCAGATGAATACGAAACAAAGTAAGGCGCTTTTTGTCACTCCAAGATGTGAGGTGGCAACTTGGAAGGCTGCTTAGAGGACCGAGGTAGCCATTTAATGGTGCGGGGCCAGAGTAAAGCAGACCGAGGTGCACCATTGCAATGGTGCGTCCGTTAGATAGTTAGTATGACACGGGATCGAATGACAACTCAGATGAATGCAAAGTCTTCTGATTATTCCAAGACGTCGAGCAGCAACTTAGATGCTGTATTGAGGACCGAGGTAGCCATTGTTAGGTGCCGATGGGGACCGAGGTGCACCTAAGCTTAGGTGCATCCGTTAGATGGTTAGGACGACAGCAGAAATTAATGCAGATCTCCCAGGATGCGTCGGAATGAGAAGCCCAAGTATCTGCATCTGATTGAGTAGACCGCCGTCGTACAGATCGAAATGAGGGTGTGTAGGATCTTGACCGCTGAGCGACATCTCAGATGGATCGGGTAAATTCTAAGATGCGGAACGGCAACTTGGATAACTGCAGAAATTAATGCAGATCTCTCGGGATGCGTCGGAACGAGAAGCCCAAGTATCTGCATCCGATTGAATACAGCACTATTATATAGATCGAAAGTCGGATATTGACTGCTAAGCAACATCTCAGACGGATCGGATAAATTCTAACATGCAGAACGGCAACTTGGACGACTGCAGAAATTAATGCAGAGTCTCACAGGATGCGTCGGAATCAGAAGTACAAGTATCTGCATCCGATTGAATAGCGCTGCCTTGTAGTCGCACAGAAAATTACCTGGAATCATGTCTGTTATTGGAGACATCGCTGTAACACTGACAATTAGGTGAAGTGTATACAGAGCAAGAGCCGACAAGTATCACTACCGGCAATTGAAACAATCAATATCCAGATTCCTACATTGACAACGATACTCATGACGTCACCAAGATAGAGCTCGGCCAGCTTCGTCATCTGTTAGAACTGTGTAACAGAAGTAGAGCGACCAGCAGCGACGTAGAGAGAGTAGAAGTATTCTGAGAGACTGAATGGCAACTCAGATGAATACGAAACAAAGTAAGGCGCTTTTTGTCACTCCAAGATGTGAGGTGGCAACTTGGAAGGCTGCTTAGAGGACCGAGGTAGCCATTTAATGGTGCCGGGGCCAGAGTAAAGCAGACCGAGGTGCACCATTGCAATGGTGCGTCCGTTAGATAGTTAGATTTAGGTGCACCATAGCTGTGGTGCGTCACCAGAGATAGGTCTACATCATCTTGTCTTTATCATTCTCGTGATAACTTCTGTGAATACTGTTTCATCGTCCTGGATCTTGCGTACGCGCTTTGCCACTGAGTGCTGGGAAGCGAGGGCTTTTTTTTTTTATCATCACAGTTCATTATCGTATCTATACGTACAGCGAGACTTTACGTGCTGGCCACTACAGGCTGGAATCGGGGGGTTTTTTCAAAGGGTTACGTCTACAGCACCACCTCTGCGAACCCTAACCGTATGTCCACTGAGAGTTTACGTGCTGGCCACTCCAGGCGGGAATCGGGGGGTTTTTTCAAAGGGTTACGTCGAAGCACCACCTCTGCGAACCCTAACTGTATGTCCACCGATAAGACATGTTTCATATGACATGTTCAAGAGTACAGTGCGTAGTCGTGTCAAGTCTCAGAGTCGCGTCTCATTCAGTAGCGACTTCGAGGTTGTAATACTCGATGGTGAGTGCAATATAGAAAGCATACAGCAGTGGTGGTTTAAAGTCTAGTCGCAATATCTTGTGTGGAATATCTGCTATGATGTCGAGCAGCAACTCGGAAGATTCTCGACAGAAGTACAGTCGCAACGAGTATCAATATCTAGAATAGTTTGAACGTAGATCGTCGCATTGTATCATGGAGAACCGTGCAGTGTCGTGAAGTACTGCGAAGAGCAAGATCAGAGAGGACAGTGCGAGAGTATGACACGGAATCGAATGACAACTCAGATGAATGCAAAGTCTTCTGATTATTCCAAGATGTCGAGCAGCAACTTAGATGCTGTATTGAGGACCGAGGTAGCCATTGTTAGGTGCCGATGGGGACCGAGGTGCACCTAAGCTTAGGTGCATCCGTTAGATAGTTAAGGTGCATCCGTTAGATAGTTAGGACGACGGCAGAAATTAATGCAGATCTCCCAGGATGCGTCGGAATGAGAAGCCCAAGTATCTGCATCTGATTGAGTAGACCGCCGTCGTACAGATCGAAAAGAGGGTGTGTAGGATCTTGACCGCCTGAGCGACATCTCAGATGGATCGGGTAAATTCTAAGATGCGGAACGGCAACTTGGACAACTGCAGAAATTAATGCAGATCTCTCGGGATGCGTCGGAACGAGAAGCCCAAGTATCTGCATCTGATTGAATACAACACTATTGTATAGATCGAAAGTCGGATATTGACTGCTGAGCAACATCTCAGACCGATCGGATAAATTCTAACATGCAGAACGGCAACTTGGACGACTGCAGAAATTAATGCAGAGTCTCACAGGATGCGTCAGAATCAGAAGTACAAGTATCTGCATCCGATTGAATAGCGCTGCCTTGTAGTCGCAGAGAAAATTACCTGGAATCATGTCTGTTATTGGAGACATCGCTGTAACACTGACAATTAGATGAAGTGTATACAGAGCAAGAGCCGACAAGTATCACTACCGGCAATTGAAACAATCAATATCCAGATTCCTACATTGACAACGATACTCATGACGTCACCAAGATAGAGCTCGGCCAGCTTCGTCATCTGTTAGAACTGTGTAACAGAAGTAGAGCGACCAGCAGCGACGAGAGAGAGTAGAAGTATTCTGAGAGACTGAATGGCAACTCAGATGAATACGAAACAAAGTAAGGCGCTTTTTGTCACTCCAAGATGTGAGGTGGCAACTTGGAAGGCTGCTTAGAGGACCGAGGTAGCCATTTAATGGTGCCGGGGCCAGAGTAAAGCAGACCGAGGTGCACCATTGCAATGGTGCGTCCGTTAGATAGTTAGATTTAGGTGCACCATAGCTGTGGTGCGTCTGGTAGATAGGTCTACATCATCTTGTCTTTATCATTCTCGTGATAACTTCTGTGAATACTGTTTCATCGTCCTGGATCTTGCGTACGCGCTTTGCCACTGAGTGCTGGGAAGCTTTTTTTTTTTTTTTTTATCATCACAGTTCATTATCGTATCTATACGTACAGCGAGACTTTACGTGCTGGCCACTACAGGCTGGAATCGGGGGTTTTTTCAAAGGGTTACGTCTACAGCACCACCTCTGCGAACCCTAACCGTATGTCCACTGAGAGTTTACGTGCTGGCCACTCCAGGCGGGAATCGGGGGTTTTTTCAAAGGGTTACGTCGAAGCACCACCTCTGCGAACCCTAACTGTATGTCCACCGATAAGACATGTTTCATATGACATGTTCAAGAGTACAGTGCGTAGTCGTGTCAAGTCTCAGAGTCGCGTCTCATTCAGTAGCGACTTCGAGGTTGTAATACTCGATGGTGAGTGCAATATAGAAAGCATACAGCAGTGGTGGTTTAAAGTCTAGTCGCAATATCTTGTGTGGAATATCTGCTATGATGTCGAGCAGCAACTCGGAAGATTCTCGACAGAAGTACAGTCGCAACGAGTATCAATATCTAGAATAGTTTGAACGTAGATCGTCGCATTGTATCATGGAGAACCGTGCAGTGTCGTGAAGTACTGCGAAGAGCAAGATCAGAGGACAGTGCGAGTATGACACGGAATCGAATGACAACTCAGATGAATGCAAAGTCTTCTGATTATTCCAAGATGTCGAGCAGCAACTTAGATGCTGTATTGAGGACCGAGGTAGCCATTGTTAGGTGCCGATGGGGACCGAGGTGCACCTAAGCTTAGGTGCATCCGTTAGATAGTTAAGGTGCATCCGTTAGATAGTTAGGACGACGGCAGAAATTAATGCAGATCTCCCAGGATGCGTCGGAATGAGAAGCCCAAGTATCTGCATCTGATTGAGTAGACCGCCGTCGTACAGATCGAAAAGAGGGTGTGTAGGATCTTGACCGCTGAGCGACATCTCAGATGGATCGGGTAAATTCTAAGATGCGGAACGGCAACTTGGACAACTGCAGAAATTAATGCAGATCTCTCGGGATGCGTCGGAACGAGAAGCCCAAGTATCTGCATCTGATTGAATACAACACTATTGTATAGATCGAAAGTCGGATATTGACTGCTGAGCAACATCTCAGACCGATCGGATAAATTCTAACATGCAGAACGGCAACTTGGACGACTGCAGAAATTAATGCAGAGTCTCACAGGATGCGTCAGAATCAGAAGTACAAGTATCTGCATCCGATTGAATAGCGCTGCCTTGTAGTCGCAGAGAAAATTACCTGGAATCATGTCTGTTATTGGAGACATCGCTGTAACACTGACAATTAGATGAAGTGTATACAGAGCAAGAGCCGACAAGTATCACTACCGGCAATTGAAACAATCAATATCCAGATTCCTACATTGACAACGATACTCATGACGTCACCAAGATAGAGCTCGGCCAGCTTCGTCATCTGTTAGAACTGTGTAACAGAAGTAGAGCGACCAGCAGCGACGAGAGAGAGAGAGAAGTATTCTGAGAGAGACCGAATGGCAACTCAGATGAATACGAAACAAAGTGAAGCGCTTTGTGTCACTCCAAGATGTGATGTGGCAACTTGGAAGGCTGCTTAGAGGACCGAGGTAGCCATTCAATGGTGCCGGGGCCAGAGTAAAGCAGACCGAGGTGCACCATTGCAATGGTGCGTCCGTTAGATAGTTAGGATCCGTCGGAATCAGAAGTACAGCAACGTAGACCACTCCATTAAATATCTGGTTCACTACGGGATGCGTCGGACCTGTGCGACATCTCAGACGGATCGGTTAAATTCTAAGATGCGGAACGGCAACTTGGAGTCTGAGTTGTGACACTAGATATAGATGCTTGTTCTGTCATATTGGTTAATTGTTGATTAAATGATTCACTCAGACAGTATGACTTTACGCATTGGCCACTATACGCTGAGAGAGAGAGAGGCACAAATTCTAAGAGACCGAATGGCAACTCAGACGAATGCAAAACAATGTGAAGCGCTTTTTGTCACTCCAAGATGCGAAGCGGCAACTTGGAAGGCTGCTTAGGGGACCGAGGTAGCCATTGTGTGGTGCCAGAACCCAGGTAAAGCGGACCGAGGTGCACCACAGCTGTGGTGCCCCGTTAGATAGTTAAGTCTCCCAGGATCCGTCGGAACGAGAAGTCCAAGTATCTGCATCTGATTCAGTAGAGCGCCGTCATCACACAGATCAAAAGAGGGTGTGTAGGATCTTGATTGCTGAGTGACATCTCAGATGGATCGGATAAATTCTACGATGCGGAACGGCAATTTGGACGACTGCAGAAATTAATTAAATACCTCATTCGCTAACCACAGGCAGCAGAGTCTCCCAGCATGCATCGGAATCAGAAGTACGCGCTTTGCCACTCCAGGCTGGAATCGGGGGTTTTTTCAAAGGGTTACGTCTACAGCGCCACCTCTGCGAACCCTAACCATATGTCTACTGAGAGTTTACGTGCTGGCCACTCCAGGCTGGAATCGGGGGTTTTTTTCAAAGGGTTACGTCTACAGCGCCACCTCTGCGAACCCTAACCATATGTCCACTGAGAGTTTATGTGCTGGCCACTCCAGGCGGGAATCGGGGTTTTTTCAAAAGGTTACGTCTCTACAGCGCCACCCTCTGCGAACCCTAACTGTATGTGCTTTAAAAAAATACGTACCATCTCGGAGAGCTGTTTAAAAATTAAGACAGAGTCAGGGGATCTCCATACTGTCACGCTGCTCTCAGGATTGAGGTGGGCAACTACAGAAGTCTGAGTATCTGCGTCTGATTAAATAGATCCATCTGAGATGCCTCGGTTAAATTCTCAGATGCAGAACGGCAACTTGAACGACTGCAGAAATTAATGCAGAGTCTCCCAGGATGCGTCGGAATCAGAAGTACAGCAGCATAGACCACTCCGTAAATTAGTTAAATATCTGGTTCACTACAGGATGCGTCGGACCTGTGCGACATCTCAGACAGATCGAATAAATTCTAACATGCGGAACGGCAACTTGGACGACTGCAGAAATTAATGCAGAGTCTCCCAGGATCCGTCGGAATCAGAAGTACAGCAACGTAGACCACTCCATAAATTAATTAAATATCTGGTTCACTACAGGATGCATCGGACCTGTGCGACATCTCAGATGGATCACATAAATTCTAACATGCAGAACGGCAACTTGGACGACTGCAGAAATTAATGCAGAGTCTCCCAGGATGCGTCGGAATAAGAAGTACAAGTATCTGCATCCGATTGAATAGCGCTGCCTTGTAGTCGCAGAGAAAATTACCTGGAATCATGTCTGTTATTGGAGACATCGCTGTAACACTGACAATTAGGTGAAGTGTATACAGAGCAAGAGCCAACAAGTATCACTACCGGCAATTGAAACAATCAATATCCAGATTCCTACATTGACAACGATACTCATGACGTCACCAAGATAGAGCTCGGCCAGCTTCGTCATCTGTTAGAACTGTGTAACAGAAGTAGAGCGACCAGCAGCGACGAGAGAGAGTAGAAGTATTCTGAGAGACCGAATGGCAACTCAGATGAATACGAAACAAAGTGAAGCGCTTTGTGTCACTCCAAGATGTGATGTGGCAACTTGGAAGGCTGCTTAGAGGACCGAGGTAGCCATTCAATGGTGCCGGGGCCAGAGTAAAGCAGACCGAGGTGCACCATTGCAATGGTGCGTCCGTTAGATAGTTAGATTTAGGTGCACCATAGCTGTGGTGCGTCTGGTAGATAGGTCTACATCATCTTGTCTTTATCATTCTCGTGATAACTTCTGTGAATACTGTTTCATCGTCCTGGATCTTGCGTACGCGCTTTGCCACTGAGTGCTGGGAAGCGAGGGCTTTTTTTTTTTATCATCACAGTTCATTATCGTATCTATACGTACAGCGAGACTTTACGTGCTGGCCACTACAGGCTGGAATCGGGGGGTTTTTTCAAAGGGTTACGTCTACAGCACCACCTCTGCGAACCCTAACCGTATGTCCACCGATAAGACATGTTTCATATGACATGTTCAAGAGTACAGTGCGTAGTCGTGTCAAGTCTCAGAGTCGCGTCTCATTCAGTAGCGACTTCGAGGTTGTAATACTCGATGGTGAGTGCAATATAGAAAGCATATAGCAGCAGTGGTGGTTTAAAGTCTAGTCGCAATATCTTGTGTGGAATATCTGCTATGATGTCGAGCAGCAACTCGGAAGATTCTCGACAGAAGTACAGTCGCAACGAGTATCAATATCTAGAATAGTTTGAACGTAGATCGTCGCATTGTATCATGGAGAACCGTGCAGTGTCGTGAAGTACTGCGAAGAGCAAGATCAGAGGACAGTGCGAGTATGACACGGAATCGAATGACAACTCAGATGAATGCAAAGTCTTCTGATTATTCCAAGATGTCGAGCAGCAACTTAGATGCTGTATTGAGGACCGAGGTAGCCATTGTTAGGTGCCGATGGGGACCGAGGTGCACCTAAGCTTAGGTGCATCCGTTAGATAGTTAAGGTGCATCCGTTAGATAGTTAGGACGACGGCAGAAATTAATGCAGATCTCCCAGGATGCGTCGGAATGAGAAGCCCAAGTATCTGCATCTGATTGAGTAGACCGCCGTCGTACAGATCGAAAAAAGAGGGTGTGTAGGATCTTGACCGCTGAGCGACATCTCAGATGGATCGGGTAAATTCTAAGATGCGGAACGGCAACTTGGACAACTGCAGAAATTAATGCAGATCTCTCGGGATGCGTCGGAACGAGAAGCCCAAGTATCTGCATCTGATTGAATACAACACTATTGTATAGATCGAAAGTCGGATATTGACTGCTGAGCAACATCTCAGACCGATCGGATAAATTCTAACATGCAGAACGGCAACTTGGACGACTGCAGAAATTAATGCAGAGTCTCACAGGATGCGTCAGAATCAGAAGTACAAGTATCTGCATCCGATTGAATAGCGCTGCCTTGTAGTCGCAGAGAAAATTACCTGGAATCATGTCTGTTATTGGAGACATCGCTGTAACACTGACAATTAGATGAAGTGTATACAGAGCAAGAGCCGACAAGTATCACTACCGGCAATTGAAACAATCAATATCCAGATTCCTACATTGACAACGATACTCATGACGTCACCAAGATAGAGCTCGGCCAGCTTCGTCATCTGTTAGAACTGTGTAACAGAAGTAGAGCGACCAGCAGCGACGAGAGAGAGTAGAAGTATTCTGAGAGACTGAATGGCAACTCAGATGAATACGAAACAAAGTAAGGCGCTTTTTGTCACTCCAAGATGTGAGGTGGCAACTTGGAAGGCTGCTTAGAGGACCGAGGTAGCCATTTAATGGTGCCGGGGCCAGAGTAAAGCAGACCGAGGTGCACCATTGCAATGGTGCGTCCGTTAGATAGTTAGATTTAGGTGCACCATAGCTGTGGTGCGTCTGGTAGATAGGTCTACATCATCTTGTCTTTATCATTCTCGTGATAACTTCTGTGAATACTGTTTCATCGTCCTGGATCTTGCGTACGCGCTTTGCCACTGAGTGCTGGGAAGCGAGGGCTTTTTTTTTTTATCATCACAGTTCATTATCGTATCTATACGTACAGCGAGACTTTACGTGCTGGCCACTACAGGCTGGAATCGGGGTTTTTTTCAAAGGGTTACGTCTACAGCACCACCTCTGCGAACCCTAACCGTATGTCCACTGAGAGTTTACGTGCTGGCCACTCCAGGCGGGAATCGGGGGTTTTTTCAAAGGGTTACGTCGAAGCACCACCTCTGCGAACCCTAACTGTATGTCCACCGATAAGACATGTTTCATATGACATGTTCAAGAGTACAGTGCGTAGTCGTGTCAAGTCTCAGAGTCGCGTCTCATTCAGTAGCGACTTCGAGGTTGTAATACTCGATGGTGAGTGCAATATAGAAAGCATACAGCAGTGGTGGTTTAAAGTCTAGTCGCAATATCTTGTGTGGAATATCTGCTATGATGTCGAGCAGCAACTCGGAAGATTCTCGACAGAAGTACAGTCGCAACGAGTATCAATATCTAGAATAGTTTGAACGTAGATCGTCGCATTGTATCATGGAGAACCGTGCAGTGTCGTGAAGTACTGCGAAGAGCAAGATCAGAGGACAGTGCGAGTATGACACGGAATCGAATGACAACTCAGATGAATGCAAAGTCTTCTGATTATTCCAAGATGTCGAGCAGCAACTTAGATGCTGTATTGAGGACCGAGGTAGCCATTGTTAGGTGCCGATGGGGACCGAGGTGCACCTAAGCTTAGGTGCATCCGTTAGATAGTTAAGGTGCATCCGTTAGATAGTTAGGACGACGGCAGAAATTAATGCAGATCTCCCAGGATGCGTCGGAATGAGAAGCCCAAGTATCTGCATCTGATTGAGTAGACCGCCGTCGTACAGATCGAAATGAGGGTGTGTAGGATCTTGACCGCTGAGCGACATCTCAGATGGATCGGGTAAATTCTAAGATGCGGAACGGCAACTTGGACAACTGCAGAAATTAATGCAGATCTCTCGGGATGCGTCGGAACGAGAAGCCCAAGTATCTGCATCTGATTGAATACAACACTATTGTATAGATCGAAAGTCGGATATTGACTGCTGAGCAACATCTCAGACCGATCGGATAAATTCTAACATGCAGAACGGCAACTTGGACGACTGCAGAAATTAATGCAGAGTCTCACAGGATGCGTCAGAATCAGAAGTACAAGTATCTGCATCCGATTGAATAGCGCTGCCTTGTAGTCGCAGAGAAAATTACCTGGAATCATGTCTGTTATTGGAGACATCGCTGTAACACTGACAATTAGATGAAGTGTATACAGAGCAAGAGCCGACAAGTATCACTACCGGCAATTGAAACAATCAATATCCAGATTCCTACATTGACAACGATACTCATGACGTCACCAAGATAGAGCTCGGCCAGCTTCGTCATCTGTTAGAACTGTGTAACAGAAGTAGAGCGACCAGCAGCGACGAGAGAGAGTAGAAGTATTCTGAGAGACTGAATGGCAACTCAGATGAATACGAAACAAAGTAAGGCGCTTTTTGTCACTCCAAGATGTGAGGTGGCAACTTGGAAGGCTGCTTAGAGGACCGAGGTAGCCATTTAATGGTGCCGGGGCCAGAGTAAAGCAGAGACCGAGGTGCACCATTGCAATGGTGCGTCCGTTAGATAGTTAGGTTACGTCTATAGCGCCACCTCTGCGAACCCTAACTGTATGTGCTTTAAAAAAATACGTACCATCTCGGAGAGCTGTTTAAAAATTAAGACAGAGTCAGGGGATCTCCATACTGTCACGCTGCTCTCAGGATTGAGGTGGGCAACTACAGAAGTCTGAGTATCTGCGTCTGATTAAATAGATCCATCTGAGATGCCTTGGTTAAATTCTCAGATGCAGAACGGCAACTTGAACGACTGCAGAAATTAATGCAGAGTCTCCCAGGATGCGTCGGAATCAGAAGTACAGCAGCATAGACCACTCCGTAAATTAGTTAAATATCTGGTTCACTACAGGATGCGTCGGACCTGTGCGACATCTCAGACAGATCGAATAAATTCTAACATGCGGAACGGCAACTTGAACGACTACAGAAATTAATGCAGAGTCTCCTGAGATGCGTCGGAATGAGAAGCCCAAGTATCTGCATCTGATTGAGTAGAGCGCCGTCGTACAGATCGAAAGTAGGATCTTGACTGCTGAGCAACATCTCAGATGGATCGCGTAAATTCTAAGATGCGGAACAGCACCTTGGACGACTGCAGAAATTAATGCAGAGTCTCCCAGGATCCGTCGGAATCAGAAGTACAGCAACGTAGACCACTCCATAAATTAATTAAATATCTGGTTCACTACAGGATGCGTCGGACCTGTGCGACATCTCAGACAGATCGAATAAATTCTAACATGCGGAACGGCAACTTGGACGACTGCAGAAATTAATGCAGAGTCTCCCAGGATCCGTCGGAATCAGAAGTACAGCAACGTAGACCACTCCATAAATTAATTAAATATCTGGTTCACTACAGGATGCATCGGACCTGTGCGACATCTCAGATGGATCACATAAATTCTAACATGCAGAACGGCAACTTGGACGACTGCAGAAATTAATGCAGAGTCTCCCAGGATGCGTCGGAATAAGAAGTACAAGTATCTGCATCCGATTGAATAGCGCTGCCTTGTAGTCGCAGAGAAAATTACCTGGAATCATGTCTGTTATTGGAGACATCGCTGTAACACTGACAATTAGGTGAAGTGTATACAGAGCAAGAGCCAACAAGTATCACTACCGGCAATTGAAACAATCAATATCCAGATTCCTACATTGACAACGATACTCATGACGTCACCAAGATAGAGCTCGGCCAGCTTCGTCATCTGTTAGAACTGTGTAACAGAAGTAGAGCGACCAGCAGCGACGAGAGAGAGTAGAAGTATTCTGAGAGACCGAATGGCAACTCAGATGAATACGAAACAAAGTGAAGCGCTTTGTGTCACTCCAAGATGTGATGTGGCAACTTGGAAGGCTGCTTAGAGGACCGAGGTAGCCATTCAATGGTGCCGGGGCCAGAGTAAAGCAGACCGAGGTGCACCATTGCAATGGTGCGTCCGTTAGATAGTTAGGACAGTGCGAGTATGACACGGGATCGAATGACAACTCAGATGAATGCAAAGTCTTCTGATTATTCCAAGACGTCGAGCAGCAACTTAGATGCTGTATTGAGGACCGAGGTAGCCATTGTTAGGTGCCGATGGGGACCGAGGTGCACCTAAGCTTAGGTGCATCCGTTAGATGGTTAGGACGACGGCAGAAATTAATGCAGATCTCCCAGGATGCGTCGGAATGAGAAGCCCAAGTATCTGCATCTGATTGAGTAGACCGCCGTCGTACAGATCGAAATGAGGGTGTGTAGGATCTTGACCGCTGAGCGACATCTCAGATGGATCGGGTAAATTCTAAGATGCGGAACGGCAACTTGGATAACTGCAGAAATTAATGCAGATCTCTCGGGATGCGTCGGAACGAGAAGCCCAAGTATCTGCATCTGATTGAATACAACACTATTGTATAGATCGAAAGTCGGATATTGACTGCTGAGCAACATCTCAGACCGATCGGATAAATTCTAACATGCAGAACGGCAACTTGGACGACTGCAGAAATTAATGCAGAGTCTCACAGGATGCGTCGGAATCAGAAGTACAAGTATCTGCATCCGATTGAATAGCGCTGCCTTGTAGTCGCACAGAAAATTACCTGGAATCATGTCTGTTATTGGAGACATCGCTGTAACACTGACAATTAGGTGAAGTGTATACAGAGCAAGAGCCGACAAGTATCACTACCGGCAATTGAAACAATCAATATCCAGATTCCTACATTGACAACGATACTCATGACGTCACCAAGATAGAGCTCGGCCAGCTTCGTCATCTGTTAGAACTGTGTAACAGAAGTAGAGCGACCAGCAGCGACGTAGAGAGAGTAGAAGTATTCTGAGAGACTGAATGGCAACTCAGATGAATACGAAACAAAGTAAGGCGCTTTTTGTCACTCCAAGATGTGAGGTGGCAACTTGGAAGGCTGCTTAGAGGACCGAGGTAGCCATTCAATGGTGCCGGGGGCCAGAGTAAAGAGACCGAGGTGCACCATTGCAATGGTGCGTCCGTTAGATAGTTAGATTTAGGTGCACCATAGCTGTGGTGCGTCTGGTAGATAGGTCTACATCATCTTGTCTTTATCATTCTCGTGATAACTTCTGTGAATACTGTTTCATCGTCCTGGCTTTGCCACTGAGTGCTGGGAAGCGGGGGCTTTTTTTTTTTTTATCATCACAGTTCATTACCATATCTATACGTACAGCGAGACTTTACGTGCTGGCCACTACAGGCTGGAATCGGGGGGTTTTTTCAAAGGGTTACGTCTACAGCACCACCTCTGCGAACCCTAACCGTATGTCTACTGAGAGTTTACGTGCTGGCCACTCCAGGCGGGAATCGGGGGGTTTTTTCAAAGGGTTACGTCGAAGCACCACCTCTGCGAACCCTAACTGTATGTCCACCGATAAGACATGTTTCATATGACATGTTCAAGAGTACAGTGCGTAGTCGTGTCAAGTCTCAGAGTCGCGTCTCATTCAGTAGCGGCTTCGAGGTTGTAATACTCGATGGTGAGTGCAATATAGAAAGCATACAGCAGTGGTGGTTTAAAGTCTAGTCGCAATGTCTTATGTGGAATATCTGCTATGATGTCGAGCAGCAACTCGGAAGATTCTCGACAGAAGTACAGTCGCAACGAGTATCAATATCTAGAATAGTTTGAACGTAGATCGTCGCATTGTATCATGGAGAACCGTGCAGTGTCGTGAAGTACTGCGAAGAGCAAGATCAGAGAGGACAGTGCGAGTATGACACGGGATCGAATGACAACTCAGATGAATGCAAAGTCTTCTGATTATTCCAAGACGTCGAGCAGCAACTTAGATGCTGTATTGAGGACCGAGGTAGCCATTGTTAGGTGCCGATGGGGACCGAGGTGCACCTAAGCTTAGGTGCATCCGTTAGATAGTTAGGACGACGGCAGAAATTAATGCAGATCTCCTAGGATGCGTCGGAATGAGAAGCCCAAGTATCTGCATCTGATTGAGTAGACCGCCGTCGTACAGATCGAAAAGAGGGTGTGTAGGATCTTGACCGCTGAGCGACATCTCAGATGGATCGGGTAAATTCTAAGATGCGGAACGGCAACTTGGACAACTGCAGAAATTAATGCAGATCTCTCGGGATGCGTCGGAACGAGAAGTCCAAGTATCTGCATCTGATTGAATACAGCACTATTGTATAGATCGAAAGTCAGATATTGACTGCTGAGCAACATCTCAGACGGATCGGATAAATTCTAACATGCAGAACGGCAACTTGGACGACTGCAGAAATTAATGCAGAGTCTCACAGGATGCGTCGGAATCAGAAGTACAAGTATCTGCATCCGATTGAATAGCGCTGCCTTGTAGTCGCAGAGAAAATTGCCTGGAATCATGTCTGTTATTGGAGACATCGCTGTAACACTGACAATTAGATGAAGTGTATACAGAGCAAGAGCCGACAAGTATCACTACCGGCAATTGAAACAATCAATATCCAGATTCCTACATTGACAACGATACTCATGACGTCACCAAGATAGAGCTCGGCCAGCTTCGTCATCTGTTAGAACTGTGTAACAGAAGTAGAGCGACCAGCAGCGACGTAGAGAGAGTAGAAGTATTCTGAGAGACTGAATGGCAACTCAGATGAATACGAAACAAAGTAAGGCGCTTTTTGTCACTCCAAGATGTGAGGTGGCAACTTGGAAGGCTGCTTAGAGGACCGAGGTAGCCATTTAATGGTGCCGGGGCCAGAGTAAAGCAGACCGAGGTGCACCATTGCAATGGTGCGTCCGTTAGATAGTTAGATTTAGGTGCACCATAGCTGTGGTGCGTCTGGTAGATAGGTCTACATCATCTTGTCTTTATCATTCTCGTGATAACTTCTGTGAATACTGTTTCATCATCGTCCTGGATCTTGCGTACGCGCTTTGCCACTGAGTGCTGGGAAGCGAGGGCTTTTTTTTTTTTTTTTTTATCATCACAGTTCATTATCGTATCTATACGTACAGCGAGACTTTACGTGCTGGCCACTACAGGCTGGAATCGGGGGGTTTTTTCAAAGGGTTACGTCTACAGCACCACCTCTGCGAACCCTAACCGTATGTCCACTGAGAGTTTACGTGCTGGCCACTCCAGGCGGGAATCGGGGGGTTTTTTCAAAGGGTTACGTCGAAGCACCACCTCTGCGAACCCTAACTGTATGTCCACCGATAAGACATGTTTCATATGACATGTTCAAGAGTACAGTGCGTAGTCGTGTCAAGTCTCAGAGTCGCGTCTCATTCAGTAGCGACTTCGAGGTTGTAATACTCGATGGTGAGTGCAATATAGAAAGCATACAGCAGTGGTGGTTTAAAGTCTAGTCGCAATATCTTGTGTGGAATATCTGCTATGATGTCGAGCAGCAACTCGGAAGATTCTCGACAGAAGTACAGTCGCAACGAGTATCAATATCTAGAATAGTTTGAACGTAGATCGTCGCATTGTATCATGGAGAACCGTGCAGTGTCGTGAAGTACTGCGAAGAGCAAGATCAGAGGACAGTGCGAGTATGACACACGGAATCGAATGACAACTCAGATGAATGCAAAGTCTTCTGATTATTCCAAGATGTCGAGCAGCAACTTAGATGCTGTATTGAGGACCGAGGTAGCCATTGTTAGGTGCCGATGGGGACCGAGGTGCACCTAAGCTTAGGTGCATCCGTTAGATAGTTAAGGTGCATCCGTTAGATAGTTAGGACGACGGCAGAAATTAATGCAGATCTCCGGATGCGTCGGAATGAGAAGCCCAAGTATCTGCATCTGATTGAGTAGACCGCCGTCGTACAGATCGAAAAGAGGGTGTGTAGGATCTTGACCGCTGAGCGACATCTCAGATGGATCGGGTAAATTCTAAGATGCGGAACGGCAACTTGGACAACTGCAGAAATTAATGCAGATCTCTCGGGATGCGTCGGAACGAGAAGCCCAAGTATCTGCATCTGATTGAATACAACACTATTGTATAGATCGAAAGTCGGATATTGACTGCTGAGCAACATCTCAGACCGATCGGATAAATTCTAACATGCAGAACGGCAACTTGGACGACTGCAGAAATTAATGCAGAGTCTCACAGGATGCGTCAGAATCAGAAGTACAAGTATCTGCATCCGATTGAATAGCGCTGCCTTGTAGTCGCAGAGAAAATTACCTGGAATCATGTCTGTTATTGGAGACATCGCTGTAACACTGACAATTAGATGAAGTGTATACAGAGCAAGAGCCGACAAGTATCACTACCGGCAATTGAAACAATCAATATCCAGATTCCTACATTGACAACGATACTCATGACGTCACCAAGATAGAGCTCGGCCAGCTTCGTCATCTGTTAGAACTGTGTAACAGAAGTAGAGCGACCAGCAGCGACGAGAGAGAGAGAAGTATTCTGAGAGACTGAATGGCAACTCAGATGAATACGAAACAAAGTAAGGCGCTTTTTGTCACTCCAAGATGTGAGGTGGCAACTTGGAAGGCTGCTTAGAGGACCGAGGTAGCCATTTAATGGTGCCGGGGCCAGAGTAAAGCAGACCGAGGTGCACCATTGCAATGGTGCGTCCGTTAGATAGTTAGATTTAGGTGCACCATAGCTGTGGTGCGTCTGGTAGATAGGTCTACATCATCTTGTCTTTATCATTCTCGTGATAACTTCTGTGAATACTGTTTCATCGTCCTGGATCTTGCGTACGCGCTTTGCCACTGAGTGCTGGGAAGCGAGGGCTTTTTTTTTTTTTATCATCACAGTTCATTATCGTATCTATACGTACAGCGAGACTTTACGTGCTGGCCACTACAGGCTGGAATCGGGGGTTTTTTCAAAGGGTTACGTCTACAGCACCACCTCTGCGAACCCTAACCGTATGTCCACTGAGAGTTTACGTGCTGGCCACTCTAGGCGGGAATCGGGGGGTTTTTTCAAAGGGTTACGTCGAAGCACCACCTCTGCGAACCCTAACTGTATGTCCACCGATAAGACATGTTTCATATGACATGTTCAAGAGTACAGTGCGTAGTCGTGTCAAGTCTCAGAGTCGCGTCTCATTCAGTAGCGACTTCGAGGTTGTAATACTCGATGGTGAGTGCAATATAGAAAGCATACAGCAGTGGTAGTTTAAAGTCTAGTCGCAATATCTTGTGTGGAATATCTGCTATGATGTCGAGCAGCAACTCGGAAGATTCTCGACAGAAGTACAGTCGCAACGAGTATCAATATCTAGAATAGTTTGAACGTAGATCGTCGCATTGTATCATGGAGAACCGTGCAGTGTCGTGAAGTACTGCGAAGAGCAAGATCAGAGGACAGTGCGAGTATGACACGGAATCGAATGACAACTCAGATGAATGCAAAGTCTTCTGATTATTCCAAGATGTCGAGCAGCAACTTAGATGCTGTATTGAGGACCGAGGTAGCCATTGTTAGGTGCCGATGGGGACCGAGGTGCACCTAAGCTTAGGTGCATCCGTTAGATAGTTAAGGTGCATCCGTTAGATAGTTAGGACGACGGCAGAAATTAATGCAGATCTCCCAGGATGCGTCGGAATGAGAAGCCCAAGTATCTGCATCTGATTGAGTAGACCGCCGTCGTACAGATCGAAAAGAGGGTGTGTAGGATCTTGACCGCTGAGCGACATCTCAGATGGATCGGGTAAATTCTAAGATGCGGAACGGCAACTTGGACAACTGCAGAAATTAATGCAGATCTCTCGGGATGCGTCGGAACGAGAAGCCCAAGTATCTGCATCTGATTGAATACAACACTATTGTATAGATCGAAAGTCGGATATTGACTGCTGAGCAACATCTCAGACGGATCGGATAAATTCTAACATGCAGAACGGCAACTTGGACGACTGCAGAAATTAATGCAGAGTCTCACAGGATGCGTCAGAATCAGAAGTACAAGTATCTGCATCCGATTGAATAGCGCTGCCTTGTAGTCGCAGAGAAAATTACCTGGAATCATGTCTGTTATTGGAGACATCGCTGTAACACTGACAATTAGATGAAGTGTATACAGAGCAAGAGCCGACAAGTATCACTACCGGCAATTGAAACAATCAATATCCAGATTCCTACATTGACAACGATACTCATGACGTCACCAAGATAGAGCTCGGCCAGCTTCGTCATCTGTTAGAACTGTGTAACAGAAGTAGAGCGACCAGCAGCGACGAGAGAGAGAGAAGTATTCTGAGAGACTGAATGGCAACTCAGATGAATACGAAACAAAGTAAGGCGCTTTTTGTCACTCCAAGATGTGAGGTGGCAACTTGGAAGGCTGCTTAGAGGACCGAGGTAGCCATTTAATGGTGCCGGGGCCAGAGTAAAGCAGACCGAGGTGCACCATTGCAATGGTGCGTCCGTTAGATAGTTAGTATGACACGGGATCGAATGACAACTCAGATGAATGCAAAGTCTTCTGATTATTCCAAGACGTCGAGCAGCAACTTAGATGCTGTATTGAGGACCGAGGTAGCCATTGTTAGGTGCCGATGGGGACCGAGGTGCACCTAAGCTTAGGTGCATCCGTTAGATGGTTAGGACGACAGCAGAAATTAATGCAGATCTCCCAGGATGCGTCGGAATGAGAAGCCCAAGTATCTGCATCTGATTGAGTAGACCGCCGTCGTACAGATCGAAATGAGGGTGTGTAGGATCTTGACCGCTGAG
The DNA here is from genome assembly GCA_036872995.1 of Hymenopellis raphanipes. Taxonomy (NCBI): domain Eukaryota; kingdom Fungi; phylum Basidiomycota; class Agaricomycetes; order Agaricales; family Physalacriaceae; genus Hymenopellis; species Hymenopellis raphanipes. The sequence goes on from JAYMDG010000030.1 coordinate 28,862, forward strand.
CGACATCTCAGATGGATCGGGTAAATTCTAAGATGCGGAACGGCAACTTGGATAACTGCAGAAATTAATGCAGATCTCTCGGGATGCGTCGGAACGAGAAGCCCAAGTATCTGCATCCGATTGAATACAGCACTATTATATAGATCGAAAGTCGGATATTGACTGCTAAGCAACATCTCAGACGGATCGGATAAATTCTAACATGCAGAACGGCAACTTGGACGACTGCAGAAATTAATGCAGAGTCTCACAGGATGCGTCGGAATCAGAAGTACAAGTATCTGCATCCGATTGAATAGCGCTGCCTTGTAGTCGCACAGAAAATTACCTGGAATCATGTCTGTTATTGGAGACATCGCTGTAACACTGACAATTAGGTGAAGTGTATACAGAGCAAGAGCCGACAAGTATCACTACCGGCAATTGAAACAATCAATATCCAGATTCCTACATTGACAACGATACTCATGACGTCACCAAGATAGAGCTCGGCCAGCTTCGTCATCTGTTAGAACTGTGTAACAGAAGTAGAGCGACCAGCAGCGACGAGAGAGAGAGTAGAAGTATTCTGAGAGACTGAATGGCAACTCAGATGAATACGAAACAAAGTAAGGCGCTTTTTGTCACTCCAAGATGTGAGGTGGCAACTTGGAAGGCTGCTTAGAGGACCGAGGTAGCCATTTAATGGTGCCGGGGCCAGAGTAAAGCAGACCGAGGTGCACCATTGCAATGGTGCGTCCGTTAGATAGTTAGATTTAGGTGCACCATAGCTGTGGTGCGTCTGGTAGATAGGTCTACATCATCTTGTCTTTATCATTCTCGTGATAACTTCTGTGAATACTGTTTCATCGTCCTGGATCTTGCGTACGCGCTTTGCCACTGAGTGCTGGGAAGCGAGGGCTTTTTTTTTTTATCATCACAGTTCATTATCGTATCTATACGTACAGCGAGACTTTACGTGCTGGCCACTACAGGCTGGAATCGGGGGGTTTTTTCAAAGGGTTACGTCTACAGCACCACCTCTGCGAACCCTAACCGTATGTCCACTGAGAGTTTACGTGCTGGCCACTCCAGGCGGGAATCGGGGGTTTTTTTCAAAGGGTTACGTCGAAGCACCACCTCTGCGAACCCTAACTGTATGTCCACCGATAAGACATGTTTCATATGACATGTTCAAGAGTACAGTGCGTAGTCGTGTCAAGTCTCAGAGTCGCGTCTCATTCAGTAGCGACTTCGAGGTTGTAATACTCGATGGTGAGTGCAATATAGAAAGCATACAGCAGTGGTGGTTTAAAGTCTAGTCGCAATATCTTGTGTGGAATATCTGCTATGATGTCGAGCAGCAACTCGGAAGATTCTCGACAGAAGTACAGTCGCAACGAGTATCAATATCTAGAATAGTTTGAACGTAGATCGTCGCATTGTATCATGGAGAACCGTGCAGTGTCGTGAAGTACTGCGAAGAGCAAGATCAGAGGACAGTGCGAGTATGACACGGAATCGAATGACAACTCAGATGAATGCAAAGTCTTCTGATTATTCCAAGATGTCGAGCAGCAACTTAGATGCTGTATTGAGGACCGAGGTAGCCATTGTTAGGTGCCGATGGGGACCGAGGTGCACCTAAGCTTAGGTGCATCCGTTAGATAGTTAAGGTGCATCCGTTAGATAGTTAGGACGACGGCAGAAATTAATGCAGATCTCCCAGGATGCGTCGGAATGAGAAGCCCAAGTATCTGCATCTGATTGAGTAGACCGCCGTCGTACAGATCGAAAAGAGGGTGTGTAGGATCTTGACCGCTGAGCGACATCTCAGATGGATCGGGTAAATTCTAAGATGCGGAACGGCAACTTGGACAACTGCAGAAATTAATGCAGATCTCTCGGGATGCGTCGGAACGAGAAGCCCAAGTATCTGCATCTGATTGAATACAACACTATTGTATAGATCGAAAGTCGGATATTGACTGCTGAGCAACATCTCAGACCGATCGGATAAATTCTAACATGCAGAACGGCAACTTGGACGACTGCAGAAATTAATGCAGAGTCTCACAGGATGCGTCAGAATCAGAAGTACAAGTATCTGCATCCGATTGAATAGCGCTGCCTTGTAGTCGCAGAGAAAATTACCTGGAATCATGTCTGTTATTGGAGACATCGCTGTAACACTGACAATTAGATGAAGTGTATACAGAGCAAGAGCCGACAAGTATCACTACCGGCAATTGAAACAATCAATATCCAGATTCCTACATTGACAACGATACTCATGACGTCACCAAGATAGAGCTCGGCCAGCTTCGTCATCTGTTAGAACTGTGTAACAGAAGTAGAGCGACCAGCAGCGACGGAGAGAGAGTAGAAGTATTCTGAGAGACTGAATGGCAACTCAGATGAATACGAAACAAAGTAAGGCGCTTTTTGTCACTCCAAGATGTGAGGTGGCAACTTGGAAGGCTGCTTAGAGGACCGAGGTAGCCATTTAATGGTGCCGGGGCCAGAGTAAAGCAGACCGAGGTGCACCATTGCAATGGTGCGTCCGTTAGATAGTTAGGACAGTGCGAGTATGACACGGGATCGAATGACAACTCAGATGAATGCAAAGTCTTCTGATTATTCCAAGACGTCGAGCAGCAACTTAGATGCTGTATTGAGGACCGAGGTAGCCATTGTTAGGTGCCGATGGGGACCGAGGTGCACCTAAGCTTAGGTGCATCCGTTAGATGGTTAGGACGACAGCAGAAATTAATGCAGATCTCCCAGGATGCGTCGGAATGAGAAGCCCAAGTATCTGCATCTGATTGAGTAGACCGCCGTCGTACAGATCGAAATGAGGGTGTGTAGGATCTTGACCGCTGAGCGACATCTCAGATGGATCGGGTAAATTCTAAGATGCGGAACGGCAACTTGGATAACTGCAGAAATTAATGCAGATCTCTCGGGATGCGTCGGAACGAGAAGCCCAAGTATCTGCATCTGATTGAATACAACACTATTGTATAGATCGAAAGTCGGATATTGACTGCTGAGCAACATCTCAGACCGATCGGATAAATTCTAACATGCAGAACGGCAACTTGGACGACTGCAGAAATTAATGCAGAGTCTCACAGGATGCGTCGGAATCAGAAGTACAAGTATCTGCATCCGATTGAATAGCGCTGCCTTGTAGTCGCACAGAAAATTACCTGGAATCATGTCTGTTATTGGAGACATCGCTGTAACACTGACAATTAGGTGAAGTGTATACAGAGCAAGAGCCGACAAGTATCACTACCGGCAATTGAAACAATCAATATCCAGATTCCTACATTGACAACGATACTCATGACGTCACCAAGATAGAGCTCGGCCAGCTTCGTCATCTGTTAGAACTGTGTAACAGAAGTAGAGCGACCAGCAGCGACGTAGAGAGAGTAGAAGTATTCTGAGAGACTGAATGGCAACTCAGATGAATACGAAACAAAGTAAGGCGCTTTTTGTCACTCCAAGATGTGAGGTGGCAACTTGGAAGGCTGCTTAGAGGACCGAGGTAGCCATTTAATGGTGCCGGGGCCAGAGTAAAGCAGACCGAGGTGCACCATTGCAATGGTGCGTCCGTTAGATAGTTAGGCGGGAATCGGGGGGTTTTTTCAAAGGGTTACGTCGAAGCACCACCTCTGCGAACCCTAACTGTATGTCCACCGATAAGACATGTTTCATATGACATGTTCAAGAGTACAGTGCGTAGTCGTGTCAAGTCTCAGAGTCGCGTCTCATTCAGTAGCGACTTCGAGGTTGTAATACTCGATGGTGAGTGCAATATAGAAAGCATACAGCAGTGGTGGTTTAAAGTCTAGTCGCAATATCTTGTGTGGAATATCTGCTATGATGTCGAGCAGCAACTCGGAAGATTCTCGACAGAAGTACAGTCGCAACGAGTATCAATATCTAGAATAGTTTGAACGTAGATCGTCGCATTGTATCATGGAGAACCGTGCAGTGTCGTGAAGTACTGCGAAGAGCAAGATCAGAGGACAGTGCGAGTATGACACGGAATCGAATGACAACTCAGATGAATGCAAAGTCTTCTGATTATTCCAAGATGTCGAGCAGCAACTTAGATGCTGTATTGAGGACCGAGGTAGCCATTGTTAGGTGCCGATGGGGACCGAGGTGCACCTAAGCTTAGGTGCATCCGTTAGATAGTTAAGGTGCATCCGTTAGATAGTTAGGACGACGGCAGAAATTAATGCAGATCTCCCAGGATGCGTCGGAATGAGAAGCCCAAGTATCTGCATCTGATTGAGTAGACCGCCGTCGTACAGATCGAAAAGAGGGTGTGTAGGATCTTGACCGCTGAGCGACATCTCAGATGGATCGGGTAAATTCTAAGATGCGGAACGGCAACTTGGACAACTGCAGAAATTAATGCAGATCTCTCGGGATGCGTCGGAACGAGAAGCCCAAGTATCTGCATCTGATTGAATACAACACTATTGTATAGATCGAAAGTCGGATATTGACTGCTGAGCAACATCTCAGACGGATCGGATAAATTCTAACATGCAGAACGGCAACTTGGACGACTGCAGAAATTAATGCAGAGTCTCACAGGATGCGTCAGAATCAGAAGTACAAGTATCTGCATCCGATTGAATAGCGCTGCCTTGTAGTCGCAGAGAAAATTACCTGGAATCATGTCTGTTATTGGAGACATCGCTGTAACACTGACAATTAGATGAAGTGTATACAGAGCAAGAGCCGACAAGTATCACTACCGGCAATTGAAACAATCAATATCCAGATTCCTACATTGACAACGATACTCATGACGTCACCAAGATAGAGCTCGGCCAGCTTCGTCATCTGTTAGAACTGTGTAACAGAAGTAGAGCGACCAGCAGCGACGTAGAGAGAGTAGAAGTATTCTGAGAGACTGAATGGCAACTCAGATGAATACGAAACAAAGTAAGGCGCTTTTTGTCACTCCAAGATGTGAGGTGGCAACTTGGAAGGCTGCTTAGAGGACCGAGGTAGCCATTTAATGGTGCCGGGGCCAGAGTAAAGCAGACCGAGGTGCACCATTGCAATGGTGCGTCCGTTAGATAGTTAGATTTAGGTGCACCATAGCTGCTGTGGTGCGTCTGGTAGATAGGTCTACATCATCTTGTCTTTATCATTCTCGTGATAACTTCTGTGAATACTGTTTCATCGTCCTGGATCTTGCGTACGCGCTTTGCCACTGAGTGCTGGGAAGCGAGGGCTTTTTTTTTTTATCATCACAGTTCATTATCCATATCTATACGTACAGCGAGACTTTACGTGCTGGCCACTACAGGCTGGAATCGGGGGTTTTTTCAAAGGGTTACGTCTACAGCACCACCTCTGCGAACCCTAACCGTATGTCCACTGAGAGTTTACGTGCTGGCCACTCCAGGCGGGAATCGGGGGGTTTTTTCAAAGGGTTACGTCGAAGCACCACCTCTGCGAACCCTAACTGTATGTCCACCGATAAGACATGTTTCATATGACATGTTCAAGAGTACAGTGCGTAGTCGTGTCAAGTCTCAGAGTCGCGTCTCATTCAGTAGCGACTTCGAGGTTGTAATACTCGATGGTGAGTGCAATATAGAAAGCATACAGCAGTGGTGGTTTAAAGTCTAGTCGCAATATCTTGTGTGGAATATCTGCTATGATGTCGAGCAGCAACTCGGAAGATTCTCGACAGAAGTACACAGTCAACGAGTATCAATATCTAGAATAGTTTGAACGTAGATCGTCGCATTGTATCATGGAGAACCGTGCAGTGTCGTGAAGTACTGCGAAGAGCAAGATCAGAGGACAGTGCGAGTATGACACGGAATCGAATGACAACTCAGATGAATGCAAAGTCTTCTGATTATTCCAAGATGTCGAGCAGCAACTTAGATGCTGTATTGAGGACCGAGGTAGCCATTGTTAGGTGCCGATGGGGACCGAGGTGCACCTAAGCTTAGGTGCATCCGTTAGATAGTTAAGGTGCATCCGTTAGATAGTTAGGACGACGGCAGAAATTAATGCAGATCTCTCAGGATGCGTCGGAATGAGAAGCCCAAGTATCTGCATCTGATTGAGTAGACCGCCGTCGTACAGATCGAAAAAGAGGGTGTGTAGGATCTTGACCGCTGAGCGACATCTCAGATGGATCGGGTAAATTCTAAGATGCGGAACGGCAACTTGGACAACTGCAGAAATTAATGCAGATCTCTCGGGATGCGTCGGAACGAGAAGCCCAAGTATCTGCATCTGATTGAATACAACACTATTGTATAGATCGAAAGTCGGATATTGACTGCTGAGCAACATCTCAGACCGATCGGATAAATTCTAACATGCAGAACGGCAACTTGGACGACTGCAGAAATTAATGCAGAGTCTCACAGGATGCGTCAGAATCAGAAGTACAAGTATCTGCATCCGATTGAATAGCGCTGCCTTGTAGTCGCAGAGAAAATTACCTGGAATCATGTCTGTTATTGGAGACATCGCTGTAACACTGACAATTAGATGAAGTGTATACAGAGCAAGAGCCGACAAGTATCACTACCGGCAATTGAAACAATCAATATCCAGATTCCTACATTGACAACGATACTCATGACGTCACCAAGATAGAGCTCGGCCATCTTCGTCATCTGTTAGAACTGTGTAACAGAAGTAGAGCGACCAGCAGCGACGTAGAGAGAGTAGAAGTATTCTGAGAGACTGAATGGCAACTCAGATGAATACGAAACAAAGTAAGGCGCTTTTTGTCACTCCAAGATGTGAGGTGGCAACTTGGAAGGCTGCTTAGAGGACCGAGGTAGCCATTTAATGGTGCCGGGGCCAGAGTAAAGCAGACCGAGGTGCACCATTGCAATGGTGCGTCCGTTAGATAGTTAGATTTAGGTGCACCATAGCTGTGGTGCGTCTGGTAGATAGGTCTACATCATCTTGTCTTTATCATTCTCGTGATAACTTCTGTGAATACTGTTTCATCGTCCTGGATCTTGCGTACGCGCTTTGCCACTGAGTGCTGGGAAGCGAGGGCTTTTTTTTTATCATCACAGTTCATTATCATATCTATACGTACAGCGAGACTTTACGTGCTGGCCACTACAGGCTGGAATCGGGGGTTTTTTCAAAGGGTTACGTCTACAGCACCACCTCTGCGAACCCTAACCGTATGTCCACTGAGAGTTTACGTGCTGGCCACTCCAGGCGGGAATCGGGGGTTTTTTTTCAAAGGGTTACGTCGAAGCACCACCTCTGCGAACCCTAACTGTATGTCCACCGATAAGACATGTTTCATATGACATGTTCAAGAGTACAGTGCGTAGTCGTGTCAAGTCTCAGAGTCGCGTCTCATTCAGTAGCGACTTCGAGGTTGTAATACTCGATGGTGAGTGCAATATAGAAAGCATACAGCAGTGGTGGTTTAAAGTCTAGTCGCAATATCTTGTGTGGAATATCTGCTATGATGTCGAGCAGCAACTCGGAAGATTCTCGACAGAAGTACAGTCGCAACGAGTATCAATATCTAGAATAGTTTGACGTAGATCGTCGCATTGTATCATGGAGAACCGTGCAGTGTCGTGAAGTACTGCGAAGAGCAAGATCAGAGGACAGTGCGAGTATGACACACGGGATCGAATGACAACTCAGATGAATGCAAAGTCTTCTGATTATTCCAAGATGTCGAGCAGCAACTTAGATGCTGTATTGAGGACCGAGGTAGCCATTGTTAGGTGCCGATGGGGACCGAGGTGCACCTAAGCTTAGGTGCATCCGTTAGATAGTTAGGACGACGGCAGAAATTAATGCAGATCTCCTAGGATGCGTCGGAATGAGAAGCCCAAGTATCTGCATCTGATTAAGTAGACCGCCGTCGTACAGATCGAAAAGAGGGTGTGTAGGATCTTGACCGCTGAGCGACATCTCAGATGGATCGGGTAAATTCTAAGATGCGGAACGGCAACTTGGACAACTGCAGAAATTAATGCAGATCTCTCGGGATGCGTCGGAACGAGAAGTCCAAGTATCTGCATCTGATTGAATACAGCACTATTGTATAGATCGAAAGTCAGATATTGACTGCTGAGCAACATCTCAGACGGATCGGATAAATTCTAACATGCGGAACGGCAACTTGGACGACTGCAGAAATTAATGCAGAGTCTCACAGGATGCGTCGGAATCAGAAGTACAAGTATCTGCATCCGATTGAATAGCGCTGCCTTGTAGTCGCAGAGAAAATTACCTGGAATCATGTCTGTTATTGGAGACATCGCTGTAACACTGACAATTAGGTGAAGTGTATACAGAGCAAGAGCCGACAAGTATCACTACCGGCAATTGAAACAATCAATATCCAGATTCCTACATTGACAACGATACTCATGACGTCACCAAGATAAAGCTCGGCCATCTTCGTCATCTGTTAGAACTGTGTAACAGAAGTAGAGCGACCAGCAGCGATGTAGAGAGAGAGTAGAAGTATTCTGAGAGACCGAATGACAACTCAGATGAATACGAAACAAAGTGAAGCGCTTTTTGTCACTCCAAGATGTGAGGTGGCAACTTGGAAGGCTGCTTAGAGGACCCAGGTAGCCATTCAATGGTGCCGGGGCCAGAGTAAAGCAGACCGAGGTGCACCATTGCAATGGTGCGTCCGTTAGATAATTAGATTTAGGTGCACCATAGCTGTGGTGCGTCTGGTAGATAGGTCTACATCATCTTGTCTTTATCATTCTCGTGATAACTTCTGTGAATACTGTTTCATCGTCCTGGCTTTGCCACTGAGTGCTGGGAAGCGGGGCTTTTTTTTTTTTTTATCATCACAGTTCATTACCATATCTATACGTACAGCGAGAGACTTTACGTGCTGGCCACTACAGGCTGGAATCGGGGGTTTTTTCAAAGGGTTACGTCTACAGCACCACCTCTGCGAACCCTAACCGTATGTCTACTGAGAGTTTACGTGCTGGCCACTCCAGGCGGGAATCGGGGGTTTTTTCAAAGGGTTACGTCGAAGCACCACCTCTGCGAACCCTAACTGTATGTCCACCGATAAGACATGTTTCATATGACATGTTCAAGAGTACAGTGCGTAGTCGTGTCAAGTCTCAGAGTCGCGTCTCATTCAGTAGCGACTTCGAGGTTGTAATACTCGATGGTGAGTGCAATATAGAAAGCATACAGCAGTGGTGGTTTAAAGTCTAGTCGCAATATCTTGTGTGGAATATCTGCTATGATGTCGAGCAGCAACTCGGAAGATTCTCGACAGAAGTACAGTCGCAACGAGTATCAATATCTAGAATAGTTTGAACGTAGATCGTCGCATTGTATCATGGAGAACCGTGCAGTGTCGTGAAGTACTGCGAAGAGCAAGATCAGAGGACAGTGCGAGTATGACACGGAATCGAATGACAACTCAGATGAATGCAAAGTCTTCTGATTATTCCAAGATGTCGAGCAGCAACTTAGATGCTGTATTGAGGACCGAGGTAGCCATTGTTAGGTGCCGATGGGGACCGAGGTGCACCTAAGCTTAGGTGCATCCGTTAGATAGTTAAGGTGCATCCGTTAGATAGTTAGGACGACGGCAGAAATTAATGCAGATCTCCCAGGATGCGTCGGAATGAGAAGCCCAAGTATCTGCATCTGATTGAGTAGACCGCCGTCGTACAGATCGAAAAGAGGGTGTGTAGGATCTTGACCGCTGAGCGACATCTCAGATGGATCGGGTAAATTCTAAGATGCGGAACGGCAACTTGGACAACTGCAGAAATTAATGCAGATCTCTCGGGATGCGTCGGAACGAGAAGCCCAAGTATCTGCATCTGATTGAATACAACACTATTGTATAGATCGAAAGTCGGATATTGACTGCTGAGCAACATCTCAGACGGATCGGATAAATTCTAACATGCAGAACGGCAACTTGGACGACTGCAGAAATTAATGCAGAGTCTCACAGGATGCGTCAGAATCAGAAGTACAAGTATCTGCATCCGATTGAATAGCGCTGCCTTGTAGTCGCAGAGAAAATTACCTGGAATCATGTCTGTTATTGGAGACATCGCTGTAACACTGACAATTAGATGAAGTGTATACAGAGCAAGAGCCGACAAGTATCACTACCGGCAATTGAAACAATCAATATCCAGATTCCTACATTGACAACGATACTCATGACGTCACCAAGATAGAGCTCGGCCATCTTCGTCATCTGTTAGAACTGTGTAACAGAAGTAGAGCGACCAGCAGCGATGTAGAGAGAGTAGAAGTATTCTGAGAGACCGAATGACAACTCAGATGAATAGGAAACAAAGTGAAGCGCCTTTTGTCACTCCAAGATGTGATGTGGCAACTTGGAAGGCTGCTTAGAGGACCGAGGTAGCCATTCAATGGTGCCGGGGCCAGAGTAAAGCAGACCGAGGTGCACCATTGCAATGGTGCGTCCGTTAGATAGTTAGGCTGCTTAGGGGACCAAGGTAGCCATTGTGTGGTGCCAGAACCCAGGTAAAGCGGACCGAGGTGCACCACAGCTGTGGTGCCCCCGTTAGATAGTTAGATTTAGGTGCACCATAGCTGTGGTGCGTCTGGTAGATATGTCTACATCATCTTGTCTTTATCATTCTCGTGATAACTTCTGTGAATACTGTTTCATCGTCCTGGATCTTGCATACGCGCTTTGCCACTGAGTGCTGGGAAGCGGGGGCTTTTTTTTTTATCATCACAGTTCATTACCGTATCTATACGTACAGCGAGACTTTACGTGCTGGCCACTACAGGCTGGAATCGGGGGGTTTTTTCAAAGGGTTACGTCTACAGCACCACCTCTGCGAACCCTAACCGTATGTCCACTGAGAGTTTACGTGCTGGCCACTCCAGGCGGGAATCGGGGGGTTTTTTCAAAGGGTTACGTCGAAGCACCACCTCTGCGAACCCTAACTGTATGTCCACCGATAAGACATGTTTCATATGACATGTTCAAGAGTACAGTGCGTAGTCGTGTCAAGTCTCAGAGTCGCGTCTCATTCAGTAGCGGCTTCGAGGTTGTAATACTCGATGGTGAGTGCAATATAGAAAGCATACAGCAGTGGTGGTTTAAAGTCTAGTCGCAATGTCTTGTGTGGAATATCTGCTATGATGTCGAGCAGCAACTCGGAAGATTCTCGACAGAAGTACAGTCGCAACGAGTATCAATATCTAGAATAGTTTGAACGTAGATCGTCGCATTGTATCATGGAGAACCGTGCAGTGTCGTGAAGTACTGCGAAGAGCAAGATCAGAGGACAGTGAGAGTATGACACGGGATCGAATGACAACTCAGATGAATGCAAAGTCTTCTGATTATTCCAAGACGTCGAGCAGCAACTTAGATGCTGTATTGAGGACCGAGGTAGCCATTGTTAGGTGCCGATGGGGACCGAGGTGCACCTAAGCTTAGGTGCATCCGTTAGATAGTTAGGACGACGGCAGAAATTAATGCAGATCTCCTAGGATGCGTCGGAATGAGAAGCCCAAGTATCTGCATCTGATTAAGTAGACCGCCGTCGTACAGATCGAAAAGAGGGTGTGTAGGATCTTGACCGCTGAGCGACATCTCAGATGGATCGGGTAAATTCTAAGATGCGGAACGGCAACTTGGACAACTGCAGAAATTAATGCAGATCTCTCGGGATGCGTCGGAACGAGAAGTCCAAGTATCTGCATCTGATTGAATACAGCACTATTGTATAGATCGAAAGTCAGATATTGACTGCTGAGCAACATCTCAGACGGATCGGATAAATTCTAACATGCGGAACGGCAACTTGGACGACTGCAGAAATTAATGCAGAGTCTCACAGGATGCGTCGGAATCAGAAGTACAAGTATCTGCATCCGATTGAATAGCGCTGCCTTGTAGTCGCAGAGAAAATTACCTGGAATCATGTCTGTTATTGGAGACATCGCTGTAACACTGACAATTAGGTGAAGTGTATACAGAGCAAGAGCCGACAAGTATCACTACCGGCAATTGAAACAATCAATATCCAGATTCCTACATTGACAACGATACTCATGACGTCACCAAGATAAAGCTCGGCCATCTTCGTCATCTGTTAGAACTGTGTAACAGAAGTAGAGCGACCAGCAGCGATGTAGAGAGAGTAGAAGTATTCTGAGAGACCGAATGACAACTCAGATGAATACGAAACAAAGTGAAGCGCTTTTTGTCACTCCAAGATGTGAGGTGGCAACTTGGAAGGCTGCTTAGAGGACCCAGGTAGCCATTCAATGGTGCCGGGGCCAGAGTAAAGCAGACCGAGGTGCACCATTGCAATGGTGCGTCCGTTAGATAATTAGATTTAGGTGCACCATAGCTGTGGTGCGTCTGGTAGATAGGTCTACATCATCTTGTCTTTATCATTCTCGTGATAACTTCTGTGAATACTGTTTCATCGTCCTGGCTTTGCCACTGAGTGCTGGGAAGCGGGGCTTTTTTTTTTTTATCATCACAGTTCATTACCATATCTATACGTACAGCGAGACTTTACGTGCTGGCCACTACAGGCTGGAATCGGGGGGTTTTTTCAAAGGGTTACGTCTACAGCACCACCTCTGCGAACCCTAACCGTATGTCTACTGAGAGTTTACGTGCTGGCCACTCCAGGCGGGAATCGGGGGGTTTTTTCAAAGGGTTACGTCGAAGCACCACCTCTGCGAACCCTAACTGTATGTCCACCGATAAGACATGTTTCATATGACATGTTCAAGAGTACAGTGCGTAGTCGTGTCAAGTCTCAGAGTCGCGTCTCATTCAGTAGCGACTTCGAGGTTGTAATACTCGATGGTGAGTGCAATATAGAAAGCATACAGCAGTGGTGGTTTAAAGTCTAGTCGCAATATCTTGTGTGGAATATCTGCTATGATGTCGAGCAGCAACTCGGAAGATTCTCGACAGAAGTACAGTCGCAACGAGTATCAATATCTAGAATAGTTTGAACGTAGATCGTCGCATTGTATCATGGAGAACCGTGCAGTGTCGTGAAGTACTGCGAAGAGCAAATCAGAGGACAGTGCGAGTATGACACGGAATCGAATGACAACTCAGATGAATGCAAAGTCTTCTGATTATTCCAAGATGTCGAGCAGCAACTTAGATGCTGTATTGAGGACCGAGGTAGCCATTGTTAGGTGCCGATGGGGACCGAGGTGCACCTAAGCTTAGGTGCATCCGTTAGATAGTTAAGGTGCATCCGTTAGATAGTTAGGACGACGGCAGAAATTAATGCAGATCTCCCAGGATGCGTCGGAATGAGAAGCCCAAGTATCTGCATCTGATTGAGTAGACCGCCGTCGTACAGATCGAAAAGAGGGTGTGTAGGATCTTGACCGCTGAGCGACATCTCAGATGGATCGGGTAAATTCTAAGATGCGGAACGGCAACTTGGACAACTGCAGAAATTAATGCAGATCTCTCGGGATGCGTCGGAACGAGAAGCCCAAGTATCTGCATCTGATTGAATACAACACTATTGTATAGATCGAAAGTCGGATATTGACTGCTGAGCAACATCTCAGACCGATCGGATAAATTCTAACATGCAGAACGGCAACTTGGACGACTGCAGAAATTAATGCAGAGTCTCACAGGATGCGTCAGAATCAGAAGTACAAGTATCTGCATCCGATTGAATAGCGCTGCCTTGTAGTCGCAGAGAAAATTACCTGGAATCATGTCTGTTATTGGAGACATCGCTGTAACACTGACAATTAGATGAAGTGTATACAGAGCAAGAGCCGACAAGTATCACTACCGGCAATTGAAACAATCAATATCCAGATTCCTACATTGACAACGATACTCATGACGTCACCAAGATAGAGCTCGGCCAGCTTCGTCATCTGTTAGAACTGTGTAACAGAAGTAGAGAGCGACCAGCAGCGACGTAGAGAGAGTAGAAGTATTCTGAGAGACTGAATGGCAACTCAGATGAATACGAAACAAAGTAAGGCGCTTTTTGTCACTCCAAGATGTGAGGTGGCAACTTGGAAGGCTGCTTAGAGGACCGAGGTAGCCATTTAATGGTGCCGGGGCCAGAGTAAAGCAGACCGAGGTGCACCATTGCAATGGTGCGTCCGTTAGATAGTTAGATTTAGGTGCACCATAGCTGTGGTGCGTCTGGTAGATAGGTCTACATCATCTTGTCTTTATCATTCTCGTGATAACTTCTGTGAATACTGTTTCATCGTCCTGGATCTTGCGTACGCGCTTTGCCACTGAGTGCTGGGAAGCGAGGGCTTTTTTTTTTTATCATCACAGTTCATTATCGTATCTATACGTACAGCGAGACTTTACGTGCTGGCCACTACAGGCTGGAATCGGGGGGTTTTTTCAAAGGGTTACGTCTACAGCACCACCTCTGCGAACCCTAACCGTATGTCCACTGAGAGTTTACGTGCTGGCCACTCCAGGCGGGAATCGGGGGGTTTTTTCAAAGGGTTACGTCGAAGCACCACCTCTGCGAACCCTAACTGTATGTCCACCGATAAGACATGTTTCATATGACATGTTCAAGAGTACAGTGCGTAGTCGTGTCAAGTCTCAGAGTCGCGTCTCATTCAGTAGCGACTTCGAGGTTGTAATACTCGATGGTGAGTGCAATATAGAAAGCATACAGCAGTGGTGGTTTAAAGTCTAGTCGCAATATCTTGTGTGGAATATCTGCTATGATGTCGAGCAGCAACTCGGAAGATTCTCGACAGAAGTACAGTCGCAACGAGTATCAATATCTAGAATAGTTTGAACGTAGATCGTCGCATTGTATCATGGAGAACCGTGCAGTGTCGTGAAGTACTGCGAAGAGCAAGATCAGAGGACAGTGCGAGTATGACACGGAATCGAATGACAACTCAGATGAATGCAAAGTCTTCTGATTATTCCAAGATGTCGAGCAGCAACTTAGATGCTGTATTGAGGACCGAGGTAGCCATTGTTAGGTGCCGATGGGGACCGAGGTGCACCTAAGCTTAGGTGCATCCGTTAGATAGTTAAGGTGCATCCGTTAGATAGTTAGGACGACGGCAGAAATTAATGCAGATCTCCCAGGATGCGTCGGAATGAGAAGCCCAAGTATCTGCATCTGATTGAGTAGACCGCCGTCGTACAGATCGAAAAAAGAGGGTGTGTAGGATCTTGACCGCTGAGCGACATCTCAGATGGATCGGGTAAATTCTAAGATGCGGAACGGCAACTTGGACAACTGCAGAAATTAATGCAGATCTCTCGGGATGCGTCGGAACGAGAAGCCCAAGTATCTGCATCTGATTGAATACAACACTATTGTATAGATCGAAAGTCGGATATTGACTGCTGAGCAACATCTCAGACGGATCGGATAAATTCTAACATGCAGAACGGCAACTTGGACGACTGCAGAAATTAATGCAGAGTCTCACAGGATGCGTCAGAATCAGAAGTACAAGTATCTGCATCCGATTGAATAGCGCTGCCTTGTAGTCGCAGAGAAAATTACCTGGAATCATGTCTGTTATTGGAGACATCGCTGTAACACTGACAATTAGATGAAGTGTATACAGAGCAAGAGCCGACAAGTATCACTACCGGCAATTGAAACAATCAATATCCAGATTCCTACATTGACAACGATACTCATGACGTCACCAAGATAGAGCTCGGCCAGCTTCGTCATCTGTTAGAACTGTGTAACAGAAGTAGTAGAGACCAGCAGCGACGAGAGAGAGAGTAGAAGTATTCTGAGAGACTGAATGGCAACTCAGATGAATACGAAACAAAGTAAGGCGCTTTTTGTCACTCCAAGATGTGAGGTGGCAACTTGGAAGGCTGCTAGAGAGGACCGAGGTAGCCATTTAATGGTGCCGGGGCCAGAGTAAAGCAGACCGAGGTGCACCATTGCAATGGTGCGTCCGTTAGATAGTTAGGTTACGTCTATAGCGCCACCTCTGCGAACCCTAACTGTATGTGCTTTAAAAAAATACGTACCATCTCGGAGAGCTGTTTAAAAATTAAGACAGAGTCAGGGGATCTCCATACTGTCACGCTGCTCTCAGGATTGAGGTGGGCAACTACAGAAGTCTGAGTATCTGCGTCTGATTAAATAGATCCATCTGAGATGCCTTGGTTAAATTCTCAGATGCAGAACGGCAACTTGAACGACTGCAGAAATTAATGCAGAGTCTCCCAGGATGCGTCGGAATTAGAAGTACAGCAGCATAGACCACTCCGTAAATTAGTTAAATATCTGGTTCACTACAGGATGCGTCGGACCTGTGCGACATCTCAGACAGATCGAATAAATTCTAACATGCGGAACGGCAACTTGAACGACTACAGAAATTAATGCAGAGTCTCCTGAGATGCGTCGGAATGAGAAGCCCAAGTATCTGCATCTGATTGAGTAGAGCGCCGTCGTACAGATCGAAAGTAGGATCTTGACTGCTGAGCGACATCTCAGACAGATCGGGTAAATTCTAACATGCGGAACGGCAACTTGGATGACTGCAGAGTCTCCCAGGATCCGTCGGAACGAGAAGTCCAAGTATCTACATCTGATTGAGTAGAGCGCCGTCGTACAGATCGAAAGTAGGATCTTGACTGCTGAGCAACATCTCAGATGGATCGCGTAAATTCTAAGATGCGGAACAGCACCTTGGACGACTGCAGAAATTAATGCAGAGTCTCCCAGGATCCGTCGGAATCAGAAGTACAGCAACGTAGACCACTCCATAAATTAATTAAATATCTGGTTCACTACAGGATGCGTCGGACCTGTGCGACATCTCAGACAGATCGAATAAATTCTAACATGCGGGCGGCAACTTGGACGACTGCAGAAATTAATGCAGAGTCTCCCAGGATCCGTCGGAATCAGAAGTACAGCAACGTAGACCACTCCATAAATTAATTAAATATCTGGTTCACTACAGGATGCATCGGACCTGTGCGACATCTCAGATGGATCACATAAATTCTAACATGCAGAACGGCAACTTGGACGACTGCAGAAATTAATGCAGAGTCTCCCAGGATGCGTCGGAATAAGAAGTACAAGTATCTGCATCCGATTGAATAGCGCTGCCTTGTAGTCGCAGAGAAAATTACCTGGAATCATGTCTGTTATTGGAGACATCGCTGTAACACTGACAATTAGGTGAAGTGTATACAGAGCAAGAGCCAACAAGTATCACTACCGGCAATTGAAACAATCAATATCCAGATTCCTACATTGACAACGATACTCATGACGTCACCAAGATAGAGCTCGGCCAGCTTCGTCATCTGTTAGAACTGTGTAACAGAAGTAGAGCGACCAGCAGCGACGTAGAGAGAGTAGAAGTATTCTGAGAGACCGAATGGCAACTCAGATGAATACGAAACAAAGTGAAGCGCTTTGTGTCACTCCAAGATGTGATGTGGCAACTTGGAAGGCTGCTTAGAGGACCGAGGTAGCCATTCAATGGTGCCGGGGCCAGAGTAAAGCAGACCGAGGTGCACCATTGCAATGGTGCGTCCGTTAGATAGTTAGGACAGTGCGAGTATGACACGGGATCGAATGACAACTCAGATGAATGCAAAGTCTTCTGATTATTCCAAGACGTCGAGCAGCAACTTAGATGCTGTATTGAGGACCGAGGTAGCCATTGTTAGGTGCCGATGGGGACCGAGGTGCACCTAAGCTTAGGTGCATCCGTTAGATGGTTAGGACGACGGCAGAAATTAATGCAGATCTCCCAGGATGCGTCGGAATGAGAAGCCCAAGTATCTGCATCTGATTGAGTAGACCGCCGTCGTACAGATCGAAATGAGGGTGTGTAGGATCTTGACCGCTGAGCGACATCTCAGATGGATCGGGTAAATTCTAAGATGCGGAACGGCAACTTGGATAACTGCAGAAATTAATGCAGATCTCTCGGGATGCGTCGGAACGAGAAGCCCAAGTATCTGCATCTGATTGAATACAACACTATTGTATAGATCGAAAGTCGGATATTGACTGCTGAGCAACATCTCAGACCGATCGGATAAATTCTAACATGCAGAACGGCAACTTGGACGACTGCAGAAATTAATGCAGAGTCTCACAGGATGCGTCGGAATCAGAAGTACAAGTATCTGCATCCGATTGAATAGCGCTGCCTTGTAGTCGCACAGAAAATTACCTGGAATCATGTCTGTTATTGGAGACATCGCTGTAACACTGACAATTAGGTGAAGTGTATACAGAGCAAGAGCCGACAAGTATCACTACCGGCAATTGAAACAATCAATATCCAGATTCCTACATTGACAACGATACTCATGACGTCACCAAGATAGAGCTCGGCCAGCTTCGTCATCTGTTAGAACTGTGTAACAGAAGTAGAGCGACCAGCAGCGACGAGAGAGAGAGAGTAGAAGTATTCTGAGAGACTGAATGGCAACTCAGATGAATACGAAACAAAGTAAGGCGCTTTTTGTCACTCCAAGATGTGAGGTGGCAACTTGGAAGGCTGCTTAGAGGACCGAGGTAGCCATTCAATGGTGCCGGGGCCAGAGTAAAGCAGACCGAGGTGCACCATTGCAATGGTGCGTCCGTTAGATAGTTAGATTTAGGTGCACCATAGCTGTGGTGCGTCTGGTAGATAGGTCTACATCATCTTGTCTTTATCATTCTCGTGATAACTTCTGTGAATACTGTTTCATCGTCCTGGCTTTGCCACTGAGTGCTGGGAAGCGGGGGCTTTTTTTTTTATCATCACAGTTCATTACCATATCTATACGTACAGCGAGACTTTACGTGCTGGCCACTACAGGCTGGAATCGGGGGGTTTTTTCAAAGGGTTACGTCTACAGCACCACCTCTGCGAACCCTAACCGTATGTCTACTGAGAGTTTACGTGCTGGCCACTCCAGGCGGGAATCGGGGGGTTTTTTCAAAGGGTTACGTCGAAGCACCACCTCTGCGAACCCTAACTGTATGTCCACCGATAAGACATGTTTCATATGACATGTTCAAGAGTACAGTGCGTAGTCGTGTCAAGTCTCAGAGTCGCGTCTCATTCAGTAGCGGCTTCGAGGTTGTAATACTCGATGGTGAGTGCAATATAGAAAGCATACAGCAGTGGTGGTTTAAAGTCTAGTCGCAATGTCTTATGTGGAATATCTGCTATGATGTCGAGCAGCAACTCGGAAGATTCTCGACAGAAGTACAGTCGCAACGAGTATCAATATCTAGAATAGTTTGAACGTAGATCGTCGCATTGTATCATGGAGAACCGTGCAGTGTCGTGAAGTACTGCGAAGAGCAAGATCAGAGGACAGTGCGAGTATGACACGGGATCGAATGACAACTCAGATGAATGCAAAGTCTTCTGATTATTCCAAGACGTCGAGCAGCAACTTAGATGCTGTATTGAGGACCGAGGTAGCCATTGTTAGGTGCCGATGGGGACCGAGGTGCACCTAAGCTTAGGTGCATCCGTTAGATAGTTAGGACGACGGCAGAAATTAATGCAGATCTCTAGGATGCGTCGGAATGAGAAGCCCAAGTATCTGCATCTGATTAAGTAGACCGCCGTCGTACAGATCGAAAAGAGGGTGTGTAGGATCTTGACCGCTGAGCGACATCTCAGATGGATCGGGTAAATTCTAAGATGCGGAACGGCAACTTGGACAACTGCAGAAATTAATGCAGATCTCTCGGGATGCGTCGGAACGAGAAGTCCAAGTATCTGCATCTGATTGAATACAGCACTATTGTATAGATCGAAAGTCAGATATTGACTGCTGAGCAACATCTCAGACGGATCGGATAAATTCTAACATGCGGAACGGCAACTTGGACGACTGCAGAAATTAATGCAGAGTCTCACAGGATGCGTCGGAATCAGAAGTACAAGTATCTGCATCCGATTGAATAGCGCTGCCTTGTAGTCGCACAGAAAATTACCTGGAATCATGTCTGTTATTGGAGACATCGCTGTAACACTGACAATTAGGTGAAGTGTATACAGAGCAAGAGCCGACAAGTATCACTACCGGCAATTTGAAACAATCAATATCCAGATTCCTACATTGACAACGATACTCATGACGTCACCAAGATAAAGCTCGGCCATCTTCGTCATCTGTTAGAACTGTGTAACAGAAGTAGAGCGACCAGCAGCGATGTAGAGAGAGTAGAAGTATTCTGAGAGACCGAATGACAACTCAGATGAATACGAAACAAAGTGAAGCGCTTTTTGTCACTCCAAGATGTGAGGTGGCAACTTGGAAGGCTGCTTAGAGGACCCAGGTAGCCATTCAATGGTGCCGGGGCCAGAGTAAAGCAGACCGAGGGTGCACCATTGCAATGGTGCGTCCGTTAGATAATTAGATTTAGGTGCACCATAGCTGTGGTGCGTCTGGAGAGATAGGTCTACATCATCTTGTCTTTATCATTCTCGTGATAACTTCTGTGAATACTGTTTCATCGTCCTGGCTTTGCCACTGAGTGCTGGGAAGCGGGGGCTTTTTTTTTTTTTATCATCACAGTTCATTACCATATCTATACGTACAGCGAGACTTTACGTGCTGGCCACTACAGGCTGGAATCGGGGGGTTTTTTCAAAGGGTTACGTCTACAGCACCACCTCTGCGAACCCTAACCGTATGTCTACTGAGAGTTTACGTGCTGGCCACTCCAGGCGGGAATCGGGGGGTTTTTTCAAAGGGTTACGTCGAAGCACCACCTCTGCGAACCCTAACTGTATGTCCACCGATAAGACATGTTTCATATGACATGTTCAAGAGTACAGTGCGTAGTCGTGTCAAGTCTCAGAGTCGCGTCTCATTCAGTAGCGGCTTCGAGGTTGTAATACTCGATGGTGAGTGCAATATAGAAAGCATACAGCAGTGGTGGTTTAAAGTCTAGTCGCAATGTCTTGTGTGGAATATCTGCTATGATGTCGAGCAGCAACTCGGAAGATTCTCGACAGAAGTACAGTCGCAACGAGTATCAATATCTAGAATAGTTTGAACGTAGATCGTCGCATTGTATCATGGAGAACCGTGCAGTGTCGTGAAGTACTGCGAAGAGCAAGATCAGAGGACAGTGCGAGTATGACACGGGATCGAATGACAACTCAGATGAATGCAAAGTCTTCTGATTATTCCAAGACGTCGAGCAGCAACTTAGATGCTGTATTGAGGACCGAGGTAGCCATTGTTAGGTGCCGATGGGGACCGAGGTGCACCTAAGCTTAGGTGCATCCGTTAGATAGTTAGGACGACGGCAGAAATTAATGCAGATCTCCTAGGATGCGTCGGAATGAGAAGCCCAAGTATCTGCATCTGATTGAGTAGACCGCCGTCGTACAGATCGAAAAGAGGGTGTGTAGGATCTTGACCGCTGAGCGACATCTCAGATGGATCGGGTAAATTCTAAGATGCGGAACGGCAACTTGGACAACTGCAGAAATTAATGCAGATCTCTCGGGATGCGTCGGAACGAGAAGTCCAAGTATCTGCATCTGATTGAATACAGCACTATTGTATAGATCGAAAGTCAGATATTGACTGCTGAGCAACATCTCAGACGGATCGGATAAATTCTAACATGCGGAACGGCAACTTGGACGACTGCAGAAATTAATGCAGAGTCTCACAGGATGCGTCGGAATCAGAAGTACAAGTATCTGCATCCGATTGAATAGCGCTGCCTTGTAGTCGCAGAGAAAATTACCTGGAATCATGTCTGTTATTGGAGACATCGCTGTAACACTGACAATTAGGTGAAGTGTATACAGAGCAAGAGCCGACAAGTATCACTACCGGCAATTGAAACAATCAATATCCAGATTCCTACATTGACAACGATACTCATGACGTCACCAAGATAAAGCTCGGCCATCTTCGTCATCTGTTAGAACTGTGTAACAGAAGTAGAGCGACCAGCAGCGATGTAGAGAGAGTAGAAGTATTCTGAGAGACCGAATGACAACTCAGATGAATACGAAACAAAGTGAAGCGCTTTTTGTCACTCCAAGATGTGAGGTGGCAACTTGGAAGGCTGCTTAGAGGACCCAGGTAGCCATTCAATGGTGCCGGGGCCAGAGTAAAGCAGACCGAGGTGCACCATTGCAATGGTGCGTCCGTTAGATAGTTAGGATCTTGCATACGCGCTTTGCCACTGAGTGCTGGGAAGCGGGGGCTTTTTTTTTTATCATCACAGTTCATTACCGTATCTATACGTACAGCGAGACTTTACGTGCTGGCCACTCCAGGCGGGAATCGGGGGGTTTTTTCAAAGGGTTACGTCGAAGCACCACCTCTGCGAACCCTAACTGTATGTCCACCGATAAGACATGTTTCATATGACATGTTCAAGAGTACAGTGCGTAGTCGTGTCAAGTCTCAGAGTCGCATCTCATTCAGTAGCGGCTTCGAGGTTGTAATACTCGATGGTGAGTGCAATATAGAAAGCATACAGCAGTGATGGTTTAAAGTCTAGTCGCAATGTCTTGTGTGGAATATCTGCTATGATGTCAAGCAGCAACTCGGAAGATTCTCGACAGAAGTACAGTCGCAACAAGTATCAATATCTAGAATAGTTTGAACGTAGATCGTCGCATTGTATCATGGAGAACCGTGCAGTGTCGTGAAGTACTGCGAAGAGCAAGATCAGAGGACAGTGCGAGTAGTATGACACGGGATCGAATGACAACTCAGATGAATGCAAAGTCTTCTGATTATTCCAAGACGTCGAGCAGCAACTTAGATGCTGTATTGAGGACCGAGGTAGCCATTGTTAGGTGCCGATGGGGACCGAGGTGCACCTAAGCTTAGGTGCATCCGTTAGATGGTTAGGACGACAGCAGAAATTAATGCAGATCTCCCAGGATGCGTCGGAATGAGAAGCCCAAGTATCTGCATCTGATTGAGTAGACCGCCGTCGTACAGATCGAAATGAGGGTGTGTAGGATCTTGACCGCTGAGCGACATCTCAGATGGATCGGGTAAATTCTAAGATGCGGAACGGCAACTTGGATAACTGCAGAAATTAATGCAGATCTCTCGGGATGCGTCGGAACGAGAAGCCCAAGTATCTGCATCCGATTGAATACAGCACTATTATATAGATCGAAAGTCGGATATTGACTGCTAAGCAACATCTCAGACGGATCGGATAAATTCTAACATGCAGAACGGCAACTTGGACGACTGCAGAAATTAATGCAGAGTCTCACAGGATGCGTCGGAATCAGAAGTACAAGTATCTGCATCCGATTGAATAGCGCTGCCTTGTAGTCGCAGAGAAAATTACCTGGAATCATGTCTGTTATTGGAGACATCGCTGTAACACTGACAATTAGGTGAAGTGTATACAGAGCAAGAGCCGACAAGTATCACTACCGGCAATTGAAACAATCAATATCCAGATTCCTACATTGACAACGATACTCATGACGTCACCAAGATAGAGCTCGGCCAGCTTCGTCATCTGTTAGAACTGTGTAACAGAAGTAGAGCGACCAGCAGCGACGAGAGAGAGTAGAAGTATTCTGAGAGACTGAATGGCAACTCAGATGAATACGAAACAAAGTAAGGCGCTTTTTGTCACTCCAAGATGTGAGGTGGCAACTTGGAAGGCTGCTTAGAGGACCGAGGTAGCCATTTAATGGTGCCGGGGCCAGAGTAAAGCAGACCGAGGTGCACCATTGCAATGGTGCGTCCGTTAGATAGTTAGATTTAGGTGCACCATAGCTGTGGTGCGTCTGGTAGATAGGTCTACATCATCTTGTCTTTATCATTCTCGTGATAACTTCTGTGAATACTGTTTCATCGTCCTGGATCTTGCGTACGCGCTTTGCCACTGAGTGCTGGGAAGCGAGGCTTTTTTTTTTTTTTTATCATCACAGTTCATTATCGTATCTATACGTACAGCGAGACTTTACGTGCTGGCCACTACAGGCTGGAATCGGGGGTTTTTTCAAAGGGTTACGTCTACAGCACCACCTCTGCGAACCCTAACCGTATGTCCACTGAGAGTTTACGTGCTGGCCACTCCAGGCGGGAATCGGGGGTTTTTTTTTCAAAGGGTTACGTCGAAGCACCACCTCTGCGAACCCTAACTGTATGTCCACCGATAAGACATGTTTCATATGACATGTTCAAGAGTACAGTGCGTAGTCGTGTCAAGTCTCAGAGTCGCGTCTCATTCAGTAGCGACTTCGAGGTTGTAATACTCGATGGTGAGTGCAATATAGAAAGCATACAGCAGTGGTGGTTTAAAGTCTAGTCGCAATATCTTGTGTGGAATATCTGCTATGATGTCGAGCAGCAACTCGGAAGATTCTCGACAGAAGTACAGTCGCAACGAGTATCAATATCTAGAATAGTTTGAACGTAGATCGTCGCATTGTATCATGGAGAACCGTGCAGTGTCGTGAAGTACTGCGAAGAGCAAGATCAGAGGACAGTGCGAGTATGACACGGAATCGAATGACAACTCAGATGAATGCAAAGTCTTCTGATTATTCCAAGATGTCGAGCAGCAACTTAGATGCTGTATTGAGGACCGAGGTAGCCATTGTTAGGTGCCGATGGGGACCGAGGTGCACCTAAGCTTAGGTGCATCCGTTAGATAGTTAAGGTGCATCCGTTAGATAGTTAGGACGACGGCAGAAATTAATGCAGATCTCCCAGGATGCGTCGGAATGAGAAGCCCAAGTATCTGCATCTGATTGAGTAGACCGCCGTCGTACAGATCGAAAAAGAGGGTGTGTAGGATCTTGACCGCTGAGCGACATCTCAGATGGATCGGGTAAATTCTAAGATGCGGAACGGCAACTTGGACAACTGCAGAAATTAATGCAGATCTCTCGGGATGCGTCGGAACGAGAAGCCCAAGTATCTGCATCTGATTGAATACAACACTATTGTATAGATCGAAAGTCGGATATTGACTGCTGAGCAACATCTCAGACCGATCGGATAAATTCTAACATGCAGAACGGCAACTTGGACGACTGCAGAAATTAATGCAGAGTCTCACAGGATGCGTCAGAATCAGAAGTACAAGTATCTGCATCCGATTGAATAGCGCTGCCTTGTAGTCGCAGAGAAAATTACCTGGAATCATGTCTGTTATTGGAGACATCGCTGTAACACTGACAATTAGATGAAGTGTATACAGAGCAAGAGCCGACAAGTATCACTACCGGCAATTGAAACAATCAATATCCAGATTCCTACATTGACAACGATACTCATGACGTCACCAAGATAGAGCTCGGCCAGCTTCGTCATCTGTTAGAACTGTGTAACAGAAGTAGAGCGACCAGCAGCGACGTAGAGAGAGTAGAAGTATTCTGAGAGACTGAATGGCAACTCAGATGAATACGAAACAAAGTAAGGCGCTTTTTGTCACTCCAAGATGTGAGGTGGCAACTTGGAAGGCTGCTTAGAGGACCGAGGTAGCCATTTAATGGTGCCGGGGCCAGAGTAAAGCAGACCGAGGTGCACCATTGCAATGGTGCGTCCGTTAGATAGTTAGTATGACACGGGATCGAATGACAACTCAGATGAATGCAAAGTCTTCTGATTATTCCAAGACGTCGAGCAGCAACTTAGATGCTGTATTGAGGACCGAGGTAGCCATTGTTAGGTGCCGATGGGGACCGAGGTGCACCTAAGCTTAGGTGCATCCGTTAGATGGTTAGGACGACAGCAGAAATTAATGCAGATCTCCCAGGATGCGTCGGAATGAGAAGCCCAAGTATCTGCATCTGATTGAGTAGACCGCCGTCGTACAGATCGAAATGAGGGTGTGTAGGATCTTGACCGCTGAGCGACATCTCAGATGGATCGGGTAAATTCTAAGATGCGGAACGGCAACTTGGATAACTGCAGAAATTAATGCAGATCTCTCGGGATGCGTCGGAACGAGAAGCCCAAGTATCTGCATCCGATTGAATACAGCACTATTATATAGATCGAAAGTCGGATATTGACTGCTAAGCAACATCTCAGACGGATCGGATAAATTCTAACATGCAGAACGGCAACTTGGACGACTGCAGAAATTAATGCAGAGTCTCACAGGATGCGTCGGAATCAGAAGTACAAGTATCTGCATCCGATTGAATAGCGCTGCCTTGTAGTCGCACAGAAAATTACCTGGAATCATGTCTGTTATTGGAGACATCGCTGTAACACTGACAATTAGGTGAAGTGTATACAGAGCAAGAGCCGACAAGTATCACTACCGGCAATTGAAACAATCAATATCCAGATTCCTACATTGACAACGATACTCATGACGTCACCAAGATAGAGCTCGGCCAGCTTCGTCATCTGTTAGAACTGTGTAACAGAAGTAGAGCGACCAGCAGCGACGAGAGAGAGTAGAAGTATTCTGAGAGACTGAATGGCAACTCAGATGAATACGAAACAAAGTAAGGCGCTTTTTGTCACTCCAAGATGTGAGGTGGCAACTGGAAGGCTGCTTAGAGGACCGAGGTAGCCATTTAATGGTGCCGGGGCCAGAGTAAAGCAGACCGAGGTGCACCATTGCAATGGTGCGTCCGTTAGATAGTTAGATTTAGGTGCACCATAGCTGTGGTGCGTCTGGTAGATAGGTCTACATCATCTTGTCTTTATCATTCTCGTGATAACTTCTGTGAATACTGTTTCATCGTCCTGGATCTTGCGTACGCGCTTTGCCACTGAGTGCTGGGAAGCGAGGGCTTTTTTTTTTTTTATCATCACAGTTCATTATCGTATCTATACGTACAGCGAGACTTTACGTGCTGGCCACTACAGGCTGGAATCGGGGGTTTTTTTCAAAGGGTTACGTCTACAGCACCACCTCTGCGAACCCTAACCGTATGTCCACTGAGAGTTTACGTGCTGGCCACTCCAGGCGGGAATCGGGGGGTTTTTTCAAAGGGTTACGTCGAAGCACCACCTCTGCGAACCCTAACTGTATGTCCACCGATAAGACATGTTTCATATGACATGTTCAAGAGTACAGTGCGTAGTCGTGTCAAGTCTCAGAGTCGCGTCTCATTCAGTAGCGACTTCGAGGTTGTAATACTCGATGGTGAGTGCAATATAGAAAGCATACAGCAGTGGTGGTTTAAAGTCTAGTCGCAATATCTTGTGTGGAATATCTGCTATGATGTCGAGCAGCAACTCGGAAGATTCTCGACAGAAGTACAGTCGCAACGAGTATCAATATCTAGAATAGTTTGAACGTAGATCGTCGCATTGTATCATGGAGAACCGTGCAGTGTCGTGAAGTACTGCGAAGAGCAAGATCAGAGGACAGTGCGAGTATGACACGGAATCGAATGACAACTCAGATGAATGCAAAGTCTTCTGATTATTCCAAGATGTCGAGCAGCAACTTAGATGCTGTATTGAGGACCGAGGTAGCCATTGTTAGGTGCCGATGGGGACCGAGGTGCACCTAAGCTTAGGTGCATCCGTTAGATAGTTAAGGTGCATCCGTTAGATAGTTAGGACGACGGCAGAAATTAATGCAGATCTCCCAGGATGCGTCGGAATGAGAAGCCCAAGTATCTGCATCTGATTGAGTAGACCGCCGTCGTACAGATCGAAAAGAGGGTGTGTAGGATCTTGACCGCTGAGCGACATCTCAGATGGATCGGGTAAATTCTAAGATGCGGAACGGCAACTTGGACAACTGCAGAAATTAATGCAGATCTCTCGGGATGCGTCGGAACGAGAAGCCCAAGTATCTGCATCTGATTGAATACAACACTATTGTATAGATCGAAAGTCGGATATTGACTGCTGAGCAACATCTCAGACCGATCGGATAAATTCTAACATGCAGAACGGCAACTTGGACGACTGCAGAAATTAATGCAGAGTCTCACAGGATGCGTCAGAATCAGAAGTACAAGTATCTGCATCCGATTGAATAGCGCTGCCTTGTAGTCGCAGAGAAAATTACCTGGAATCATGTCTGTTATTGGAGACATCGCTGTAACACTGACAATTAGATGAAGTGTATACAGAGCAAGAGCCGACAAGTATCACTACCGGCAATTGAAACAATCAATATCCAGATTCCTACATTGACAACGATACTCATGACGTCACCAAGATAGAGCTCGGCCAGCTTCGTCATCTGTTAGAACTGTGTAACAGAAGTAGAGCGACCAGCAGCGACGAGAGAGAGTAGAAGTATTCTGAGAGACTGAATGGCAACTCAGATGAATACGAAACAAAGTAAGGCGCTTTTTGTCACTCCAAGATGTGAGGTGGCAACTTGGAAGGCTGCTTAGAGGACCGAGGTAGCCATTTAATGGTGCCGGGGCCAGAGTAAAGCAGACCGAGGTGCACCATTGCAATGGTGCGTCCGTTAGATAGTTAGTATGACACGGGATCGAATGACAACTCAGATGAATGCAAAGTCTTCTGATTATTCCAAGACGTCGAGCAGCAACTTAGATGCTGTATTGAGGACCGAGGTAGCCATTGTTAGGTGCCGATGGGGACCGAGGTGCACCTAAGCTTAGGTGCATCCGTTAGATGGTTAGGGACGACAGCAGAAATTAATGCAGATCTCCCAGGATGCGTCGGAATGAGAAGCCCAAGTATCTGCATCTGATTGAGTAGACCGCCGTCGTACAGATCGAAATGAGGGTGTGTAGGATCTTGACCGCTGAGCGACATCTCAGATGGATCGGGTAAATTCTAAGATGCGGAACGGCAACTTGGATAACTGCAGAAATTAATGCAGATCTCTCGGGATGCGTCGGAACGAGAAGCCCAAGTATCTGCATCCGATTGAATACAGCACTATTATATAGATCGAAAGTCGGATATTGACTGCTAAGCAACATCTCAGACGGATCGGATAAATTCTAACATGCAGAACGGCAACTTGGACGACTGCAGAAATTAATGCAGAGTCTCACAGGATGCGTCGGAATCAGAAGTACAAGTATCTGCATCCGATTGAATAGCGCTGCCTTGTAGTCGCACAGAAAATTACCTGGAATCATGTCTGTTATTGGAGACATCGCTGTAACACTGACAATTAGGTGAAGTGTATACAGAGCAAGAGCCGACAAGTATCACTACCGGCAATTGAAACAATCAATATCCAGATTCCTACATTGACAACGATACTCATGACGTCACCAAGATAGAGCTCGGCCAGCTTCGTCATCTGTTAGAACTGTGTAACAGAAGTAGAGCGACCAGCAGCGACGAGAGAGAGAGTAGAAGTATTCTGAGAGACTGAATGGCAACTCAGATGAATACGAAACAAAGTAAGGCGCTTTTTGTCACTCCAAGATGTGAGGTGGCAACTTGGAAGGCTGCTTAGAGAGGACCGAGGTAGCCATTTAATGGTGCCGGGGCCAGAGTAAAGCAGACCGAGGTGCACCATTGCAATGGTGCGTCCGTTAGATAGTTAGATTTAGGTGCACCATAGCTGTGGTGCGTCTGGTAGATAGATCTACATCATCTTGTCTTTATCATTCTCGTGATAACTTCTGTGAATACTGTTTCATCGTCCTGGATCTTGCGTACGCGCTTTGCCACTGAGTGCTGGGAAGCGAGGGCTTTTTTTTTTTATCATCACAGTTCATTATCGTATCTATACGTACAGCGAGACTTTACGTGCTGGCCACTACAGGCTGGAATCGGGGGTTTTTTCAAAGGGTTACGTCTACAGCACCACCTCTGCGAACCCTAACCGTATGTCCACTGAGAGTTTACGTGCTGGCCACTCCAGGCGGGAATCGGGGGTTTTTTTCAAAGGGTTACGTCGAAGCACCACCTCTGCGAACCCTAACTGTATGTCCACCGATAAGACATGTTTCATATGACATGTTCAAGAGTACAGTGCGTAGTCGTGTCAAGTCTCAGAGTCGCGTCTCATTCAGTAGCGACTTCGAGGTTGTAATACTCGATGGTGAGTGCAATATAGAAAGCATACAGCAGTGGTGGTTTAAAGTCTAGTCGCAATATCTTGTGTGGAATATCTGCTATGATGTCGAGCAGCAACTCGGAAGATTCTCGACAGAAGTACAGTCGCAACGAGTATCAATATCTAGAATAGTTTGAACGTAGATCGTCGCATTGTATCATGGAGAACCGTGCAGTGTCGTGAAGTACTGCGAAGAGCAAGATCAGAGGACAGTGCGAGTATGACACGGAATCGAATGACAACTCAGATGAATGCAAAGTCTTCTGATTATTCCAAGATGTCGAGCAGCAACTTAGATGCTGTATTGAGGACCGAGGTAGCCATTGTTAGGTGCCGATGGGGACCGAGGTGCACCTAAGCTTAGGTGCATCCGTTAGATAGTTAAGGTGCATCCGTTAGATAGTTAGGACGACGGCAGAAATTAATGCAGATCTCCCAGGATGCGTCGGAATGAGAAGCCCAAGTATCTGCATCTGATTGAGTAGACCGCCGTCGTACAGATCGAAAAGAGGGTGTGTAGGATCTT
This sequence comes from Hymenopellis raphanipes, assembly GCA_036872995.1. NCBI lineage: Eukaryota > Fungi > Basidiomycota > Agaricomycetes > Agaricales > Physalacriaceae > Hymenopellis > Hymenopellis raphanipes. The sequence continues at coordinate 59,357 of JAYMDG010000030.1, forward strand.
GACCGCTGAGCGACATCTCAGATGGATCGGGTAAATTCTAAGATGCGGAACGGCAACTTGGACAACTGCAGAAATTAATGCAGATCTCTCGGGATGCGTCGGAACGAGAAGCCCAAGTATCTGCATCTGATTGAATACAACACTATTGTATAGATCGAAAGTCGGATATTGACTGCTGAGCAACATCTCAGACCGATCGGATAAATTCTAACATGCAGAACGGCAACTTGGACGACTGCAGAAATTAATGCAGAGTCTCACAGGATGCGTCAGAATCAGAAGTACAAGTATCTGCATCCGATTGAATAGCGCTGCCTTGTAGTCGCAGAGAAAATTACCTGGAATCATGTCTGTTATTGGAGACATCGCTGTAACACTGACAATTAGATGAAGTGTATACAGAGCAAGAGCCGACAAGTATCACTACCGGCAATTGAAACAATCAATATCCAGATTCCTACATTGACAACGATACTCATGACGTCACCAAGATAGAGCTCGGCCAGCTTCGTCATCTGTTAGAACTGTGTAACAGAAGTAGAGCGACCAGCAGCGAGAGAGAGAGTAGAAGTATTCTGAGAGACTGAATGGCAACTCAGATGAATACGAAACAAAGTAAGGCGCTTTTTGTCACTCCAAGATGTGAGGTGGCAACTTGGAAGGCTGCTTAGAGGACCGAGGTAGCCATTTATTTGGTGGTGCCGGGGCCAGAGTAAAGCAGACCGAGGTGCACCATTGCAATGGTGCGTCCGTTAGATAGTTAGATTTAGGTGCACCATAGCTGTGGTGCGTCTGGTAGATAGGTCTACATCATCTTGTCTTTATCATTCTCGTGATAACTTCTGTGAATACTGTTTCATCGTCCTGGATCTTGCGTACGCGCTTTGCCACTGAGTGCTGGGAAGCGAGGGCTTTTTTTTTTTTTATCATCACAGTTCATTATCGTATCTATACGTACAGCGAGACTTTACGTGCTGGCCACTACAGGCTGGAATCGGGGTTTTTTTTCAAAGGGTTACGTCTACAGCACCACCTCTGCGAACCCTAACCGTATGTCCACTGAGAGTTTACGTGCTGGCCACTCCAGGCGGGAATCGGGGGGTTTTTTCAAAGGGTTACGTCGAAGCACCACCTCTGCGAACCCTAACTGTATGTCCACCGATAAGACATGTTTCATATGACATGTTCAAGAGTACAGTGCGTAGTCGTGTCAAGTCTCAGAGTCGCGTCTCATTCAGTAGCGGCTTCGAGGTTGTAATACTCGATGGTGAGTGCAATATAGAAAGCATACAGCAGTGGTGGTTTAAAGTCTAGTCGCAATGTCTTGTGTGGAATATCTGCTATGATGTCGAGCAGCAACTCGGAAGATTCTCGACAGAAGTACAGTCGCAACGAGTATCAATATCTAGAATAGTTTGAACGTAGATCGTCGCATTGTATCATGGAGAACCGTGCAGTGTCGTGAAGTACTGCGAAGAGCAAGATCAGAGGACAGTGCGAGTATGACACGGAATCGAATGACAACTCAGATGAATGCAAAGTCTTCTGATTATTCCAAGATGTCGAGCAGCAACTTAGATGCTGTATTGAGGACCGAGGTAGCCATTGTTAGGTGCCGATGGGGACCGAGGTGCACCTAAGCTTAGGTGCATCCGTTAGATAGTTAAGGTGCATCCGTTAGATAGTTAGGACGACGGCAGAAATTAATGCAGATCTCCCAGGATGCGTCGGAATGAGAAGCCCAAGTATCTGCATCTGATTGAGTAGACCGCCGTCGTACAGATCGAAAAGAGGGTGTGTAGGATCTTGACCGCTGAGCGACATCTCAGATGGATCGGGTAAATTCTAAGATGCGGAACGGCAACTTGGACAACTGCAGAAATTAATGCAGATCTCTCGGGATGCGTCGGAACGAGAAGCCCAAGTATCTGCATCTGATTGAATACAACACTATTGTATAGATCGAAAGTCGGATATTGACTGCTGAGCAACATCTCAGACCGATCGGATAAATTCTAACATGCAGAACGGCAACTTGGACGACTGCAGAAATTAATGCAGAGTCTCACAGGATGCGTCAGAATCAGAAGTACAAGTATCTGCATCCGATTGAATAGCGCTGCCTTGTAGTCGCAGAGAAAATTACCTGGAATCATGTCTGTTATTGGAGACATCGCTGTAACACTGACAATTAGATGAAGTGTATACAGAGCAAGAGCCGACAAGTATCACTACCGGCAATTGAAACAATCAATATCCAGATTCCTACATTGACAACGATACTCATGACGTCACCAAGATAGAGCTCGGCCAGCTTCGTCATCTGTTAGAACTGTGTAACAGAAGTAGAGCGACCAGCAGCGACGTAGAGAGAGTAGAAGTATTCTGAGAGACTGAATGGCAACTCAGATGAATACGAAACAAAGTAAGGCACTTTTTGTCACTCCAAGATGTGAGGTGGCAACTTGGAAGGCTGCTTAGAGGACCGAGGTAGCCATTTAATGGTGCCGGGGCCAGAGTAAAGCAGACCGAGGTGCACCATTGCAATGGTGCGTCCGTTAGATAGTTAGTATGACACGGGATCGAATGACAACTCAGATGAATGCAAAGTCTTCTGATTATTCCAAGACGTCGAGCAGCAACTTAGATGCTGTATTGAGGACCGAGGTAGCCATTGTTAGGTGCCGATGGGGACCGAGGTGCACCTAAGCTTAGGTGCATCCGTTAGATGGTTAGGACGACAGCAGAAATTAATGCAGATCTCCCAGGATGCGTCGGAATGAGAAGCCCAAGTATCTGCATCTGATTGAGTAGACCGCCGTCGTACAGATCGAAATGAGGGTGTGTAGGATCTTGACCGCTGAGCGACATCTCAGATGGATCGGGTAAATTCTAAGATGCGGAACGGCAACTTGGATAACTGCAGAAATTAATGCAGATCTCTCGGGATGCGTCGGAACGAGAAGCCCAAGTATCTGCATCCGATTGAATACAGCACTATTATATAGATCGAAAGTCGGATATTGACTGCTAAGCAACATCTCAGACGGATCGGATAAATTCTAACATGCAGAACGGCAACTTGGACGACTGCAGAAATTAATGCAGAGTCTCACAGGATGCGTCGGAATCAGAAGTACAAGTATCTGCATCCGATTGAATAGCGCTGCCTTGTAGTCGCACAGAAAATTACCTGGAATCATGTCTGTTATTGGAGACATCGCTGTAACACTGACAATTAGGTGAAGTGTATACAGAGCAAGAGCCGACAAGTATCACTACCGGCAATTGAAACAATCAATATCCAGATTCCTACATTGACAACGATACTCATGACGTCACCAAGATAGAGCTCGGCCAGCTTCGTCATCTGTTAGAACTGTGTAACAGAAGTAGAGCGACCAGCAGCGACGTAGAGAGAGTAGAAGTATTCTGAGAGACTGAATGGCAACTCAGATGAATACGAAACAAAGTAAGGCGCTTTTTGTCACTCCAAGATGTGAGGTGGCAACTTGGAAGGCTGCTTAGAGGACCGAGGTAGCCATTTAATGGTGCCGGGGCCAGAGTAAAGCAGACCGAGGTGCACCATTGCAATGGTGCGTCCGTTAGATAGTTAGATTTAGGTGCACCATAGCTGTGGTGCGTCTGGTAGATAGGTCTACATCATCTTGTCTTTATCATTCTCGTGATAACTTCTGTGAATACTGTTTCATCGTCCTGGATCTTGCGTACGCGCTTTGCCACTGAGTGCTGGGAAGCGAGGCTTTTTTTTTTTTTTTTTATCATCACAGTTCATTATCGTATCTATACGTACAGCGAGACTTTACGTGCTGACCACTACAGGCTGGAATCGGGGGTTTTTTCAAAGGGTTACGTCTACAGCACCACCTCTGCGAACCCTAACCGTATGTCCACTGAGAGTTTACGTGCTGGCCACTCCAGGCGGGAATCGGGGGGTTTTTTCAAAGGGTTACGTCGAAGCACCACCTCTGCGAACCCTAACTGTATGTCCACCGATAAGACATGTTTCATATGACATGTTCAAGAGTACAGTGCGTAGTCGTGTCAAGTCTCAGAGTCGCGTCTCATTCAGTAGCGACTTCGAGGTTGTAATACTCGATGGTGAGTGCAATATAGAAAGCATACAGCAGTGGTGGTTTAAAGTCTAGTCGCAATATCTTGTGTGGAATATCTGCTATGATGTCGAGCAGCAACTCGGAAGATTCTCGACAGAAGTACAGTCGCAACGAGTATCAATATCTAGAATAGTTTGAACGTAGATCGTCGCATTGTATCATGGAGAACCGTGCAGTGTCGTGAAGTACTGCGAAGAGCAAGATCAGAGGACAGTGCGAGTATGACACGGAATCGAATGACAACTCAGATGAATGCAAAGTCTTCTGATTATTCCAAGATGTCGAGCAGCAACTTAGATGCTGTATTGAGGACCGAGGTAGCCATTGTTAGGTGCCGATGGGGACCGAGGTGCACCTAAGCTTAGGTGCATCCGTTAGATAGTTAAGGTGCATCCGTTAGATAGTTAGGACGACGGCAGAAATTAATGCAGATCTCCCGGGATGCGTCGGAATGAGAAGCCCAAGTATCTGCATCTGATTGAGTAGACCGCCGTCGTACAGATCGAAAAGAGGGTGTGTAGGATCTTGACCGCTGAGCGACATCTCAGATGGATCGGGTAAATTCTAAGATGCGGAACGGCAACTTGGACAACTGCAGAAATTAATGCAGATCTCTCGGGATGCGTCGGAACGAGAAGCCCAAGTATCTGCATCTGATTGAATACAACACTATTGTATAGATCGAAAGTCGGATATTGACTGCTGAGCAACATCTCAGACCGATCGGATAAATTCTAACATGCAGAACGGCAACTTGGACGACTGCAGAAATTAATGCAGAGTCTCACAGGATGCGTCAGAATCAGAAGTACAAGTATCTGCATCCGATTGAATAGCGCTGCCTTGTAGTCGCAGAGAAAATTACCTGGAATCATGTCTGTTATTGGAGACATCGCTGTAACACTGACAATTAGATGAAGTGTATACAGAGCAAGAGCCGACAAGTATCACTACCGGCAATTGAAACAATCAATATCCAGATTCCTACATTGACAACGATACTCATGACGTCACCAAGATAGAGCTCGGCCAGCTTCGTCATCTGTTAGAACTGTGTAACAGAAGTAGAGCGACCAGCAGCGACGAGAGAGAGAGTAGAAGTATTCTGAGAGACTGAATGGCAACTCAGATGAATACGAAACAAAGTAAGGCGCTTTTTGTCACTCCAAGATGTGAGGTGGCAACTTGGAAGGCTGCTTAGAGGACCGAGGTAGCCATTTAATGGTGCCGGGGCCAGAGTAAAAGAGACCGAGGTGCACCATTGCAATGGTGCGTCCGTTAGATAGTTAGATTTAGGTGCACCATAGCTGTGGTGCGTCTGGTAGATAGGTCTACATCATCTTGTCTTTATCATTCTCGTGATAACTTCTGTGAATACTGTTTCATCGTCCTGGATCTTGCGTACGCGCTTTGCCACTGAGTGCTGGGAAGCGAGGGCTTTTTTTTATCATCACAGTTCATTATCGTATCTATACGTACAGCGAGACTTTACGTGCTGGCCACTACAGGCTGGAATCGGGGGGTTTTTTCAAAGGGTTACGTCTACAGCACCACCTCTGCGAACCCTAACCGTATGTCCACTGAGAGTTTACGTGCTGGCCACTCCAGGCGGGAATCGGGGGTTTTTTTCAAAGGGTTACGTCGAAGCACCACCTCTGCGAACCCTAACTGTATGTCCACCGATAAGACATGTTTCATATGACATGTTCAAGAGTACAGTGCGTAGTCGTGTCAAGTCTCAGAGTCGCGTCTCATTCAGTAGCGACTTCGAGGTTGTAATACTCGATGGTGAGTGCAATATAGAAAGCATACAGCAGTGGTGGTTTAAAGTCTAGTCGCAATGTCTTGTGTGGAATATCTGCTATGATGTCGAGCAGCAACTCGGAAGATTCTCGACAGAAGTACAGTCGCAACGAGTATCAATATCTAGAATAGTTTGAACGTAGATCGTCGCATTGTATCATGGAGAACCGTGCAGTGTCGTGAAGTACTGCGAAGAGCAAGATCAGAGGACAGTGCGAGTATGACACGGAATCGAATGACAACTCAGATGAATGCAAAGTCTTCTGATTATTCCAAGATGTCGAGCAGCAACTTAGATGCTGTATTGAGGACCGAGGTAGCCATTGTTAGGTGCCGATGGGGACCGAGGTGCACCTAAGCTTAGGTGCATCCGTTAGATAGTTAAGGTGCATCCGTTAGATAGTTAGGACGACGGCAGAAATTAATGCAGATCTCCCAGGATGCGTCGGAATGAGAAGCCCAAGTATCTGCATCTGATTGAGTAGACCGCCGTCGTACAGATCGAAAAGAGGGTGTGTAGGATCTTGACCGCTGAGCGACATCTCAGATGGATCGGGTAAATTCTAAGATGCGGAACGGCAACTTGGACAACTGCAGAAATTAATGCAGATCTCTCGGGATGCGTCGGAACGAGAAGCCCAAGTATCTGCATCTGATTGAATACAACACTATTGTATAGATCGAAAGTCGGATATTGACTGCTGAGCAACATCTCAGACCGATCGGATAAATTCTAACATGCAGAACGGCAACTTGGACGACTGCAGAAATTAATGCAGAGTCTCACAGGATGCGTCAGAATCAGAAGTACAAGTATCTGCATCCGATTGAATAGCGCTGCCTTGTAGTCGCAGAGAAAATTACCTGGAATCATGTCTGTTATTGGAGACATCGCTGTAACACTGACAATTAGATGAAGTGTATACAGAGCAAGAGCCGACAAGTATCACTACCGGCAATTGAAACAATCAATATCCAGATTCCTACATTGACAACGATACTCATGACGTCACCAAGATAGAGCTCGGCCAGCTTCGTCATCTGTTAGAACTGTGTAACAGAAGTAGAGCGACCAGCAGCGACGAGAGAGAGTAGAAGTATTCTGAGAGACTGAATGGCAACTCAGATGAATACGAAACAAAGTAAGGCACTTTTTGTCACTCCAAGATGTGAGGTGGCAACTTGGAAGGCTGCTTAGAGGACCGAGGTAGCCATTTAATGGTGCCGGGGCCAGAGTAAAGCAGACCGAGGTGCACCATTGCAATGGTGCGTCCGTTAGATAGTTAGTATGACACGGGATCGAATGACAACTCAGATGAATGCAAAGTCTTCTGATTATTCCAAGACGTCGAGCAGCAACTTAGATGCTGTATTGAGGACCGAGGTAGCCATTGTTAGGTGCCGATGGGGACCGAGGTGCACCTAAGCTTAGGTGCATCCGTTAGATGGTTAGGACGACAGCAGAAATTAATGCAGATCTCCCAGGATGCGTCGGAATGAGAAGCCCAAGTATCTGCATCTGATTGAGTAGACCGCCGTCGTACAGATCGAAATGAGGGTGTGTAGGATCTTGACCGCTGAGCGACATCTCAGATGGATCGGGTAAATTCTAAGATGCGGAACGGCAACTTGGATAACTGCAGAAATTAATGCAGATCTCTCGGGATGCGTCGGAACGAGAAGCCCAAGTATCTGCATCCGATTGAATACAGCACTATTATATAGATCGAAAGTCGGATATTGACTGCTAAGCAACATCTCAGACGGATCGGATAAATTCTAACATGCAGAACGGCAACTTGGACGACTGCAGAAATTAATGCAGAGTCTCACAGGATGCGTCGGAATCAGAAGTACAAGTATCTGCATCCGATTGAATAGCGCTGCCTTGTAGTCGCAGAGAAAATTACCTGGAATCATGTCTGTTATTGGAGACATCGCTGTAACACTGACAATTAGGTGAAGTGTATACAGAGCAAGAGCCGACAAGTATCACTACCGGCAATTGAAACAATCAATATCCAGATTCCTACATTGACAACGATACTCATGACGTCACCAAGATAGAGCTCGGCCAGCTTCGTCATCTGTTAGAACTGTGTAACAGAAGTAGAGCGACCAGCAGCGACGAGAGAGAGTAGAAGTATTCTGAGAGACTGAATGGCAACTCAGATGAATACGAAACAAAGTAAGGCGCTTTTTGTCACTCCAAGATGTGAGGTGGCAACTTGGAAGGCTGCTTAGAGGACCGAGGTAGCCATTTAATGGTGCCGGGGCCAGAGTAAAGCAGACCGAGGTGCACCATTGCAATGGTGCGTCCGTTAGATAGTTAGATTTAGGTGCACCATAGCTGTGGTGCGTCTGGTAGATAGGTCTACATCATCTTGTCTTTATCATTCTCGTGATAACTTCTGTGAATACTGTTTCATCGTCCTGGATCTTGCGTACGCGCTTTGCCACTGAGTGCTGGGAAGCGAGGGCTTTTTTTTTTATCATCACAGTTCATTATCGTATCTATACGTACAGCGAGACTTTACGTGCTGGCCACTACAGGCTGGAATCGGGGGTTTTTTCAAAGGGTTACGTCTACAGCACCACCTCTGCGAACCCTAACCGTATGTCCACTGAGAGTTTACGTGCTGGCCACTCCAGGCGGGAATCGGGGGGTTTTTTCAAAGGGTTACGTCGAAGCACCACCTCTGCGAACCCTAACTGTATGTCCACCGATAAGACATGTTTCATATGACATGTTCAAGAGTACAGTGCGTAGTCGTGTCAAGTCTCAGAGTCGCGTCTCATTCAGTAGCGACTTCGAGGTTGTAATACTCGATGGTGAGTGCAATATAGAAAGCATACAGCAGTGGTGGTTTAAAGTCTAGTCGCAATATCTTGTGTGGAATATCTGCTATGATGTCGAGCAGCAACTCGGAAGATTCTCGACAGAAGTACAGTCGCAACGAGTATCAATATCTAGAATAGTTTGAACGTAGATCGTCGCATTGTATCATGGAGAACCGTGCAGTGTCGTGAAGTACTGCGAAGAGCAAGATCAGAGGACAGTGCGAGTATGACACGGAATCGAATGACAACTCAGATGAATGCAAAGTCTTCTGATTATTCCAAGATGTCGAGCAGCAACTTAGATGCTGTATTGAGGACCGAGGTAGCCATTGTTAGGTGCCGATGGGGACCGAGGTGCACCTAAGCTTAGGTGCATCCGTTAGATAGTTAAGGTGCATCCGTTAGATAGTTAGGACGACGGCAGAAATTAATGCAGATCTCCCAGGATGCGTCGGAATGAGAAGCCCAAGTATCTGCATCTGATTGAGTAGACCGCCGTCGTACAGATCGAAAAGAGGGTGTGTAGGATCTTGACCGCTGAGCGACATCTCAGATGGATCGGGTAAATTCTAAGATGCGGAACGGCAACTTGGACAACTGCAGAAATTAATGCAGATCTCTCGGGATGCGTCGGAACGAGAAGCCCAAGTATCTGCATCTGATTGAATACAACACTATTGTATAGATCGAAAGTCGGATATTGACTGCTGAGCAACATCTCAGACCGATCGGATAAATTCTAACATGCAGAACGGCAACTTGGACGACTGCAGAAATTAATGCAGAGTCTCACAGGATGCGTCAGAATCAGAAGTACAAGTATCTGCATCCGATTGAATAGCGCTGCCTTGTAGTCGCAGAGAAAATTACCTGGAATCATGTCTGTTATTGGAGACATCGCTGTAACACTGACAATTAGATGAAGTGTATACAGAGCAAGAGCCGACAAGTATCACTACCGGCAATTGAAACAATCAATATCCAGATTCCTACATTGACAACGATACTCATGACGTCACCAAGATAGAGCTCGGCCAGCTTCGTCATCTGTTAGAACTGTGTAACAGAAGTAGAGCGACCAGCAGCGACGTAGAGAGAGTAGAAGTATTCTGAGAGACCGAATGGCAACTCAGATGAATACGAAACAAAGTGAAGCGCTTTGTGTCACTCCAAGATGTGATGTGGCAACTTGGAAGGCTGCTTAGAGGACCGAGGTAGCCATTCAATGGTGCCGGGGCCAGAGTAAAGCAGACCGAGGTGCACCATTGCAATGGTGCGTCCGTTAGATAGTTAGGATCCGTCGGAATCAGAAGTACAGCAACGTAGACCACTCCATTAAATATCTGGTTCACTACGGGATGCGTCGGACCTGTGCGACATCTCAGACGGATCGGTTAAATTCTAAGATGCGGAACGGCAACTTGGAGTCTGAGTTGTGACACTAGATATAGATGCTTGTTCTGTCATATTGGTTAATTGTCGATTAAATGATTCACTCAGACAGTATGACTTTACGCATTGGCCACTATACGCTGAGAAGAGAGAGGCACAAATTCTAAGAGACCGAATGGCAACTCAGACGAATGCAAAACAATGTGAAGCGCTTTTTGTCACTCCAAGATGCGAAGCGGCAACTTGGAAGGCTGCTTAGGGGACCGAGGTAGCCATTGTGTGGTGCCAGAACCCAGGTAAAGCGGACCGAGGTGCACCACAGCTGTGGTGCCCCCGTTAGATAGTTAAGTCTCCCAGGATCCGTCGGAACGAGAAGTCCAAGTATCTGCATCTGATTCAGTAGAGCGCCGTCATACAGATCAAAAAGAGGGTGTGTAGGATCTTGATTGCTGAGTGACATCTCAGATGGATCGGATAAATTCTACGATGCGGAACGGCAATTTGGACGACTGCAGAAATTAATTAAATACCTCATTCGCTAACCACAGGCAGCAGAGTCTCCCAGCATGCATCGGAATCAGAAGTACGCGCTTTGCCACTCCAGGCTGGAATCGGGGGGTTTTTTCAAAGGGTTACGTCTACAGCGCCACCTCTGCGAACCCTAACCATATGTCTACTGAGAGTTTACGTGCTGGCCACTCCAGGCTGGAATCGGGGGGTTTTTTCAAAGGGTTACGTCTACAGCGCCACCTCTGCGAACCCTAACCATATGTCCACTGAGAGTTTATGTGCTGGCCACTCCAGGCGGGAATCGGGGGGTTTTTTCAAAAGGTTACGTCTACAGCGCCACCTCTGCGAACCCTAACTGTATGTGCTTTAAAAAAATACGTACCATCTCGGAGAGCTGTTTAAAAATTAAGACAGAGTCAGGGGATCTCCATACTGTCACGCTGCTCTCAGGATTGAGGTGGGCAACTACAGAAGTCTGAGTATCTGCGTCTGATTAAATAGATCCATCTGAGATGCCTCGGTTAAATTCTCAGATGCAGAACGGCAACTTGAACGACTGCAGAAATTAATGCAGAGTCTCCCAGGATGCGTCGGAATCAGAAGTACAGCAGCATAGACCACTCCGTAAATTAGTTAAATATCTGGTTCACTACAGGATGCGTCGGACCTGTGCGACATCTCAGACAGATCGAATAAATTCTAACATGCGGAACGGCAACTTGGACGACTGCAGAAATTAATGCAGAGTCTCCCAGGATCCGTCGGAATCAGAAGTACAGCAACGTAGACCACTCCATAAATTAATTAAATATCTGGTTCACTACAGGATGCATCGGACCTGTGCGACATCTCAGATGGATCACATAAATTCTAACATGCAGAACGGCAACTTGGACGACTGCAGAAATTAATGCAGAGTCTCCCAGGATGCGTCGGAATAAGAAGTACAAGTATCTGCATCCGATTGAATAGCGCTGCCTTGTAGTCGCAGAGAAAATTACCTGGAATCATGTCTGTTATTGGAGACATCGCTGTAACACTGACAATTAGGTGAAGTGTATACAGAGCAAGAGCCAACAAGTATCACTACCGGCAATTGAAACAATCAATATCCAGATTCCTACATTGACAACGATACTCATGACGTCACCAAGATAGAGCTCGGCCAGCTTCGTCATCTGTTAGAACTGTGTAACAGAAGTAGAGCGACCAGCAGCGACGTAGAGAGAGTAGAAGTATTCTGAGAGACCGAATGGCAACTCAGATGAATACGAAACAAAGTGAAGCGCTTTGTGTCACTCCAAGATGTGATGTGGCAACTTGGAAGGCTGCTTAGAGGACCGAGGTAGCCATTCAATGGTGCCGGGGCCAGAGTAAAGCAGACCGAGGTGCACCATTGCAATGGTGCGTCCGTTAGATAGTTAGATTTAGGTGCACCATAGCTGTGGTGCGTCTGGTAGATAGGTCTACATCATCTTGTCTTTATCATTCTCGTGATAACTTCTGTGAATACTGTTTCATCGTCCTGGATCTTGCGTACGCGCTTTGCCACTGAGTGCTGGGAAGCGAGGGCTTTTTTTTTTTATCATCACAGTTCATTATCGTATCTATACGTACAGCGAGACTTTACGTGCTGGCCACTACAGGCTGGAATCGGGGGTTTTTTCAAAGGGTTACGTCTACAGCACCACCTCTGCGAACCCTAACCGTATGTCCACTGAGAGTTTACGTGCTGGCCACTCCAGGCGGGAATCGGGGGTTTTTTCAAAGGGTTACGTCGAAGCACCACCTCTGCGAACCCTAACTGTATGTCCACCGATAAGACATGTTTCATATGACATGTTCAAGAGTACAGTGCGTAGTCGTGTCAAGTCTCAGAGTCGCGTCTCATTCAGTAGCGACTTCGAGGTTGTAATACTCGATGGTGAGTGCAATATAGAAAGCATACAGCAGTGGTGGTTTAAAGTCTAGTCGCAATATCTTGTGTGGAATATCTGCTATGATGTCGAGCAGCAACTCGGAAGATTCTCGACAGAAGTACAGTCGCAACGAGTATCAATATCTAGAATAGTTTGAACGTAGATCGTCGCATTGTATCATGGAGAACCGTGCAGTGTCGTGAAGTACTGCGAAGAGCAAGATCAGAGGACAGTGCGAGTATGACACGGAATCGAATGACAACTCAGATGAATGCAAAGTCTTCTGATTATTCCAAGATGTCGAGCAGCAACTTAGATGCTGTATTGAGGACCGAGGTAGCCATTGTTAGGTGCCGATGGGGACCGAGGTGCACCTAAGCTTAGGTGCATCCGTTAGATAGTTAAGGTGCATCCGTTAGATAGTTAGGACGACGGCAGAAATTAATGCAGATCTCCCAGGATGCGTCGGAATGAGAAGCCCAAGTATCTGCATCTGATTGAGTAGACCGCCGTCGTACAGATCGAAAAGAGGGTGTGTAGGATCTTGACCGCTGAGCGACATCTCAGATGGATCGGGTAAATTCTAAGATGCGGAACGGCAACTTGGACAACTGCAGAAATTAATGCAGATCTCTCGGGATGCGTCGGAACGAGAAGCCCAAGTATCTGCATCTGATTGAATACAACACTATTGTATAGATCGAAAGTCGGATATTGACTGCTGAGCAACATCTCAGACCGATCGGATAAATTCTAACATGCAGAACGGCAACTTGGACGACTGCAGAAATTAATGCAGAGTCTCACAGGATGCGTCAGAATCAGAAGTACAAGTATCTGCATCCGATTGAATAGCGCTGCCTTGTAGTCGCAGAGAAAATTACCTGGAATCATGTCTGTTATTGGAGACATCGCTGTAACACTGACAATTAGATGAAGTGTATACAGAGCAAGAGCCGACAAGTATCACTACCGGCAATTGAAACAATCAATATCCAGATTCCTACATTGACAACGATACTCATGACGTCACCAAGATAGAGCTCGGCCAGCTTCGTCATCTGTTAGAACTGTGTAACAGAAGTAGAGCGACCAGCAGCGACGAGAGAGAGTAGAAGTATTCTGAGAGACTGAATGGCAACTCAGATGAATACGAAACAAAGTAAGGCGCTTTTTGTCACTCCAAGATGTGAGGTGGCAACTTGGAAGGCTGCTTAGAGGACCGAGGTAGCCATTTAATGGTGCCGGGGCCAGAGTAAAGAGACCGAGGTGCACCATTGCAATGGTGCGTCCGTTAGATAGTTAGTATGACACGGGATCGAATGACAACTCAGATGAATGCAAAGTCTTCTGATTATTCCAAGACGTCGAGCAGCAACTTAGATGCTGTATTGAGGACCGAGGTAGCCATTGTTAGGTGCCGATGGGGACCGAGGTGCACCTAAGCTTAGGTGCATCCGTTAGATGGTTAGGACGACAGCAGAAATTAATGCAGATCTCCCAGGATGCGTCGGAATGAGAAGCCCAAGTATCTGCATCTGATTGAGTAGACCGCCGTCGTACAGATCGAAATGAGGGTGTGTAGGATCTTGACCGCTGAGCGACATCTCAGATGGATCGGGTAAATTCTAAGATGCGGAACGGCAACTTGGACAACTGCAGAAATTAATGCAGATCTCTCGGGATGCGTCGGAACGAGAAGCCCAAGTATCTGCATCTGATTGAATACAACACTATTGTATAGATCGAAAGTCGGATATTGACTGCTGAGCAACATCTCAGACCGATCGGATAAATTCTAACATGCAGAACGGCAACTTGGACGACTGCAGAAATTAATGCAGAGTCTCACAGGATGCGTCAGAATCAGAAGTACAAGTATCTGCATCCGATTGAATAGCGCTGCCTTGTAGTCGCAGAGAAAATTACCTGGAATCATGTCTGTTATTGGAGACATCGCTGTAACACTGACAATTAGATGAAGTGTATACAGAGCAAGAGCCGACAAGTATCACTACCGGCAATTGAAACAATCAATATCCAGATTCCTACATTGACAACGATACTCATGACGTCACCAAGATAGAGCTCGGCCAGCTTCGTCATCTGTTAGAACTGTGTAACAGAAGTAGAGCGACCAGCAGCGACGAGAGAGAGTAGAAGTATTCTGAGAGACTGAATGGCAACTCAGATGAATACGAAACAAAGTAAGGCGCTTTTTGTCACTCCAAGATGTGAGGTGGCAACTTGGAAGGCTGCTTAGAGGACCGAGGTAGCCATTTAATGGTGCCGGGGCCAGAGTAAAGCAGACCGAGGTGCACCATTGCAATGGTGCGTCCGTTAGATAGTTAGATTTAGGTGCACCATAGCTGTGGTGCGTCTGGTAGATAGGTCTACATCATCTTGTCTTTATCATTCTCGTGATAACTTCTGTGAATACTGTTTCATCGTCCTGGATCTTGCGTACGCGCTTTGCCACTGAGTGCTGGGAAGCGAGGGCTTTTTTTTTTTATCATCACAGTTCATTATCGTATCTATACGTACAGCGAGACTTTACGTGCTGGCCACTACAGGCTGGAATCGGGGGTTTTTTCAAAGGGTTACGTCTACAGCACCACCTCTGCGAACCCTAACCGTATGTCCACTGAGAGTTTACGTGCTGGCCACTCCAGGCGGGAATCGGGGGTTTTTTCAAAGGGTTACGTCGAAGCACCACCTCTGCGAACCCTAACTGTATGTCCACCGATAAGACATGTTTCATATGACATGTTCAAGAGTACAGTGCGTAGTCGTGTCAAGTCTCAGAGTCGCGTCTCATTCAGTAGCGACTTCGAGGTTGTAATACTCGATGGTGAGTGCAATATAGAAAGCATACAGCAGTGGTGGTTTAAAGTCTAGTCGCAATATCTTGTGTGGAATATCTGCTATGATGTCGAGCAGCAACTCGGAAGATTCTCGACAGAAGTACAGTCGCAACGAGTATCAATATCTAGAATAGTTTGAACGTAGATCGTCGCATTGTATCATGGAGAACCGTGCAGTGTCGTGAAGTACTGCGAAGAGCAAGATCAGAGGACAGTGCGAGTATGACACGGAATCGAATGACAACTCAGATGAATGCAAAGTCTTCTGATTATTCCAAGATGTCGAGCAGCAACTTAGATGCTGTATTGAGGACCGAGGTAGCCATTGTTAGGTGCCGATGGGGACCGAGGTGCACCTAAGCTTAGGTGCATCCGTTAGATAGTTAAGGTGCATCCGTTAGATAGTTAGGACGACGGCAGAAATTAATGCAGATCTCCCAGGATGCGTCGGAATGAGAAGCCCAAGTATCTGCATCTGATTGAGTAGACCGCCGTCGTACAGATCGAAAAAGAGGGTGTGTAGGATCTTGACCGCTGAGCGACATCTCAGATGGATCGGGTAAATTCTAAGATGCGGAACGGCAACTTGGACAACTGCAGAAATTAATGCAGATCTCTCGGGATGCGTCGGAACGAGAAGCCCAAGTATCTGCATCTGATTGAATACAACACTATTGTATAGATCGAAAGTCGGATATTGACTGCTGAGCAACATCTCAGACCGATCGGATAAATTCTAACATGCAGAACGGCAACTTGGACGACTGCAGAAATTAATGCAGAGTCTCACAGGATGCGTCAGAATCAGAAGTACAAGTATCTGCATCCGATTGAATAGCGCTGCCTTGTAGTCGCAGAGAAAATTACCTGGAATCATGTCTGTTATTGGAGACATCGCTGTAACACTGACAATTAGATGAAGTGTATACAGAGCAAGAGCCGACAAGTATCACTACCGGCAATTGAAACAATCAATATCCAGATTCCTACATTGACAACGATACTCATGACGTCACCAAGATAGAGCTCGGCCAGCTTCGTCATCTGTTAGAACTGTGTAACAGAAGTAGAGCGACCAGCAGCGACGAGAGAGAGTAGAAGTATTCTGAGAGACTGAATGGCAACTCAGATGAATACGAAACAAAGTAAGGCGCTTTTTGTCACTCCAAGATGTGAGGTGGCAACTTGGAAGGCTGCTTAGAGGACCGAGGTAGCCATTTAATGGTGCCGGGGCCAGAGTAAAGCAGACCGAGGTGCACCATTGCAATGGTGCGTCCGTTAGATAGTTAGTATGACACGGGATCGAATGACAACTCAGATGAATGCAAAGTCTTCTGATTATTCCAAGACGTCGAGCAGCAACTTAGATGCTGTATTGAGGACCGAGGTAGCCATTGTTAGGTGCCGATGGGGACCGAGGTGCACCTAAGCTTAGGTGCATCCGTTAGATGGTTAGGACGACAGCAGAAATTAATGCAGATCTCCCAGGATGCGTCGGAATGAGAAGCCCAAGTATCTGCATCTGATTGAGTAGACCGCCGTCGTACAGATCGAAATGAGGGTGTGTAGGATCTTGACCGCTGAGCGACATCTCAGATGGATCGGGTAAATTCTAAGATGCGGAACGGCAACTTGGACAACTGCAGAAATTAATGCAGATCTCTCGGGATGCGTCGGAACGAGAAGCCCAAGTATCTGCATCTGATTGAATACAACACTATTGTATAGATCGAAAGTCGGATATTGACTGCTGAGCAACATCTCAGACCGATCGGATAAATTCTAACATGCAGAACGGCAACTTGGACGACTGCAGAAATTAATGCAGAGTCTCACAGGATGCGTCAGAATCAGAAGTACAAGTATCTGCATCCGATTGAATAGCGCTGCCTTGTAGTCGCAGAGAAAATTACCTGGAATCATGTCTGTTATTGGAGACATCGCTGTAACACTGACAATTAGATGAAGTGTATACAGAGCAAGAGCCGACAAGTATCACTACCGGCAATTGAAACAATCAATATCCAGATTCCTACATTGACAACGATACTCATGACGTCACCAAGATAGAGCTCGGCCAGCTTCGTCATCTGTTAGAACTGTGTAACAGAAGTAGAGCGACCAGCAGCGACGAGAGAGAGTAGAAGTATTCTGAGAGACTGAATGGCAACTCAGATGAATACGAAACAAAGTAAGGCGCTTTTTGTCACTCCAAGATGTGAGGTGGCAACTTGGAAGGCTGCTTAGAGGACCGAGGTAGCCATTTAATGGTGCCGGGGCCAGAGTAAAGCAGACCGAGGTGCACCATTGCAATGGTGCGTCCGTTAGATAGTTAGATTTAGGTGCACCATAGCTGTGGTGCGTCTGGTAGATAGGTCTACATCATCTTGTCTTTATCATTCTCGTGATAACTTCTGTGAATACTGTTTCATCGTCCTGGATCTTGCGTACGCGCTTTGCCACTGAGTGCTGGGAAGCGAGGGCTTTTTTTTTTTTATCATCACAGTTCATTATCGTATCTATACGTACAGCGAGACTTTACGTGCTGGCCACTACAGGCTGGAATCGGGGGGTTTTTTCAAAGGGTTACGTCTACAGCACCACCTCTGCGAACCCTAACCGTATGTCCACTGAGAGTTTACGTGCTGGCCACTCCAGGCGGGAATCGGGGGGTTTTTTCAAAGGGTTACGTCGAAGCACCACCTCTGCGAACCCTAACTGTATGTCCACCGATAAGACATGTTTCATATGACATGTTCAAGAGTACAGTGCGTAGTCGTGTCAAGTCTCAGAGTCGCGTCTCATTCAGTAGCGACTTCGAGGTTGTAATACTCGATGGTGAGTGCAATATAGAAAGCATACAGCAGTGGTGGTTTAAAGTCTAGTCGCAATATCTTGTGTGGAATATCTGCTATGATGTCGAGCAGCAACTCGGAAGATTCTCGACAGAAGTACAGTCGCAACGAGTATCAATATCTAGAATAGTTTGAACGTAGATCGTCGCATTGTATCATGGAGAACCGTGCAGTGTCGTGAAGTACTGCGAAGAGCAAGATCAGAGGACAGTGCGAGTATGACACGGAATCGAATGACAACTCAGATGAATGCAAAGTCTTCTGATTATTCCAAGATGTCGAGCAGCAACTTAGATGCTGTATTGAGGACCGAGGTAGCCATTGTTAGGTGCCGATGGGGACCGAGGTGCACCTAAGCTTAGGTGCATCCGTTAGATAGTTAAGGTGCATCCGTTAGATAGTTAGGACGACGGCAGAAATTAATGCAGATCTCCCAGGATGCGTCGGAATGAGAAGCCCAAGTATCTGCATCTGATTGAGTAGACCGCCGTCGTACAGATCGAAAAAAGAGGGTGTGTAGGATCTTGACCGCTGAGCGACATCTCAGATGGATCGGGTAAATTCTAAGATGCGGAACGGCAACTTGGACAACTGCAGAAATTAATGCAGATCTCTCGGGATGCGTCGGAACGAGAAGCCCAAGTATCTGCATCTGATTGAATACAACACTATTGTATAGATCGAAAGTCGGATATTGACTGCTGAGCAACATCTCAGACGGATCGGATAAATTCTAACATGCAGAACGGCAACTTGGACGACTGCAGAAATTAATGCAGAGTCTCACAGGATGCGTCAGAATCAGAAGTACAAGTATCTGCATCCGATTGAATAGCGCTGCCTTGTAGTCGCAGAGAAAATTACCTGGAATCATGTCTGTTATTGGAGACATCGCTGTAACACTGACAATTAGATGAAGTGTATACAGAGCAAGAGCCGACAAGTATCACTACCGGCAATTGAAACAATCAATATCCAGATTCCTACATTGACAACGATACTCATGACGTCACCAAGATAGAGCTCGGCCAGCTTCGTCATCTGTTAGAACTGTGTAACAGAAGTAGAGCGACCAGCAGCGACGTAGAGAGAGTAGAAGTATTCTGAGAGACTGAATGGCAACTCAGATGAATACGAAACAAAGTAAGGCGCTTTTTGTCACTCCAAGATGTGAGGTGGCAACTTGGAAGGCTGCTTAGAGGACCGAGGTAGCCATTTAATGGTGCCGGGGCCAGAGTAAAGCAGACCGAGGTGCACCATTGCAATGGTGCGTCCGTTAGATAGTTAGGTTACGTCTATAGCGCCACCTCTGCGAACCCTAACTGTATGTGCTTTAAAAAAATACGTACCATCTCGGAGAGCTGTTTAAAAATTAAGACAGAGTCAGGGGATCTCCATACTGTCACGCTGCTCTCAGGATTGAGGTGGGCAACTACAGAAGTCTGAGTATCTGCGTCTGATTAAATAGATCCATCTGAGATGCCTTGGTTAAATTCTCAGATGCAGAACGGCAACTTGAACGACTGCAGAAATTAATGCAGAGTCTCCCAGGATGCGTCGGAATTAGAAGTACAGCAGCATAGACCACTCCGTAAATTAGTTAAATATCTGGTTCACTACAGGATGCGTCGGACCTGTGCGACATCTCAGACAGATCGAATAAATTCTAACATGCGGAACGGCAACTTGAACGACTACAGAAATTAATGCAGAGTCTCCTGAGATGCGTCGGAATGAGAAGCCCAAGTATCTGCATCTGATTGAGTAGAGCGCCGTCGTACAGATCGAAAGTAGGATCTTGACTGCTGAGCGACATCTCAGACAGATCGGGTAAATTCTAACATGCGGAACGGCAACTTGGATGACTGCAGAGTCTCCCAGGATCCGTCGGAACGAGAAGTCCAAGTATCTACATCTGATTGAGTAGAGCGCCGTCGTACAGATCGAAAGTAGGATCTTGACTGCTGAGCAACATCTCAGATGGATCGCGTAAATTCTAAGATGCGGAACAGCACCTTGGACGACTGCAGAAATTAATGCAGAGTCTCCCAGGATCCGTCGGAATCAGAAGTACAGCAACGTAGACCACTCCATAAATTAATTAAATATCTGGTTCACTACAGGATGCGTCGGACCTGTGCGACATCTCAGACAGATCGAATAAATTCTAACATGCGGAACGGCAACTTGGACGACTGCAGAAATTAATGCAGAGTCTCCCAGGATCCGTCGGAATCAGAAGTACAGCAACGTAGACCACTCCATAAATTAATTAAATATCTGGTTCACTACAGGATGCATCGGACCTGTGCGACATCTCAGATGGATCACATAAATTCTAACATGCAGAACGGCAACTTGGACGACTGCAGAAATTAATGCAGAGTCTCCCAGGATGCGTCGGAATAAGAAGTACAAGTATCTGCATCCGATTGAATAGCGCTGCCTTGTAGTCGCAGAGAAAATTACCTGGAATCATGTCTGTTATTGGAGACATCGCTGTAACACTGACAATTAGGTGAAGTGTATACAGAGCAAGAGCCAACAAGTATCACTACCGGCAATTGAAACAATCAATATCCAGATTCCTACATTGACAACGATACTCATGACGTCACCAAGATAGAGCTCTCGCCAGCTTCGTCATCTGTTAGAACTGTGTAACAGAAGTAGAGCGACCAGCAGCGACGTAGAGAGAGTAGAAGTATTCTGAGAGACCGAATGGCAACTCAGATGAATACGAAACAAAGTGAAGCGCTTTGTGTCACTCCAAGATGTGATGTGGCAACTTGGAAGGCTGCTTAGAGGACCGAGGTAGCCATTCAATGGTGCCGGGGCCAGAGTAAAGCAGACCGAGGTGCACCATTGCAATGGTGCGTCCGTTAGATAGTTAGGACAGTGCGAGTATGACACGGGATCGAATGACAACTCAGATGAATGCAAAGTCTTCTGATTATTCCAAGACGTCGAGCAGCAACTTAGATGCTGTATTGAGGACCGAGGTAGCCATTGTTAGGTGCCGATGGGGACCGAGGTGCACCTAAGCTTAGGTGCATCCGTTAGATGGTTAGGACGACGGCAGAAATTAATGCAGATCTCCCAGGATGCGTCGGAATGAGAAGCCCAAGTATCTGCATCTGATTGAGTAGACCGCCGTCGTACAGATCGAAAAGAGGGTGTGTAGGATCTTGACCGCTGAGCGACATCTCAGATGGATCGGGTAAATTCTAAGATGCGGAACGGCAACTTGGACAACTGCAGAAATTAATGCAGATCTCTCGGGATGCGTCGGAACGAGAAGCCCAAGTATCTGCATCTGATTGAATACAACACTATTGTATAGATCGAAAGTCGGATATTGACTGCTGAGCAACATCTCAGACCGATCGGATAAATTCTAACATGCAGAACGGCAACTTGGACGACTGCAGAAATTAATGCAGAGTCTCACAGGATGCGTCGGAATCAGAAGTACAAGTATCTGCATCCGATTGAATAGCGCTGCCTTGTAGTCGCACAGAAAATTACCTGGAATCATGTCTGTTATTGGAGACATCGCTGTAACACTGACAATTAGGTGAAGTGTATACAGAGCAAGAGCCGACAAGTATCACTACCGGCAATTGAAACAATCAATATCCAGATTCCTACATTGACAACGATACTCATGACGTCACCAAGATAGAGCTCGGCCAGCTTCGTCATCTGTTAGAACTGTGTAACAGAAGTAGAGCGACCAGCAGCGACGTAGAGAGAGTAGAAGTATTCTGAGAGACTGAATGGCAACTCAGATGAATACGAAACAAAGTAAGGCGCTTTTTGTCACTCCAAGATGTGAGGTGGCAACTTGGAAGGCTGCTTAGAGGACCGAGGTAGCCATTCAATGGTGCCGGGGCCAGAGTAAAGCAGACCGAGGTGCACCATTGCAATGGTGCGTCCGTTAGATAGTTAGATTTAGGTGCACCATAGCTGTGGTGCGTCTGGTAGATAGGTCTACATCATCTTGTCTTTATCATTCTCGTGATAACTTCTGTGAATACTGTTTCATCGTCCTGGCTTTGCCACTGAGTGCTGGGAAGCGGGGGCTTTTTTTTTTATCATCACAGTTCATTACCATATCTATACGTACAGCGAGACTTTACGTGCTGGCCACTACAGGCTGGAATCGGGGGGTTTTTTCAAAGGGTTACGTCTACAGCACCACCTCTGCGAACCCTAACCGTATGTCTACTGAGAGTTTACGTGCTGGCCACTCCAGGCGGGAATCGGGGGGTTTTTTCAAAGGGTTACGTCGAAGCACCACCTCTGCGAACCCTAACTGTATGTCCACCGATAAGACATGTTTCATATGACATGTTCAAGAGTACAGTGCGTAGTCGTGTCAAGTCTCAGAGTCGCGTCTCATTCAGTAGCGACTTCGAGGTTGTAATACTCGATGGTGAGTGCAATATAGAAAGCATACAGCAGTGGTGGTTTAAAGTCTAGTCGCAATATCTTGTGTGGAATATCTGCTATGATGTCGAGCAGCAACTCGGAAGATTCTCGACAGAAGTACAGTCGCAACGAGTATCAATATCTAGAATAGTTTGAACGTAGATCGTCGCATTGTATCATGGAGAACCGTGCAGTGTCGTGAAGTACTGCGAAGAGCAAGATCAGAGGACAGTGCGAGTATGACACGGGATCGAATGACAACTCAGATGAATGCAAAGTCTTCTGATTATTCCAAGACGTCGAGCAGCAACTTAGATGCTGTATTGAGGACCGAGGTAGCCATTGTTAGGTGCCGATGGGGACCGAGGTGCACCTAAGCTTAGGTGCATCCGTTAGATAGTTAGGACGACGGCAGAAATTAATGCAGATCTCCCAGGATGCGTCGGAATGAGAAGCCCAAGTATCTGCATCTGATTGAGTAGACCGCCGTCGTACAGATCGAAATGAGGGTGTGTAGGATCTTGACCGCTGAGCGACATCTCAGATGGATCGGGTAAATTCTAAGATGCGGAACGGCAACTTGGACAACTGCAGAAATTAATGCAGATCTCTCGGGATGCGTCGGAACGAGAAGCCCAAGTATCTGCATCTGATTGAATACAACACTATTGTATAGATCGAAAGTCGGATATTGACTGCTGAGCAACATCTCAGACGGATCGGATAAATTCTAACATGCGGAACGGCAACTTGGACGACTGCAGAAATTAATGCAGAGTCTCACAGGATGCGTCGGAATCAGAAGTACAAGTATCTGCATCCGATTGAATAGCGCTGCCTTGTAGTCGCAGAGAAAATTACCTGGAATCATGTCTGTTATTGGAGACATCGCTGTAACACTGACAATTAGGTGAAGTGTATACAGAGCAAGAGCCGACAAGTATCACTACCGGCAATTGAAACAATCAATATCCAGATTCCTACATTGACAACGATACTCATGACGTCACCAAGATAAAGCTCGGCCATCTTCGTCATCTGTTAGAACTGTGTAACAGAAGTAGAGCGACCAGCAGCGATGTAGAGAGAGTAGAAGTATTCTGAGAGACCGAATGACAACTCAGATGAATACGAAACAAAGTGAAGCGCTTTTTGTCACTCCAAGATGTGAGGTGGCAACTTGGAAGGCTGCTTAGAGGACCCAGGTAGCCATTCAATGGTGCCGGGGCCAGAGTAAAGCAGACCGAGGTGCACCATTGCAATGGTGCGTCCGTTAGATAATTAGATTTAGGTGCACCATAGCTGTGGTGCGTCTGGTAGATAGGTCTACATCATCTTGTCTTTATCATTCTCGTGATAACTTCTGTGAATACTGTTTCATCGTCCTGGCTTTGCCACTGAGTGCTGGGAAGCGGGGGCTTTTTTTTTTTTAATCACAGTTCATTACCATATCTATACGTACAGCGAGACTTTACGTGCTGGCCACTACAGGCTGGAATCGGGGGGTTTTTTCAAAGGGTTACGTCTACAGCACCACCTCTGCGAACCCTAACCGTATGTCCACTGAGAGTTTACGTGCTGGCCACTCCAGGCGGGAATCGGGGGGTTTTTTCAAAGGGTTACGTCGAAGCACCACCTCTGCGAACCCTAACTGTATGTCCACCGATAAGACATGTTTCATATGACATGTTCAAGAGTACAGTGCGTAGTCGTGTCAAGTCTCAGAGTCGCGTCTCATTCAGTAGCGACTTCGAGGTTGTAATACTCGATGGTGAGTGCAATATAGAAAGCATACAGCAGTGTGGTTTAAAGTCTAGTCGCAATATCTTGTGTGGAATATCTGCTATGATGTCGAGCAGCAACTCGGAAGATTCTCGACAGAAGTACAGTCGCAACGAGTATCAATATCTAGAATAGTTTGAACGTAGATCGTCGCATTGTATCATGGAGAACCGTGCAGTGTCGTGAAGTACTGCGAAGAGCAAGATCAGAGGACAGTGCGAGTATGACACGGAATCGAATGACAACTCAGATGAATGCAAAGTCTTCTGATTATTCCAAGATGTCGAGCAGCAACTTAGATGCTGTATTGAGGACCGAGGTAGCCATTGTTAGGTGCCGATGGGGACCGAGGTGCACCTAAGCTTAGGTGCATCCGTTAGATAGTTAAGGTGCATCCGTTAGATAGTTAGGACGACGGCAGAAATTAATGCAGATCTCCCAGGATGCGTCGGAATGAGAAGCCCAAGTATCTGCATCTGATTGAGTAGACCGCCGTCGTACAGATCGAAAAGAGGGTGTGTAGGATCTTGACCGCTGAGCGACATCTCAGATGGATCGGGTAAATTCTAAGATGCGGAACGGCAACTTGGACAACTGCAGAAATTAATGCAGATCTCTCGGGATGCGTCGGAACGAGAAGCCCAAGTATCTGCATCTGATTGAATACAACACTATTGTATAGATCGAAAGTCGGATATTGACTGCTGAGCAACATCTCAGACCGATCGGATAAATTCTAACATGCAGAACGGCAACTTGGACGACTGCAGAAATTAATGCAGAGTCTCACAGGATGCGTCAGAATCAGAAGTACAAGTATCTGCATCCGATTGAATAGCGCTGCCTTGTAGTCGCAGAGAAAATTACCTGGAATCATGTCTGTTATTGGAGACATCGCTGTAACACTGACAATTAGATGAAGTGTATACAGAGCAAGAGCCGACAAGTATCACTACCGGCAATTGAAACAATCAATATCCAGATTCCTACATTGACAACGATACTCATGACGTCACCAAGATAGAGCTCGGCCAGCTTCGTCATCTGTTAGAACTGTGTAACAGAAGTAGAGCGACCAGCAGCGACGAGAGAGAGTAGAAGTATTCTGAGAGACTGAATGGCAACTCAGATGAATACGAAACAAAGTAAGGCGCTTTTTGTCACTCCAAGATGTGAGGTGGCAACTTGGAAGGCTGCTTAGAGGACCGAGGTAGCCATTTAATGGTGCCGGGGCCAGAGTAAAGCAGACCGAGGTGCACCATTGCAATGGTGCGTCCGTTAGATAGTTAGATTTAGGTGCACCATAGCTGTGGTGCGTCTGGTAGATAGGTCTACATCATCTTGTCTTTATCATTCTCGTGATAACTTCTGTGAATACTGTTTCATCGTCCTGGATCTTGCGTACGCGCTTTGCCACTGAGTGCTGGGAAGCGAGGGCTTTTTTTTTTTTATCATCACAGTTCATTATCGTATCTATACGTACAGCGAGACTTTACGTGCTGGCCACTACAGGCTGGAATCGGGGGTTTTTTCAAAGGGTTACGTCTACAGCACCACCTCTGCGAACCCTAACCGTATGTCCACTGAGAGTTTACGTGCTGGCCACTCCAGGCGGGAATCGGGGGTTTTTTCAAAGGGTTACGTCGAAGCACCACCTCTGCGAACCCTAACTGTATGTCCACCGATAAGACATGTTTCATATGACATGTTCAAGAGTACAGTGCGTAGTCGTGTCAAGTCTCAGAGTCGCGTCTCATTCAGTAGCGACTTCGAGGTTGTAATACTCGATGGTGAGTGCAATATAGAAAGCATACAGCAGTGGTGGTTTAAAGTCTAGTCGCAATATCTTGTGTGGAATATCTGCTATGATGTCGAGCAGCAACTCGGAAGATTCTCGACAGAAGTACAGTCGCAACGAGTATCAATATCTAGAATAGTTTGAACGTAGATCGTCGCATTGTATCATGGAGAACCGTGCAGTGTCGTGAAGTACTGCGAAGAGCAAGATCAGAGGACAGTGCGAGTATGACACGGAATCGAATGACAACTCAGATGAATGCAAAGTCTTCTGATTATTCCAAGATGTCGAGCAGCAACTTAGATGCTGTATTGAGGACCGAGGTAGCCATTGTTAGGTGCCGATGGGGACCGAGGTGCACCTAAGCTTAGGTGCATCCGTTAGATAGTTAAGGTGCATCCGTTAGATAGTTAGGACGACGGCAGAAATTAATGCAGATCTCCCAGGATGCGTCGGAATGAGAAGCCCAAGTATCTGCATCTGATTGAGTAGACCGCCGTCGACAGATCGAAAAGAGGGTGTGTAGGATCTTGACCGCTGAGCGACATCTCAGATGGATCGGGTAAATTCTAAGATGCGGAACGGCAACTTGGACAACTGCAGAAATTAATGCAGATCTCTCGGGATGCGTCGGAACGAGAAGCCCAAGTATCTGCATCTGATTGAATACAACACTATTGTATAGATCGAAAGTCGGATATTGACTGCTGAGCAACATCTCAGACCGATCGGATAAATTCTAACATGCAGAACGGCAACTTGGACGACTGCAGAAATTAATGCAGAGTCTCACAGGATGCGTCAGAATCAGAAGTACAAGTATCTGCATCCGATTGAATAGCGCTGCCTTGTAGTCGCAGAGAAAATTACCTGGAATCATGTCTGTTATTGGAGACATCGCTGTAACACTGACAATTAGATGAAGTGTATACAGAGCAAGAGCTGACAAGTATCACTACCGGCAATTGAAACAATCAATATCCAGATTCCTACATTGACAACGATACTCATGACGTCACCAAGATAGAGCTCGGCCAGCTTCGTCATCTGTTAGAACTGTGTAACAGAAGTAGAGCGACCAGCAGCGACGAGAGAGAGTAGAAGTATTCTGAGAGACTGAATGGCAACTCAGATGAATACGAAACAAAGTAAGGCGCTTTTTGTCACTCCAAGATGTGAGGTGGCAACTTGGAAGGCTGCTTAGAGGACCGAGGTAGTAGCATTTAATGGTGCCGGGGCCAGAGTAAAGCAGACCGAGGTGCACCATTGCAATGGTGCGTCCGTTAGATAGTTAGATTTAGGTGCACCATAGCTGTGGTGCGTCTGGTAGATAGGTCTACATCATCTTGTCTTTATCATTCTCGTGATAACTTCTGTGAATACCGTTTCATCGTCCTGGATCTTGCGTACGCGCTTTGCCACTGAGTGCTGGGAAGCGAGGGCTTTTTTTTTTTATCATCACAGTTCATTATCGTATCTATACGTACAGCGAGACTTTACGTGCTGGCCACTACAGGCTGGAATCGGGGTTTTTTCAAAGGGTTACGTCTACAGCACCACCTCTGCGAACCCTAACCGTATGTCCACTGAGAGTTTACGTGCTGGCCACTCCAGGCGGGAATCGGGGGTTTTTTCAAAGGGTTACGTCGAAGCACCACCTCTGCGAACCCTAACTGTATGTCCACCGATAAGACATGTTTCATATGACATGTTCAAGAGTACAGTGCGTAGTCGTGTCAAGTCTCAGAGTCGCGTCTCATTCAGTAGCGACTTCGAGGTTGTAATACTCGATGGTGAGTGCAATATAGAAAGCATACAGCAGTGGTGGTTTAAAGTCTAGTCGCAATATCTTGTGTGGAATATCTGCTATGATGTCGAGCAGCAACTCGGAAGATTCTCGACAGAAGTACAGTCGCAACGAGTATCAATATCTAGAATAGTTTGAACGTAGATCGTCGCATTGTATCATGGAGAACCGTGCAGTGTCGTGAAGTACTGCGAAGAGCAAGATCAGAGGACAGTGCGAGTATGACACGGAATCAAATGACAACTCAGATGAATGCAAAGTCTTCTGATTATTCCAAGATGTCGAGCAGCAACTTAGATGCTGTATTGAGGACCGAGGTAGCCATTGTTAGGTGCCGATGGGGACCGAGGTGCACCTAAGCTTAGGTGCATCCGTTAGATAGTTAAGGTGCATCCGTTAGATAGTTAGGACGACGGCAGAAATTAATGCAGATCTCCCAGGATGCGTCGGAATGAGAAGCCCAAGTATCTGCATCTGATTGAGTAGACCGCCGTCGACAGATCGAAAAGAGGGTGTGTAGGATCTTGACCGCTGAGCGACATCTCAGATGGATCGGGTAAATTCTAAGATGCGGAACGGCAACTTGGACAACTGCAGAAATTAATGCAGATCTCTCGGGATGCGTCGGAACGAGAAGCCCAAGTATCTGCATCTGATTGAATACAACACTATTGTATAGATCGAAAGTCGGATATTGACTGCTGAGCAACATCTCAGACCGATCGGATAAATTCTAACATGCAGAACGGCAACTTGGACGACTGCAGAAATTAATGCAGAGTCTCACAGGATGCGTCAGAATCAGAAGTACAAGTATCTGCATCCGATTGAATAGCGCTGCCTTGTAGTCGCAGAGAAAATTACCTGGAATCATGTCTGTTATTGGAGACATCGCTGTAACACTGACAATTAGATGAAGTGTATACAGAGCAAGAGCCGACAAGTATCACTACCGGCAATTGAAACAATCAATATCCAGATTCCTACATTGACAACGATACTCATGACGTCACCAAGATAGAGCTCGGCCAGCTTCGTCATCTGTTAGAACTGTGTAACAGAAGTAGAGCGACCAGCAGCGACGAGAGAGAGTAGAAGTATTCTGAGAGACTGAATGGCAACTCAGATGAATACGAAACAAAGTAAGGCGCTTTTTGTCACTCCAAGATGTGAGGTGGCAACTTGGAAGGCTGCTTAGAGGACCGAGGTAGCCATTTAATGGTGCCGGGGCCAGAGTAAAGCAGACCGAGGTGCACCATTGCAATGGTGCGTCCGTTAGATAGTTAGATTTAGGTGCACCATAGCTGTGGTGCGTCTGGTAGATAGGTCTACATCATCTTGTCTTTATCATTCTCGTGATAACTTCTGTGAATACTGTTTCATCGTCCTGGATCTTGCGTACGCGCTTTGCCACTGAGTGCTGGGAAGCGAGGGCTTTTTTTTTTTTTTTATCATCACAGTTCATTATCGTATCTATACGTACAGCGAGACTTTACGTGCTGGCCACTACAGGCTGGAATCGGGGGGTTTTTTCAAAGGGTTACGTCTACAGCACCACCTCTGCGAACCCTAACCG
This sequence comes from Hymenopellis raphanipes, assembly GCA_036872995.1. Taxonomy (NCBI): domain Eukaryota; kingdom Fungi; phylum Basidiomycota; class Agaricomycetes; order Agaricales; family Physalacriaceae; genus Hymenopellis; species Hymenopellis raphanipes. The sequence goes on from JAYMDG010000030.1 coordinate 89,074, forward strand.
TATGTCCACTGAGAGTTTACGTGCTGGCCACTCTAGGCGGGAATCGGGGGTTTTTTCAAAGGGTTACGTCGAAGCACCACCTCTGCGAACCCTAACTGTATGTCCACCGATAAGACATGTTTCATATGACATGTTCAAGAGTACAGTGCGTAGTCGTGTCAAGTCTCAGAGTCGCGTCTCATTCAGTAGCGACTTCGAGGTTGTAATACTCGATGGTGAGTGCAATATAGAAAGCATACAGCAGTGGTGGTTTAAAGTCTAGTCGCAATATCTTGTGTGGAATATCTGCTATGATGTCGAGCAGCAACTCGGAAGATTCTCGACAGAAGTACAGTCGCAACGAGTATCAATATCTAGAATAGTTTGAACGTAGATCGTCACATTGTATCATGGAGAACCGTGCAGTGTCGTGAAGTACTGCGAAGAGCAAGATCAGAGGACAGTGCGAGTATGACACGGAATCGAATGACAACTCAGATGAATGCAAAGTCTTCTGATTATTCCAAGATGTCGAGCAGCAACTTAGATGCTGTATTGAGGACCGAGGTAGCCATTGTTAGGTGCCGATGGGGACCGAGGTGCACCTAAGCTTAGGTGCATCCGTTAGATAGTTAAGGTGCATCCGTTAGATAGTTAGGACGACGGCAGAAATTAATGCAGATCTCCCAGGATGCGTCGGAATGAGAAGCCCAAGTATCTGCATCTGATTGAGTAGACCGCCGTCGTACAGATCGAAAAGAGGGTGTGTAGGATCTTGACCGCTGAGCGACATCTCAGATGGATCGGGTAAATTCTAAGATGCGGAACGGCAACTTGGACAACTGCAGAAATTAATGCAGATCTCTCGGGATGCGTCGGAACGAGAAGCCCAAGTATCTGCATCTGATTGAATACAACACTATTGTATAGATCGAAAGTCGGATATTGACTGCTGAGCAACATCTCAGACGGATCGGATAAATTCTAACATGCAGAACGGCAACTTGGACGACTGCAGAAATTAATGCAGAGTCTCACAGGATGCGTCAGAATCAGAAGTACAAGTATCTGCATCCGATTGAATAGCGCTGCCTTGTAGTCGCAGAGAAAATTACCTGGAATCATGTCTGTTATTGGAGACATCGCTGTAACACTGACAATTAGATGAAGTGTATACAGAGCAAGAGCTGACAAGTATCACTACCGGCAATTGAAACAATCAATATCCAGATTCCTACATTGACAACGATACTCATGACGTCACCAAGATAGAGAGCTCGGCCAGCTTCGTCATCTGTTAGAACTGTGTAACAGAAGTAGAGCGACCAGCAGCGACGAGAGAGAGTAGAAGTATTCTGAGAGACTGAATGGCAACTCAGATGAATACGAAACAAAGTAAGGCGCTTTTTGTCACTCCAAGATGTGAGGTGGCAACTTGGAAGGCTGCTTAGAGGACCGAGGTAGCCATTTAATGGTGCCGGGGCCAGAGTAAAGCAGACCGAGGTGCACCATTGCAATGGTGCGTCCGTTAGATAGTTAGGTTACGTCTATAGCGCCACCTCTGCGAACCCTAACTGTATGTGCTTTAAAAAAATACGTACCATCTCGGAGAGCTGTTTAAAAATTAAGACAGAGTCAGGGGATCTCCATACTGTCACGCTGCTCTCAGGATTGAGGTGGGCAACTACAGAAGTCTGAGTATCTGCGTCTGATTAAATAGATCCATCTGAGATGCCTTGGTTAAATTCTCAGATGCAGAACGGCAACTTGAACGACTGCAGAAATTAATGCAGAGTCTCCCAGGATGCGTCGGAATTAGAAGTACAGCAGCATAGACCACTCCGTAAATTAGTTAAATATCTGGTTCACTACAGGATGCGTCGGACCTGTGCGACATCTCAGACAGATCGAATAAATTCTAACATGCGGAACGGCAACTTGAACGACTACAGAAATTAATGCAGAGTCTCCTGAGATGCGTCGGAATGAGAAGCCCAAGTATCTGCATCTGATTGAGTAGAGCGCCGTCGCACAGATCGAAAGTAGGATCTTGACTGCTGAGCGACATCTCAGACAGATCGGGTAAATTCTAACATGCGGAACGGCAACTTGGATGACTGCAGAGTCTCCCAGGATCCGTCGGAACGAGAAGTCCAAGTATCTACATCTGATTGAGTAGAGCGCCGTCGTACAGATCGAAAGTAGGATCTTGACTGCTGAGCAACATCTCAGATGGATCGCGTAAATTCTAAGATGCGGAACAGCACCTTGGACGACTGCAGAAATTAATGCAGAGTCTCCCAGGATCCGTCGGAATCAGAAGTACAGCAACGTAGACCACTCCATAAATTAATTAAATATCTGGTTCACTACAGGATGCGTCGGACCTGTGCGACATCTCAGACAGATCGAATAAATTCTAACATGCGGAACGGCAACTTGGACGACTGCAGAAATTAATGCAGAGTCTCCCAGGATCCGTCGGAATCAGAAGTACAGCAACGTAGACCACTCCATAAATTAATTAAATATCTGGTTCACTACAGGATGCATCGGACCTGTGCGACATCTCAGATGGATCACATAAATTCTAACATGCAGAACGGCAACTTGGACGACTGCAGAAATTAATGCAGAGTCTCCCAGGATGCGTCGGAATAAGAAGTACAAGTATCTGCATCCGATTGAATAGCGCTGCCTTGTAGTCGCAGAGAAAATTACCTGGAATCATGTCTGTTATTGGAGACATCGCTGTAACACTGACAATTAGGTGAAGTGTATACAGAGCAAGAGCCAACAAGTATCACTACCGGCAATTGAAACAATCAATATCCAGATTCCTACATTGACAACGATACTCATGACGTCACCAAGATAGAGCTCGGCCAGCTTCGTCATCTGTTAGAACTGTGTAACAGAAGTAGAGCGACCAGCAGCGACGTAGAGAGAGTAGAAGTATTCTGAGAGACCGAATGGCAACTCAGATGAATACGAAACAAAGTGAAGCGCTTTGTGTCACTCCAAGATGTGATGTGGCAACTTGGAAGGCTGCTTAGAGGACCGAGGTAGCCATTCAATGGTGCCGGGGCCAGAGTAAAAAGAGACCGAGGTGCACCATTGCAATGGTGCGTCCGTTAGATAGTTAGGACAGTGCGAGTATGACACGGGATCGAATGACAACTCAGATGAATGCAAAGTCTTCTGATTATTCCAAGACGTCGAGCAGCAACTTAGATGCTGTATTGAGGACCGAGGTAGCCATTGTTAGGTGCCGATGGGGACCGAGGTGCACCTAAGCTTAGGTGCATCCGTTAGATGGTTAGGACGACGGCAGAAATTAATGCAGATCTCCCAGGATGCGTCGGAATGAGAAGCCCAAGTATCTGCATCTGATTGAGTAGACCGCCGTCGTACAGATCGAAATGAGGGTGTGTAGGATCTTGACCGCTGAGCGACATCTCAGATGGATCGGGTAAATTCTAAGATGCGGAACGGCAACTTGGATAACTGCAGAAATTAATGCAGATCTCTCGGGATGCGTCGGAACGAGAAGCCCAAGTATCTGCATCTGATTGAATACAACACTATTGTATAGATCGAAAGTCGGATATTGACTGCTGAGCAACATCTCAGACCGATCGGATAAATTCTAACATGCAGAACGGCAACTTGGACGACTGCAGAAATTAATGCAGAGTCTCACAGGATGCGTCGGAATCAGAAGTACAAGTATCTGCATCCGATTGAATAGCGCTGCCTTGTAGTCGCACAGAAAATTACCTGGAATCATGTCTGTTATTGGAGACATCGCTGTAACACTGACAATTAGGTGAAGTGTATACAGAGCAAGAGCCACACAAGTATCACTACCGGCAATTGAAACAATCAATATCCAGATTCCTACATTGACAACGATACTCATGACGTCACCAAGATAGAGCTCGGCCAGCTTCGTCATCTGTTAGAACTGTGTAACAGAAGTAGAGCGACCAGCAGCGACGTAGAGAGAGTAGAAGTATTCTGAGAGACTGAATGGCAACTCAGATGAATACGAAACAAAGTAAGGCGCTTTTTGTCACTCCAAGATGTGAGGTGGCAACTTGGAAGGCTGCTTAGAGGACCGAGGTAGCCATTCAATGGTGCCGGGGCCAGAGTAAAGCAGACCGAGGTGCACCATTGCAATGGTGCGTCCGTTAGATAGTTAGATTTAGGTGCACCATAGCTGTGGTGCGTCTGGTAGATAGGTCTACATCATCTTGTCTTTATCATTCTCGTGATAACTTCTGTGAATACTGTTTCATCGTCCTGGCTTTGCCACTGAGTGCTGGGAAGCGGGGCTTTTTTTTTTTTTTTATCATCACAGTTCATTACCATATCTATACGTACAGCGAGACTTTACGTGCTGCTGGCCACTACAGGCTGGAATCGGGGGGTTTTTTTCAAAGGGTTACGTCTACAGCACCACCTCTGCGAACCCTAACCGTATGTCTACTGAGAGTTTACGTGCTGGCCACTCCAGGCGGGAATCGGGGGTTTTTTCAAAGGGTTACGTCGAAGCACCACCTCTGCGAACCCTAACTGTATGTCCACCGATAAGACATGTTTCATATGACATGTTCAAGAGTACAGTGCGTAGTCGTGTCAAGTCTCAGAGTCGCGTCTCATTCAGTAGCGGCTTCGAGGTTGTAATACTCGATGGTGAGTGCAATATAGAAAGCATACAGCAGTGGTGGTTTAAAGTCTAGTCGCAATGTCTTGTGTGGAATATCTGCTATGATGTCGAGCAGCAACTCGGAAGATTCTCGACAGAAGTACAGTCGCAACGAGTATCAATATCTAGAATAGTTTGAACGTAGATCGTCGCATTGTATCATGGAGAACCGTGCAGTGTCGTGAAGTACTGCGAAGAGCAAGATCAGAGGACAGTGCGAGTATGACACGGGATCGAATGACAACTCAGATGAATGCAAAGTCTTCTGATTATTCCAAGACGTCGAGCAGCAACTTAGATGCTGTATTGAGGACCGAGGTAGCCATTGTTAGGTGCCGATGGGGACCGAGGTGCACCTAAGCTTAGGTGCATCCGTTAGATAGTTAGGACGACGGCAGAAATTAATGCAGATCTCCTAGGATGCGTCGGAATGAGAAGCCCAAGTATCTGCATCTGATTGAGTAGACCGCCGTCGTACAGATCGAAAAGAGGGTGTGTAGGATCTTGACCGCTGAGCGACATCTCAGATGGATCGGGTAAATTCTAAGATGCGGAACGGCAACTTGGACAACTGCAGAAATTAATGCAGATCTCTCGACACTGGGGGAAGCGAGCTCCGCTTTAATACCCCAATGATCAAGACCACCCGCATCGTGGTTCCAATCACATCCACATACGGGCCAAAGAAGCGTAGATGTATCTACTAAGACTAGGCCAGCTTTGTCTGTCTTCAGCGCTTGGCATGACCGCAAACACGACCCATGCCCATCCCGAGGAAGCATGGCAGGTAGACTCTGCTCAGCATCTACAGCGTTACACCACCAGGCCTATTAACATGCCTGCCATGAATGGACCTCAACTCAAATTCACGGCCAACGGTACGCATGTCTCCTCTGTTACGGCGAACCCTCCATGATTTCCCTTGTCCATCGTCAACGCATACACAGTGCTGCACACATTTGGCTGAGAACAGACAACCGGCCCCAATAGCATTGCCAATACGGACGGAAAGACCGTCCCAGTAGTTTACATGTTATTTTGATTGCACGAGATACAAATACATTGCTTTAACATCTACATCTTGAACGATACGAAAGAAACAGAATGCGAAGACCGCAGTCATAACGATAGCCAAAAGGAAAAAGGCAGGAAACAGAAAACAATCGTGGTGGAGTAGGAGCATCAAAGAGAGTACGTGCCATCATCGAAAGAAAAAGCGTTCGCGTCGTACGTTGGGGAAATCAGGCAAAGAACGTAGGGTACAACACATACAAGGCGGACTAGCCGCCATGGAAGAACGAAAAAGGAAGAAAGAGCCGGGGTTATAAGACCTGTCGAATCGTGTTAATAGTAACCTTCACACCCAACACTGCCTCTGGGGCAGACGCCGCATGTCGCAAATGGCTCGGCGCTGGAAGTTGCAAGCCGGAGAAAGTAGAAGCAGGAGGAGAACTGCTTGTCGGAGATGGTGAAGCAGATGACGTCGAATACGGCCTCACAGCCCCGTACGGCGGTGGTTGGGGAAAGGCAGGAAGGGGCGGCAGCGGTTTGAAGTCGTCCGAAAACTGTGACGGAGACGCGGGCCTTGAATCGCTGATATCGATACTACCTATAGAAGACCGAGAGGATCCTTCCGCACGCCTCGAGTACCGCGTAGTGTCCAAGCCCATATCGTTGACAAAGGACGGCTCGGACCGTATCGTAGGGGGCGCAATAGAGGACTTTGTAGAACCCTCCGATTTGTACACGGGTAGCGTCGATGTAGAGGGCGAAGTGGGGGGCGGGGTTCTCTTAGAGCGGATGTTCTCGCTACGTTCGGCGACCTGTGCGTTCTCCCACTCGCTAACGACTTTATATGTCGTCGGGCTCATGGGGAAGATCTCCGTGTCGACACCGTATGGACGGGCGACCTCAGAGGAGTATGTCGCGCCATAAGAATCGTAGGAGTACGAGTCGGGGGAGGAGAATGAGGAACCTTTGCGCTTGGGCTCCGGAGAAGATACGATCTGGTGACCCCCGCCAAGGAAGGTTGTTTGAGAGGGTTTCGGGTTGGAGGGACGAGTGCATCTGCCAAAATAAACGCGCGTGAGCAGAGAAATCTTCCAGAAGAAAGGTAACGCACGATGGAAGAGCTAATTTGTGTGCTCCTGTTTTCGGCGTGTAGCCAATGACTTTTGCGCACCACAAGAAGGCTAGCCTGTAGTGCTTCTTCGCCTCGCTTGCAAAACCGAACATGGCAAAGAAGAAGAAGGCGCAAAAGACCGTCAACCATCTCGTAAGTTCGACGGTGATCTCGTAGCCTTGTATACTGCGCCAATACACAGCCGGGACAACCCCTACCCGCGTCCAATCGAAATGAGTATCCTCCCATGAGATCCAAGGGGACAGTCGCAGACCGTGCGATCCAATGTACATGATAAAACAGGCGAGAGGGACCGTGAGGATCATGTCGCAAATGCAAAGAGTCATGAGGCGAATATAGCGCGCCATGGTGATAGCGTTTTGGTTGGACTTGGACATGAAGGAAGCAAATTGGACGCGGCGGTTATAGAATGATCGCAGAGTGAGCGCTATGATATACGCGATTAGTAAGGTAAAAATCCATGGCGGCCACCAACGTACCCGAGTAGACGAAGGAAACAGCTCCAAGCATGATCGGCCAGGCATAATAGAGGAAGTAGGAAGGGAGGGTATTATATGTGACAGGATAGCAGCCAATATCTTCCAGAATATCGAACCGATGAGCGTGAACGATGGTATCTGAACGTATCGTCTAAGTCCGGAGTGGATATAAAGGGATCGTTACGACGTACGAAGTATCAAGACCAGTATAGGAATACCAAGAGCGATGCAGAGATCTATGAAAATATCGTTGCGTTTCTGATAGGAATTGAGCTGGAGAGAGTGCATATGCGGGATGGAAAACGTACATCTCGGCGTGTTACGGACACGTTTTGAATGGCAGTAATTTTGTATAGGCGTCGCGTAATGCAGAGAATGGAGGCAGGCGTCCCGATATTAGCGCCCATCATGATTTGCGTTGCTGAACAAGATGAGACAAAGCAGGTGCGAAGTATGAAAACATACAGATATCGCACCAAATGGGCGCAACATTATCGACATTCCCTTTCCATACAATCGAATTCACAAAGCCAACTAGGCAGACCGAGGCGGTCCACAGCATGAAAGCACATGTCCCCGAGTTCCACGCTTGAAGATGCCACGGGAGCGGGACGAGGCTAACCACGAAACCTAGGAAGGAAAATACAGGGAATAGAGGGTACGTGTAGTCCGTCATTAAGAAAAGCGGAGCGTCGAGTGGTCGTAGCTTTGAAAGGGGACGTGTGGACGGAAGAGGTAGAGCAGCACCATCCTTCCAAAGGATCCTTTAGTACTGGATGATCCGGGGTTCTTTGTCGAGAACAATGGGAAGCTCATTTGTCACAGGCCGTCACAATGGTTGTGACAGCAAATCCTCCAACGCAACATGTACAAATAACCAACAAACAGCTTCAAATACCGCCAAGTAACGCCAAGTTAAATAGCATCTCATTGTCCTTGCAGCGCTGACGGTAAGCCTGATTTCGCGAGATGTACAAAGTCCAGGCGTTTTGTACTCCTTGGGAAACCTCCTCGGCGGCCGGGTCAGGCGAATGTGTTGGTAACTCGAGGCGAACAATGGCTCAATGTCTGGCTTGGGTCATCGTATAAGAATGTGCCACTCAATCTTTACCCTTATCCGCTGCCTTTGGACCTGCCTCTTCGTATCCATTCCTCACACCCAAGTTGATCTTGTTCGCGCCCACTGCCCGGGGCAGACGTATCCATCGTTTCGCCCACGGGCAACGCATGCTGATGAACGATTTCGAGTTCACCGTCACACTTGCGGGGACTATCGAGGCTCTCACGTTATCCCTCGAGCCCTCTCCCGAAATCATCGAGTCGCCCTCATTACCAGACAAGGGCGACTTCGAGCGGAACCAGAGCTACGACACTCATGGGGGAGTCTGCATTATCTCATAATCACTCTTGCCCCTCCCCGCACTGCGACATGCGATTTCCGTCTGCCTGCTATGTATGTTTTTGCCGGGGTTTGAGTTCATCGGCTGATCCTTTGAATAGACCCCCACACCTCTTCTTCTTTCATTCATCTCTAGCGCTGCGCGTGCATGCACTTCTTCTTTGTCTATCTTTATCCTCTTCATTTCATACACCAGGTCTTGGTTCTTCGGACCCCTCTTCCACATCGTCTATACCGTTCCGCGTAATCCCTGCGTTACGGCCAGATGGTTATTACTTATTAGTCTGTTGTACACGGTTCTTGGTTCGATACAAACAAGATTTTCTTTTTCTGCCCCACTTATGGCCGTGCTGTGGACATGTTCGCAATGTGGGTAAGCACGCTATTCTTGACGAAATCCTAGTCCGGCATGACCACGACGACGATGACTGCGCAACTGATGATATATTGTCAATGCGCAGTGTCTATCATGATAGCAGATGTCGCAAAGACTATGTCATACTATATGGTGAAGAATCAGAAAGGATAGTAGTCTTTGTCCGCTATGGGTCAACCCTTGGATTCGGATCGCACTGTACCCTTTGGACGATTGAAGGACAATCAATGTTATCGGGAAGTTTTCGATAAGCGTTTTCCGACCCCCCTTGAAGTTACCAGTCATCGCCGAGCAAAGCGCACTCTTCCTAAAAAGACTCTTGACCGTGGGAACAGTCCGACTACAATCTCGCTGACGTCATCCTCATGGTTTTCGTCCTTGCCATCACGCTTCAAACCAAAGACCTCAGCCAAAACCGCTGCCCAGTCTCCATTCAGTCTTATATGACAATTCCTAGTCCATCCTTCCGGCTCCCCATGCCAAACTCTCGACGTCATCAAAAGAAATGTGTGCAAACATCCCTTTGTTCTTCGGCTGTATTGTCCCTCCGCGCATATATACCGATGTGCCCGGGGTAAATGGTCCAAGTCCCCCGAACCCGCCCCCCGTACCTTCACCGTATTTTGCGCTGTAAGCCGCCGCCAGCGTCCTTCCCTGGAGCGCACAGCGCACGGCGCATCTTGCGCGACCGCATCCTCTCAAACACCCCGCGCTCTTTACACATGGACAATTTTTCTACCCTCATCATTAACATCTCCCCTGAGGATATCATAACCTCACCCGACGACACCCTCCCCGCCGACGAAGATAGCCGCGTTGTCCCCCAAGCGAACTGCATCATCGCCTGATTCCGCGCTATCATCCGTCCTCCTTTCATCTTACCCGCCTTCACATTATCCGGGGACGTTTTGCTCTTCTCTCATCACCGACATGGCGGCCCCGGCGGTCCTATCATGTCTGGGCAACATTTTCTTTCAGCCCGCTGTTACTGGTATGTCTTTCCGCCGACTTAGCTCTCCTCATACTAATCGCATTGTACAGCGTACATCTATCCGCCATGCGCTGCGCGCACCATGCCTCCCTGTGCTTCTTTGTATCTTTATCCTCTTCAACTCCTTTTTCGCCTGCGCCACTGCGTATTTACATACATCAAACCTGCCTTTCTTGTTGTCAATTCCCTTTCACATGCAGGTTCAATCACCTTTATTTATTATTTACTCCTTTGTAAGAAGCAATGGCTCGCGCCCAATATTCAAATTTCCTTTCTGCGTATCGGACACCTTGTTTGCCTCCAATTTCATAAATCCTGCAACTTGATCTTACGGCAGCCTACGACTCTGACGCCTGCCTACGTTGCTCACAGATGGTTGGAAACCCGCATTTACACATGCTTGCCACCATGATGGCGTTCGCCCATCTGGGTACTGCGTATGTGTAATATCAAACCTCGGCGTTAAGACGCACGTTCTGAAGCGGAAGGAAACATCCACCCTTCACGTGACAGAGTCGGTTGGGTGAGTCACCCAACAGTTCTCCTTTAACCTCCTCACACGATGGCCTCCCCTCCTCGCAGCTATAAATCGATTGCCGTCGAACCGACTCCTCCATCTCCGCTTGTAACTTACGACCCTGAAATGCCTTCACCCCCAGTAACACATTACGGTTCTGGGGATACATATCTTGTCCCAGACTTGTTAACACCGGAGCTTTCCTCGGTGGCGTTCGAGCGCGTAAAGGAAGAGGTGCAGTGGAATACGATGTACCACCGGGGTAAGCTCCATCTTCCGATTGAATACTGAAAGCTCGAGGCTCATATTCTTCCCTAGGCGGAGAAGTACCTCGCTTAGTCGCAGTTCAAGGCATTATTTCCCCCGATGGAAGGTAACGAAGTTTTCGCCCATCCCACCTTTGCGTCCTGTTAACCTTGCATGTGTAGTATACCCCTATACCGGCACCCTTCAGATGAATCGCCGCCGCTCCAACCCTTCACACCCACAGTAGCACTTATCGCTGACCACGTCCAACGCGTGCTTGGACACCCGGTAAATCACGTCCTGATACAACTCTACCGTTCGGGACATGACCACATCTCCGAGCATGCTGACAAGACCATCGACATTGTGCGCCACCCCGTATCAAACATCGTTAACGTTTCACTAGGCGCCACGCGCACTATGGTTCTTCGCCACAAGGACGACGACTCCCAATCGGATGCCTTTTTGCAGACCATTCCACTGCCGCATAACAGCATGTTCGTGTTGGGCCTGGAGACGAATAGGGAGTGGAAGCACGGCATCCCCCCTGTGCGTGGGCGGCGGATCGTCGTTGGAGAGCGCATAAGCTTGACGTTCCGGTATATAGGGACTTTCTTGACGAAGGATCTGTCGATGATATACGGCCAAGGCGCTGTGGGGAAAACACGAGCTGAGGCGCGGCCCGTCGTCAATGGTGGGCAGATGGTACGCCGTTTGATTGGCGCATTCGGGGAGGAAAATCGAGACAGCCAGTTTGACTGGGATAAGGTGTACGGCGGGGGATTTGATGTACTGCATTTCGGGAATCTACAGCGATGAGTCAAAGTCGTGTTCAAAACTGCGCTGGTTACTGCTTACTGGTATCTTCTTCTGTATATTTACTGTTAATGCCCCTATGCGTACAACACCATGGTGTTCCGTTATTTCTGGTCCGAATCCCTACGTACCAGCAAGTTACTCTGACTTGACGGCAACGAGCTTAGCTTGATGTCTGTCGCTTTTCAACCAATCCAGAAAGCGTATTTGCTACTGGCCTACGTACGTCCACGGTGGAATGCCACGTCCCTAGTCAATCCCTAGTCTCAAGTGTATTACATTTTACTGAATCCTGTTTTCATCCTTCTGCGTAAAGACGACGACGTTTCTATCTCATGTCAAACCGTCCACGAACTTCGAAGTCACTCTGGGTACCAACCTCACTTGTTCTAGCCTACTTCCTGTACGAATAGAAACTGTAAACCTGGCTAGTCGATAAAATGATTTCTCCATCGAAATTCAATCTTCTTATCTAGGCGGGTGGTAAAAGCAGATCTTAGGTACTGCATAGCATTAGAGTAGGACAAGGCCGGCACGTAGAATTTACCGTGCACGTCCAACGGTAGACACGGTAGCCGTGCACTGCCACACGTCCCTACACGGCAGGGTCTACACGGCCATGCACCAAAGTCACTCAATTTGACTTTTCTCAGAGTCGTAGTGCCATGTAGAATGTAGAATCAGTGATCAATAGCATGGATATGTGATTCTACGAACCGTAAGTGTACGTTCTAAGTCAAGAAATACTGAATGGGCGATATGATCGATGGCCGGGAGTGGCCGTGTACACGTCCAACACGGTAGTAAACACGGTAACACTGCCACCCTTTACACGTCCACGGTAGCCCACACGGTAGACACGGCCACGGCTACACTTCCACACTGCCACACGTCCAAGCTCCACGGCCGACACGTCCACGTCCAGGGACGGTACACGGCCAACACGGTAGCGTTACTTGGCGTGACAAGGGAGTGACACGGCCATCCCTCCTCACCCATCGTCGACTCAGAAGGATGTGATGAACAGGGATTCGTCGGTTTACGCACTAGTATAGTTCAGAATCACATAAGGTACTGTACATAAGTGTTAAAATTATGTAGAAAATTCTTTATGTAGCAACAATATCATCACTTCTTCGTGGACTTCTTCTTAGACTGGCGTGGTTTCGGACGCGGCTTTGCTGGTGCCGGTGCCGGTTGAGGTGGGGTCTCATCGCGCTTTGTGAGATGAATGAAGTTCTTTCCAGGCTGAATGTGACTATCAGTGTCTATGCCGAAGATCACAAAATGGAAAGCACGTACCGCCAGCTCGGAGTCTGATCCGGCGCGCAAATCATCAGTCCATGAAGGCCTATCGACCTCATCCTGATAAGGAGACCATCCATCCTGGTGATGTCCTGCATCTAGGCCCCACTGGCAGTTTCCGGCTACACCGGCGGCATCTGAGCGAGAAAACATGCGATCTTCGAGCATCGCGATCGCCTCAAGATCGACATCGATAGGATGAAAGCGATCCTCTCCATTTAGTGTTTTTCCTGTGTACTCGATTTGCCGATCCCAGGCTGCATCAAGAGCGGTTACCCAGTCCTGCCCCGGCTGTTGCATCCTAGTTGCCAGAAGAAGGGTTCCAGCATGCGCCATTGGGAGCAAAGAGACCCAGTGGATACGATTGTCGACACCAAAGTATCTCGAGAACCAGTGGTCTATACGAGACCAGTCGTCGAGGGCAATACCACCGTTGTAGGGAATAGACGCTGTAATAGGTTGCTTCTTCTTTAATGATAGAAGCCAGCGCAGTGCCGGAATTGTTGTGGCGTCCACGTCCTTCGGCGACGTGATAAGAGCAAGAAGTTGCTTCCTGTGAGGTCGAAGGGCCTTGTCGATCTCGGCTGTGAAGCCGATAACATTGGAAGCATTAGTATCCCTATCCTCGAGCGCTTCTCTGACGCGATGTGTGACCAGGAAGCGTCCCAACTAAAGGACAGCATCAGAAACCAGCTAGTAAAGAAGCTCATGACATACCCTCATCTGGCGGCGGCTTTTCTGATCTTTCCAACACTCGTCGCGCACGTATTCCTCGTTGATCTTGATAACATCACCTGGATGATAAGTAGAGTTGGCCGGGAAATAACAGTGTCTCCAGAGTTTAGCAGTCCACTTCTTCCCGCGTATCTGGATTAGACGAGCAGGATACCAAAAATCTCCAAGCTTCACAAGAGCGCCTTTACCGGGACTGCCGAAACCGAATAAGCAACAAGTGAGCATGACAGAGAAAACTACTTACAGTAGTCGATGAATTAAGGCGGTTTCACGTTCGCTAGATTGCCAGTAATCAGTAAACTCGAGCTATTACTAAGAAGTAAAACACTTACAGTCGTTTAAACTCTTCAGCGACGTACTTCGACGACCCATGCATCACCTCAATCAACGATGAGATCTGGCAGTAGCTGCACTGGAAGACATAATTTTTAAGTCGAGGCTGCCGAGCGTGTCCGTGGAGTCCTCGTTGACAGGCAAGATGAGAGTACCTGCGACACTTGACACACTCGATAGCGACTTCATCCAACTCGAAACGGTTTCCATCACCCTCTGCTCCGCAACGGCACTGAAAACGAGTCTCATCAGATGGCGGAGGTGAGCTCGACTCCAATGGTCCAGGAGATAAACTCCCAGGAGACCGTGGACTTGGTCTAGGGATCTCCGGCTCTTCTGACTCTGGAAGCGAATGGTCGTTTAGCGAGGGAGAAGGCAGGTTAGGAGTGATAGTTATCCGGTCATATTCGTTTCGAGAGGACTGGGGGTTTTTCCTCCAATATATCTCAGTCGCAGTTAGCTGACGGTAGTCCTGACGAGTTGAGTACACCTCCGGAATCTGAGTGGAAGAGTCTGTCGAAAAGTCGAGGTGAAGATCTTTCGAAGCGTGCTGAATTTGATGCATTAGGATAGCCTCTTGGGCCTTACGACCGCCGCGAAGACGGTATACAACCTCAGTGGTAAGAGTGGAGCCATCGTTAGAGTGTGGAGGATTCAAGACATGCCCGCCACTAAGATGGGACTCTACAGTGGCGCCTTCGATTGGAATCATATCTCCACGGTTGGCGTTTGAGTCATGCACGTAGATATGAACAATGCCTGATCTGCTTGGACGTCGAGAATGGGTGACAAAATGGTTGTTGTTGATAAAGAAGACACGGGAGATCAACTCGTACTGAACGCCAAGTTCGGCTGGGAAGGATGCGTCTAAGGGATTGAGGAGTGCAGGTATGTCCCAAAGACTCGCAGGCCTCGCTTCACTGAAGCTGAGAGTGAGGATAAGAGGAAGATGTGTAAAGAAGGTGATCCGGGTGGCGTTGCCGGAACACAAGTGATTGCCATCGACGCAGCGCCAACAGCGAGTGCCTTCGGTCTGGAAAGAGACACGATGCTGGATCCAATGTTCTAGAGATCCCGTGTGCTGCGCTGCATCGTCGTTTTTAGCAATGAGTGTTGTTACTCGCGGTTGCCGAACTTGAAGATGTTTTGGCTCCATCGCGTGGTCTTTCTGGTCCTGAACAGTACCAGAACAGAGGCGGACTTCGCATTCAATGCTGTGAAAGACGGACTGCGCAGAAGAGTAGTCATGATTCCTCTGCTGTAGAAGAGCTCTCTCGAGCCAACCCTGTCAAACGACATGAATTATAACCGAACAATGGCAGTGTATAGAAATACTCACGAAAGACGACTCAAACTTTCCAGTTTCTTCGCCTTCAGAGGACATCTGGAAGGGTTCTGCGAGACCATGGCATACCAATGCAGCTCGAAACTCGTTGCGCTTTGATTTCAGATGTTCCCGAGTCGACGACGATGGCAAGAGCTCCTGCATGTTATAGATAGCGCTCATGAAAGTGTATATATCGCAAAACACGGGTTCACTATCAGTCGGGTGAGCAGCAATGGAGTGTGCATAGGTAGTCCAGTCCCAAGAGATAACGGAGTAGATGGCCGTGCAGGACGCGTCGAGCCAACAAGAGTTCTTCTCCCAAGCGATTCCGGGCAATGTAGCGATAGCGTTGTTCTGTGGTGCCTTTGGTTCGTCTTTGTGTCCAGTTTCCTTCGCTTGGGGACCAGACAGCTTAGAGAGATTCTCCTTCAGATCCGCCTTTCCCTTCATCTCTGAAGCACGCGAGAGTTTGGAAGTGGTATCGGGAGGACGACCATCATTGACAGCTGCCCGCTTCTTGGGTACGTCCGGTACATGCGTAGGCTTGGTGCGTCCAATTTTAGCGCTGATAACCTTCCATGGTTCAGCTTTCCCGTAGCGAATGAGCCCGCCAACTAATGATTTGTGTGAGTACGTAAAATCAACGCCTTAACATAGAGCATACCTTTTAATCCATCCCAGAGTCGTTCAAAGTAGATGGCCATTGCCCACAGCGCTTCAAAGCCGTGCATAATGTCGAAGTCGCGGCCAGCACCAGAGTATAGTTTCCAGTGCATTGCCTCCTCTGCATTCGTATCGCCCGGTATCAACTCCCAGATGTCGGGATCCATCACGATCTGAGACTTGAAAATCATAGATGCGTGCGAGTCGCGCATCCACCAAGCTAGCCAAGTTGACGTCCGAGGCCATCTATCGGCAATGCTCGTTGCAATACGGTGAAAGTCGTGAACATTGGAAACAACTCGGAGCTGTTCGCAGAGTCCAAGGAAATCGACAGCATCCTTGGGAGGTATAACGAATGAAATACGCGATAAACGAATGCAAGCACGGCGGAAGTGCTCCTTACACCCCTTCAGTAGCGAGTTCGCCTCCTTCTCGAGGTCCTCTTTGCTTCGCGGATCCTTCTTCACCTCCTGGTAGAAGCGAACGTATGCGAGGACAAATCCTAAGCGTTCAGCATCACTGAAGTCAACAACCTAAGTGAAGCATCAGAGACATTCCGGACGAACGTTAGTACCAAGTCACGAACCGTCGCAAAATGTATCAAGGCGATCTTGATACCCGTCCGTTCGCCCTGCTCTCCAATTGATTTGAAGAGTGCAAAGAAATGCCACATGTAGTGCGTCGCAGAAGCACCATTCGAAAAAGAAAAAAGGACTGGGACCCAACAGGACAGATCCGGAGAGTACGATGAGCTGACAATCAATAGTTCGTTTCGGACCCGCCACCAGCCATGAGCAGCGTCAGACACCATGCCATTCACCGCTTCATTTCGTATAATGTCTCGAACAAGTTGCTTCTGCATGAAGGGGTGCTGAAGCGAAACGACGACTTCCGAGTCCAAGATTTCTTGGACGACGAAACCAGGATGACGAGATTTGAAGGCCGAGTACTGCTGCAGGAAATTGCTTCCCGTCATATTCACCGCACGCTTGACCTTGTTGCGCTGATACGAGACACGATGAGCATTCAAGAGAGCAGGCGAGATATCGGCAGCCGAAGGTCCAAATGTACCGTCGAGTCTCTGATGACCAACGACAAACTTTAGGGGACCAGACTTGGGATGTTCCATAACAAGCTTTCGAAACTCGGCGGCAGCCTTGGGAAGAAGGTGAATCTCATGAGTCGGGCGCGGATGACGATGAAATCCTCCATTGACGTAGTGTACGCCATCTCGCCACGAGTACAGGTAAGATATGACTCGACCAGTACACGGATGGTGCTCTAGGGAGTAACCACATGTGCACGTCTCATCCAGCTGCCGATCCCGAGCGGCTGACTTGGTTTTGGGGCGAACAATGACTTCGCAGCTCGGGTTTGTACATTTGATGTACCCGAGACATTTGCGCGTCGAAGGCTTCCCGGATTGCCAATCTGGCGCGTCAGCAGTACGCTGGGGATATCCACCGCCAACAGAAGTAGCCCAATGCACCATCAAGCGGTTGGTCTTCTCGTAAGTCGCGTAATCCACGTCGATGTCGAGATCACCATCGGGGTACCCGTCCCAAGTAACCTCAAGACGATCGCTCTTCATGTAGAGCTGCGCTGAGTTGACGGGGTGTTTGGCAGTATTACTAGAGTCTTTGCGTGGTGCGGGAGGCGGAGAAGGGGATGGGCGAGAGACGAAGCGAAGATGAGCGCGATCAGTGGTCAAGGGAGTGGAGGAAGGATTAAGGCGCGTCTTCTTGGGCAACGAAGGGCCATCGCCAGAGCGGGTGTCCTTGGAGTCGTCACCCGAATGACGGCGCTTCGATCCAAGCTGGGGTTTTAAGATCGAAGGACGGGCCTTCTTCTTCCGAGGGCGTTCCGAACCAGACTCGTTGTCGGACAGAGCACGCTTGATGGACGTCGCGGCTGAATGCACCACCTTGCGGATGGGTACAAAGCTACCATCCTTTAACCGCTTATACAGGGGCGAAGAAGAGCGAGAGCTTGGAGTAGAACTCTCCGAGGATGAGGCGTCATCTCGATCTGGAGGTCTTTTACGCGATTTTGGCGTTGCCGTGGTAGGCGGGGGGTTAGAATGTGCAGCGTCAAGAGGAGGAGCAGTCGAGTAACCAATAACTTGACCTATTAAGCATGAGAATAGGATCAGAAACGAGTCAAATTACAGTTACCGGATGTGTCGTAGATGGGCAGCAAACGTCCCACTGTGGGAGCCTGGACATTCGGTACAGGTTCAGTCTTGATGGTAGGCGGTATACGAGAATCGCTATTTTGCTCATCTCCGAAAGTGTCCAGGAGAAATCTGCCAACACCGCGCTGTCAAGTGATTTAGAAGGTGTTCAACACCAAAATAGGTTACTACGTACAATAAGTCTCTTCATCTGCGAGAGCTACCAGAGCAGAGGTTGCGCAGCACCTGAGTGATAGAGAGCTGTAGAGACGCGTCGAGGAGCTGCAGTGACTAGAAAAAATCAGAGCAAGTCGAATTTATTCTAAGGCGAAAACCAGTGCTTCAAATATTTCAAATCCGTCAGGCAATACAGGTTACAGAGAAATTTGTTATTTGGAAAAGCTGCGGATGAAGACATGAAGGGCAGTGTGTACACAAAACGCGCGAGGTTGCTAGGTGATGATGGTTTGAGGTCAAGACGCGTCGAGCACCTTAAAGCCGCGCTTACGTAGGCGCCGGTAGAGTGCTTCTTCGCCGCAACCTTACTTCGGCTGGTGCCGATATAACTTTGCGCCACTTACAAACTGTATTTCCGCCTATGAAGACAACAAAGACTTAGAGTGTTACTGCTCTAGGTCACAGTGTTACTGCTTGTGGGTCACGGTGTTACTACACGTCCCTACACGTCCACACAGCCACCGAGTGTCCCTTCCACACGGCCAACACGGCCCTGTACACGCCCTACACGTCCACGGCCACACGGCCACACGTCTGCCTACACGGTAAAATACCTGTGCCCGGACAAGGCGCCACGGTACTGACATTAGACCAATCTATATCTCGGAAAGAAGCGGCATTAGACAATGCACGTCCATATTCACAAGATACCCATCGTATTCCATTTCTCCAGTATCAACGCAGAGACCAGCACATCGTCGAAGATATGCCTACCTTCCTCGGTAATCATCAACTTTCGGTGAACGCCCGTACATCGCAGGGTGGCGTATACTAGTGCCCTGTTCGATGAACAGCACTAGATGCTCGTCAACAGACAATGTACCAGAGAGCAGAGTACACGCACAACTAACTTTCCCGGCCCAGCGACATCCCAAAATATCCTGTGGTTCGACGCGATTCTCCACTGCCACATACTTCTTCCTTCCTAACCCATCGTGTCAGTCTATCGTGTCAGTCTCTGGTTAAGGCTGTCGCCAGGACACGCTAAACACCTTGTTTCTTCCTCTCCACAAGACGCACCGCGTCAAGATATCGCTGATAATGAGGGTTGCGCCTCGGATGGTGACCGTCCCCGACGTGCCCAATAACCTAGACATCAAGTGTTGGGGATCATCATCGGGGAGACGAGTGGGCACGTCGGCGCTCTCACTTGGTTTCGCCAACAAGTTCCGAGTTAGGTCCCTTCCTAATCGCTGCAAGAATATCAGGAACGTTACAGAAAAGTATAAGGATGTTGCATACTTGTCGAGCGAGGTCCTGGGCAGGTATATATCTCCAAGGATGGTGAACTGAGGACGGAGTGGTTGTTCAACGCGTCTTCGGTGAAATGAAATGTTATCGATCCGGATTTGTGGCTGTTGTAGACGACGTCAAATCGCTGGAGCCACAAAAAAGCCTGTACGTACAGGTATCCGGCGTCGTCATCCTCCCAATTGTACATAGCGCTGGGGCTGTCGAAAAGCAATACGGGCAGATCGACCTCTTCAAGACTACGGATATTATTGATACCGAGGATCCCATGACAGCGACTGTGAACTGTGACCTACTTGACGTGGTCAAAATTTCCAGAGAAACGCGACATCTAGAGGAGTCGGAGGAGAGGATGCAGGCCGATGGTGGGAGCAGCGAGAAACCTGTTATATCGTCGCCTGTATAAAGCTGCCTGACAATAACCATCCTCGGAGTTGATTAGCAACATGTGACGAGGAAGAAGCCTCGAGCAGGTCATACCTCGGGTCCGCAGCCGGGGATCTGGTCGGATTCACAAGGAATGTGAGAGGACGCGTTCGATAGCAATGTAAGAGCAGGTAAGGAATGCATCAATTGTAAAGGACGGTTAGCCGACAAGGCCGTGGCTCCGGCATCTTAGCGCGAAGGGTTACACGCGGTTCCAGCATCTCATTTCGGAGGGAAAGACGGCGGGGGCAGCCACATCCTGTTGTCGAGCGGTTGTGACCGGAAGGAGCCTTTCTACAGATCAGCAAGTTGCCTTGGCAGTTCAACAGGATAGTCAGGCCAACTGCTGAAAGGCAACGGCGCGCCTGTTATAAGTACAGCAGAAATAGCACCCTAAAGATTCGGGCTGGAACTGAGTGAAATCTTTAGAGGCGGAAGTAGAGTCTGTATAGTCTCGTAAACCGACTCAACGAGAGAAGATGGGATACTCACGATCTTCTCTTAGTAGAGTCTGGAACCTATGTGGGGGTACCTTGTGAGGCTCACTTCGGAGTTCCAAAATAGTAGATGCCGAACCCTAACCCCAGAGAGTGCCGTCGGACCGGACATCTAGATTCTGGCGCAGCTGCAATAACATCGCGCTCGAAGTCCTTTTTCCATCATGCATCTCGAATTCACTGCCTAGAGTACCCTACACTTGCATTTTTAAATTACACGGTCTCTTATCTATCTCATTCCCGGAATGTTCCTCTTCCTCCTCCTCCCCTTGTCCCTGAGGTGCTGAAGGGAATGAGTCTGGATGTGGAGACCATATTCTCTCAAATGGAACAAGACTGATTTCAGAATCCAACATGTATTGTATGTACACAGTACCATACGATGAGTGGATAAGACAAGTTGAGGTGATGAGCGATGGTAACCCTAACCCAAGTGCAAGCCGCAGTGCCGTTTGAAACTCCGAAGTGAGCCTCAGAGGGTACCCCCACATAGGCTCAAGACTAGAGTCTGTAGAGATAAATCTCGCCTGATGGCGTGGGAGACCATCACGTCAGCAGCTTCTTGCCGTGCCGATCACGCCTTACACTACACCACCAACCCGATCTGATGTACAGATGATGAAGAGGCTTGGTCCACAATAGACGCACAATGACAATGAAAGTTTGATCACAAATTGAGAGCAAAATGATCTCGATCATCCGATATCGGATCACAGGGCCACGTATGTCTCTTTGTTCTCTCTTCGATGTCATTTCGATGCCGTTTAGCAGCGTCGTGTTGCAGTCGCTGTCGGTTGTTTGTTTCCCAGTGGGCTCAAGACTGATATCCCAATCCCTCATTCCTGGATTCCCTTGCCGCTGCGACATGCCACGAGGGCCGCCACCTCACCAGTCGGTTGCTGCTCGCCGTCACCCTTCCACCACTGCCTTGTTCGTGCAAGGCGCATCACTGGCCTATAGGACCGGACACATCACAAGCCTTTGAGTCTTGCCACCATTATTCAATTTTCGCCCCGCTCATCCCAACACAGCCACATGTGAGGCTTCCAACTTCACATCCGCGTGACCGATGTGAAGTTGGAAGCCTCGCAGACCCTAACCCTAAGCACACGGATGCTTGGACCGGTTATCGAAGGTGTGTTCGGGGCAACCTCGGAGTGTTATGACGCACATGAATCTGCACATTCACTGAATGTGCAGATTCATGTGCGTCATCGATATAGACCATGGTACGTCCTTTCAAGTGCATTTTTGAATATCACTGACAACTTTCTCCAGTTGAATATGTATCAAATAATCAATATATTAATTAAAGTTCTTCTACTTTCTACGCGGCCTCTTTCGTTTGCGTGCGCCAGATTGTCCGTTCTGAAGTTGTGCCGCTGATGGCAAAAAATCCTCGTCATCTGAATCCTCAGGCTCTGTATCATTTCCCGCATCTGTGTTCCCGTCTCCAGGTGCTTCATCTTCTCCCCGTGACCTGTTCTCATCCTCCAGATCCGGTCCATCAATCCCGAGAGCCAATGCTGCTTCAGCTGCTTCCGCTGCTGCCTCTGCCGCCGCCGCCTCCGCCGCCGCCGCATTTGCCTTTTCTTTCTTCTCAGCTGCAGTTGCACGCCGCTTCTGCGCAGCAGTTTTTCGCCGTCCTCCTCGAACTGCTCGTGCCCGTTCTGCGCAGGTCTTGTGAAACGCGGGTCGATCTGGATACAGCGGCTGAAGCTTGGTCAACGTGGCAGGGAGGGAACGAGTTAATTTCACGAAGTTGTGAAGACCACAAAGATTGACAATGAAACGGTCATCGTCAGTATGCTTGATTAATTCGATGTTACGCGTTGTTTCTTGTCGTTCCTGACGCTCCTTTCCACAGACAGCTGGTTGGCATTCACCGATACGACAGTCGTGCTGAGCTGAGAAAACAAATTGGACAGCCTGCATAACAAGGATCAGCTGCATGATCAGAGGCGCGTACAATTAGAATACTCACACTTGATTTTAGAATGATAAAACTTTGAATGCCACGGTCGGTAATATCAGCACCATCGGGCGTCTCAGAATCGGCCATCCGAATTCGGGATGCAGGTTATCGCCACAGAGGAACTGCTCCAGAAGCACAAGATGTTGTGCCGACAAGTCAGAAGAATTGGATGCCTTGGTGCAGACCAGAAGTTCGGCGATTCGCCCAATAACTGTTTCTCCTTCAGGATTGCGAGCAAATACCCATGAATGAGTTGAGACTCGGTCACCGCTGGCTGCAGTGACATGATCACCATACCTCCATAGGCTTGTGGGTGCGGGTGTGGGGATGACAGCAGAGCTCTCACAAGTCGATGCACGTGTAACATCCCATCGAACCTCGGGAGACTTTTTGAGAGAGCGGAGCTTGATGGTTCCGGGAAGGGGGGGCGTCGGAGAGACCCAGCCCAGGTGACGCTGAATAACACGATTCGAATGTAGAACTTCCAGAACGCCACTGCCGGCTTGAATCCAGCGCTTCAGGGCAGAGTTCCAGAAGTATCCGCCTGATAGAGTGTGTTTGACACGCTCCAGAGCAGCAAATTTATAGGAAATGTCGTGACTGGGGGCTTGGTGGTTACTGAAGATTGAGCACATCCGAAAGACGGCATTGTACGCTTCGTAGATCTCCGTTGAAAAGCGAATACCAGGACCGAAACGTCGAATATCATCTGGAAGATGTGAGATAAGATGCAGTTTGATCTTCGCAAGAATGCGTAAGGGATCAATCGCGTCAAATGCATCAAGAACATTCGCGATAGCTATTTTGAGATCGTTCTACATTGGAGTTGAGTGACAGTGTGAAGTAGTTACATAGAATTCTCACCAAATACTGATCCATATCATCGATTTCTGGTATCCACAGACGTGCACCCAGATCTCCTGCAGCCTTGATAAGAGTAAACTGTTCCGGCGTTGAGATACCGTGAACATGAAAGGGCAGGATTTGCATTAACGTTTTGAAATGCTTTCCGATGAGATTGTTTTTGTACTGGATCATATATGAGGCCCGTAATCGAGGAACAGTAAGGCCGCTGAGGTCTGCTGATTGAAGACGGATGGCCAGTAGCTGACGATCCGCGTCAGACCACTGTGTCGTATTCATGAGATGCCATATGTATTTGATAACGCCAAGCAGGATTGTGTGAAGCAACTCGACCGGTGTATCCTGTGACGGATCAAGGCCAGCGATGTCAAGAAGGGGATTCATCTTATCTCCTGGCTGTTCGTCAAGCCACTTCTGTAGCGTGTCGACGACCTCTGCTTCGGTAATGGCAGGGTTATCAGCATACATCTGCTTGGCCTTCGCTTGCAGCTGCTCGATCCAGTGTTGCGTAACCTTGTCTTTCGTTCCAGTGGACTTTTGAATGGCCTCGACACGTGTCGCGATACCAGACATCGCAGCTCTGAGCTGCTGATTCAAACATTCCTTGATCTCCTGGGCATCGCGTGTAATTCCAGGCTAACAGATGATGAATTTGGTTAATAACAAGAAGCTAAACATTTCGAAAAGCGACTTACAAGATGGCAGGTATGGAATACCTCGTCTGACTCCTTCTCTCCTCCGGTACCACCCCACTTGCATTTTCGACAGGGGAAATTAGCATTACCTCCCATATGACAGGCTTCTTCAGACTGCTGAGGATTGTCTGCTGGGAGGCCAGGTGTCCGAATAATGAATCGACACGAGCGTTTCGTTGCGGCATTGAAACACTTTACGGGGTTTGTTTCTGTCTCTCTGTAGAACCGTCTGCTTAGTGGTCGATATAAGGGATACAAAGATGATAATACGCACTTGACTTGATTTGAAATGCACTGAATTGCTCGGATGATGAAGCATGGGGTGAGGTTGAAATGTAATGAACATGGAATTCCTGCTGCAGAAGACGGCCCGGCAAACATCCATTCCCAGCATACATATTCATATGCTTATTGTACTGCTTGGATTTGTTCCCGGACACGTCGTCAGCCCATGGCGACACCATCACAACGTATAGATCCTCTCCATCTTCAACCAGCTTTCGCATTTCATTAGGCATGACAGCGACGTGAGAATCCTCTGTCCAGACCAAAGCCCCAGTGCGAGCAATAACATCGATATAATCGAATTCGAAGTCATTGGCAGGGACTGAAGTTACAACGCCCGTTGTTGTCCATCCATTCGGGGTGTAGATGACTTGAGATACGTCAGAGTGTAGCACTCCATGGCGAATAATCCAGTTCTGTGGTATTCCATATGATCCATCCTTGAGCTGAGCGAGTTCATCGATCCAGAAAGTTTTGAAGCCCTTCCGAAACATCGGCGTCAACTGAGATGGAGAAAACTCTTTCCAGCGATCTGCTTGCCACGTCTCAGAAATGGGCCCAACAGCTTCTTCTGGATACACTTGAAGGTGCGGGGCAACCTGAGGGTTGGCGAAGTCCTGAAAAGACCTGGTAAGTGTGCTGAAATGAGAAATAGAGAAATCGTGGCGTACTCGAGCAATTGTATCCCGAATATCATTAATATAGAAATGATTGCCAAGAAAAGATGTCGCCTTCTTCGGTGTACTTCCGCAGGTCTCTCGAAGAGAATTCTGAACCTTGCGAAGTTTTTTGAGAGACGGTACATCACGAGCTCCGAGCTCCTTCGCAAAGTTCAGAATAAGCGACATTTGGGCACTGGAGAAGCGGCATCGTGCTAGATTATCCATTATATCAAGTAACATAACCGTCTTATTTGGGTATGGATGATACTCGGAAGTGGGAAGAACATTGAGGTCGTCACATTCGTCCTCGTCATCCTCGTCGTCCTCTACAGAACAAGTGTCAACAACTATCCAGGAGATTATTTATGCACTAACCAAGGTCATTTTTAGGCAGTTCGTCACTAACAAAACCCTCCATTGGATCGTCTGTTGGACCGTCTGCATTTAGATCCAGACGATCAGCCTGGGAAGCATCATGCAGGAGCTGTTCAAACTGCTCCCGAATGCGCTCTTGCTGCTCTTCAACTGAGAGCGCAGCCTCTTCAGGAGTCCAGAGCTCTTGTGTCAAGGCGTTGTGATTGTAATCCAGTGCTGGCGCGGAGGCTGGAGTATTTATGTCGTTCATATCGATGTCTTCGTTGAACATGGGGAAAGATGTATCGGGATGATGGTTGGCAAGAGAAGGAATAGATGCTTGCGGGCCAGAATACGCGTCATTCACTGACGCGAGTTGCTGTTCCCGAAGTATATGACGTTCTTTCTGATTCGCGTCACATTCACGATGGGAAGCTGTTGCAAGATGCTTTTTGAGATTCTTCCGCTGAATCCATTGACCACAATCCTGGTCAAGACAGATCTTACAGCGCACTTGTTTACCGTCCGGGCTGTACTGAAGCTGCTCTTCGATTTCTGAGTGTGAAATCACCATTAGTGCGCCGAACAGAGAAGCAGAATAAGACTATTCTCACCAGCTGGTGGCTTCCATGGAGGCGGAGGCATGATGTATACCGATGTGACTCCTGAGATGAGGGCACGACTTGTTAACTTTGAAGGAGGATCACACGAGGTAACGATGATTGTTTATTGAAAACGCGATCGGCAGACATCCCAATTTGGAACCGGCCTAAAGAGGTAACACAGCTTGTCCACAGTCCACATCCACAATTGTTCTCGATCACTGCCATTGTGCATTTTCGTATATAATGAACGCGCAAAATCGCCTCTGCCGCACCTTTCTCATCTGTCGTCATGTCTGATTTACTTGCGCGCGTCGCCCAACGTCAACAACAACTTCAAGAACAAGCGCAACAAGCCCTTGATGCTGTCTCTGGCAACACATCGAGTACACCAGGATCCACACCACCTCCACCCCCGATAAACTCCCAACTGGCACAGGACTTTGGGATGGGTGGTGCTCCAAGCCTTCATCCGACTCATTTGGTACATGCTGGAGAGCGCATTTTGAAGAAGGCGCGTTTAGATGATGAGGCGCAGGCGCAGTTTCGAGACTTTTTTCAAGTGCGTCGCCATTATATTTTGTAACTGATTTTTCTCACATCACATACAGACTGCCAACGCCGAAGAACGCGAGCTCCTTCTCATGGCCCAAGTTCTCGAACTCAAGACTCTGGTCTCAAAGTCCCTAGCTACGCGCCTTGACGACTGGAAGCCGTCTACATCACTTATGGTGTGCTATCATCTCTTTCATGTTCGACGTTCTGACTCTGCCGCAGAAATACATCAAGTTATATGTTCGCGCACTTGTGCTTCTCCCAAACCTCAAGTATTACGCAGGGAATCTTGAAACCACCATTGCCGTAGGCTTCCGTATAGATTTCATCATTCACATCTCACTCTTCGACAGGATGCTATGCGGCTCAACAAGGTTAAGGAAGTTCCAGATGTCGGTCAGGATATCGAATGCGCGGGATTAGCGGCGACGATTGGGCGTCAAGTTTCACTTTTGCTTAGCTCCATTAAAGCAAATGTCAGTCCGTTACCTTTGCTTTTCTCATCGAAGCCTCACCATTCGCAGATCAAGGAATCAACGGAAGATACAGATACTGGACGCGCAATTCAGAACATCGCTTTACTTACTGAGAAGATTCTTGGCAAGTCGTCTCCAGTTCAAGCAAGCCTGGGACTGTATATGCGACTCGCTTACATCGTAAGTCTGCTTATTTCTTATTGCATATTCTATCTCATCTCTTATAGAGGATGCATGTTCGCGCTCACGATCACGCCAGTACAGAATTTTGGAGCCAGGTCGATGTCGGTCTCGATGAGCTTCGGAAAGGTGGTGCTCAGCAATTCGTTCTGTACGTTTCATGCTATTTTGCATACTCCCTATTCATGTCGACCCTCCTAGCGCCATGGAAATTAATTATGACGATGATATAGCACTGTACGGCGATCCTGCCAAGTCTGGGATTACGCTCCCTACATCCATCAGCGACAAGCCGTGGCTCAAGACACTATCTACATTGGCGGGGCATGTTCTTCGGCAGTCTAAAAGGAAGGGTGGGGTGAAGCGACGGCGGGTAGAAGCGGATGTTGATGAAGAGCCTCCATTACCTGATATCGAAACAGATGGTGGTAATCACGAGGATGGCGATGGTGAGAACGGTTCGCCTCCATTGTAAATGATAGAAATTCGGTGTAAAATTGGATTTGCTCAATGTACATGGTTACCCAAACAATATGCAACGAAGCGATACAATCAAATACCTGAGCTGCGGTTGAAAAGGATCAGTTCGGGCCAGTGCTCGAGCTCCTTCGGAATGACTGATCTACATCGACAAAACTGTCTGATAACACTCGTTGAGCACCAGGCTGAAGATCCGGTGACACCACGCAAATCTTACTCTGAGTTCGTTCTGAGGCTGGAATAGGCTGCTGTAGCAGCGAAGGGGCACAAGAATAAACGTGAACGAAGAGCAGATGAACATTGCACAGATGCTGAGAGTACATCGAGTCGATGACCTGGCTGGACGTCGAATGGACATCGTCTATCAAATGATGTACTAGAGATCGGATCCACCAATTCGAAGTGGACGTCAATTATGCACAATGGCAACATCAAAGAGGATCATCCATTATGACATAACAATGGCATCCTCCTGACGTCCACACCGACCTGTGGTGTACCTCACGACACGCCGTTGAAATTGAATATGGGCGACGAATAACTTAGGCTATCTGGACTCCGAAACTGGACGAGTATCATCGACCCCGGTTCTTTTTGCCTCCTAGCCCTCATCCAGATTGTACCAACTACTACAGTTGTTCAATCTTGTGCTCCTTCCTACCAAGAAAACGACGAGACGGGACGCTTTCAAGGCTATTTAAATGAAATGTCCTTATAGCGGTGTGTCTATATATGATTCGTGTTATAGTAAATTTGTTCTAACTCGCTCGTCGCCAGTTTTGAACTCGCCTTTCCCCAGAGCATTCTGCGATTTTAATGCCGTTGAGTAGTCGTAAGTCATTCAATGCAGCATGCCCAAACGACAACCCTCAGCTTTCTTTGCTTAAGGCCGTATAGCGCGTGATAGATCGCTATGGAGAGAACTTCCACTACTAACATCGTTGAAAACGCCAGATGTACGGTTTTCGGATGCGTTATGATGGGAAAGGTAACTAAATTTCAGCGTATCTGTATCTAAAATTCTACATGTACAGGGTAAACTCTGTTCTTGATATTCTCCATGTTCGTGAGATGGACGAGGCGACCCGAAATCATCAAGGCAACATAGACGTCTCTCGGCCCAGTTGCACAAGATACACGCTTCTCCCAAGCCGTCTCAGTCGCGTAACCTTGGACCGGCCCGACCTCGAGTCTTAGGTCATCCAAGCTGCTGACCGAGAAGCTAACTCCAAGCTCGGGAATCGGGGGATTGGCACCATATCCCATTCGCAAAACTACCAGCTCGTCGCCGTCCCGGTCTCGGTCGACGCGCCTTGTCGCCTGTGTAGCCTTGAATTCCTCGATTTGCCTGAGTACGGTTGGCATGTTTCTGTTTAGGTCTCTTTCTAATTCAAAGAAGATGTAGTGCATGTCCTGTGGGCACGGAGGGGGTGGTGGAAAGCCGACTGTGATCCTCAATCAAAGGCATCTTATTTCTGGTAAAACAACGTACTGCGAGAAGCGCTGGCGAGCCTAGGGCACTCTTCACGATGACCCGAATTCCAATGATCTCGTTGGCAGGCGACGCTGCAGTACAGGGCGAACTGACATCCGGAGCAGCGACTCGCTCGCACACGAGCCGTCTCAAGCGTGCACTAAAGCAAGGTCTTTAGCCATCAACGTCATCGGAGCCGAATACATACCCTTGGATTGACGCAGATTGAAAGCCGCTCAAGGCCTGTACTCTCCGAATATCGTTGTAACGCCAACCGACGAGATTCTACCCCTCTCTTGAATACGAGGTAGCCAAGGCGCACAGGTCCCCTGGGGTCCAGCAAGCCTTCGAGGCCTTTACCTTCGACCTGTCTGATAGCCTTCAGAAAGACGCCGAATAATGACCTGTACATCAAGAACGGCGTCAGAGAAGTGAATGTCACTGCGGCGTGGCGCGTCCACTCGGGGGCATCGTGCTGTCCGGACGTGCACAAAACCTCCATCCTAAGCAAGGTCACCACGATATGACTGCGAAGCGCATCTGCGACAGTCTGCGCTGTCCTCGAACACAGGCAAAGCTGACATCCAAGCAGTGAAAGGCAATACGGGAGATTGTGGTTGTCCGATTGGCTTTTCGAGATGCGGCGCGCGGCGTGGCACAGAACTCTCGAAATTCCATTCGCAATCAACGTGCGACGGAAGACGCCCGAAGGATCGGTATAGGACTTCATGATGCTAAGACTTGTCGTCAATGAGTGCAAGGACATGGTCTCCTTTAAGAAGACCTCGTCGAATAGACATTTCAGAAGTGCTTTTGCGACCTGTTCAGCGACCGCGTTTATAGAGGCAAACAGTGATCCTTCCTCGCCCTGCTCGCGCTCTGGGTCGGTGATACCCATCAAAATCATGCCTTGCACCTCCATCTTCTCGGGATGATTGATGTCGCAGAGGTGAACCCAGACCTTTAGCATCGTTGGAAAGAGAACATTTTCCGCCGCCACAATACGCCGAAGAGTAGCGGACAGGGAGATGGCCTGGATGACAGATGTCATCTCAAAAAGGATGTCGGAAATACTGCCGTCTGCACGTAGATTGGGGATGTCTAGAAGAACACCAGTCCACTCGAGAAACAGCACGATCCACTTGGTGTACAAGGGAATCAGCGGGCTAATGAATGAGTCGAGTGGCGAGGACCGATTGAACATGTTGATCCTGGCCTCGCACACGCAAGTAAGAATCTTCAAACACGTCCTCGCGTTCGCTGTCGTGGGTAAGGAGGGCCAATCATCCAGAGCCGCAGATTCGCTCGAGCATACAGCAAACTGCGCCGCAGAAAGGTGATGAGAGATGACGGGCACGATGTCGTTGAAGGACAAAGTATGGTTCCCGAATTCCTTGAAGATATCGCACGTCGCAGCGGTGTCACCACGAAGAGAGCGCGCCTGGCGGCCTAGTGTAAGCTCAAATGCGTGGCGAGGATTCGGACACTCCACCTTCAGTCGTTCAAACCGTATACGACTACTCATCTTGAATCTGGCTGGTGAAAAGACAAGAAGTGAAGGAGGCGAAACGGAGGGAAACTAGCAACGGAGAAGCATTGGTATCAGCTTCTCCCGCTCGCCATTGTACGTACGTCTCTCCGTCTCCGCAATGCATATCAGTGCCGCCTCGCAAATTGACGTTTGATCAGACAGTGGATAGAGAGAAGAGGACGCCACAGCGTTTCATTGCGGTCCAGCCTCGACGATAAGCGCCGGAGGCTGTACATTCGCGCTACTAAACATATAATACAACAAAGTAAGAGGGAAATAGTAAGGTACATCCTGAGCAAAGAAAGTGTATGTTTTGTTTGTGTCCGGCTGTGGAGACACGTCAAAGTTAGACGAGGAGTTTGCACAGAGAAGGGACGGGACGCACTTATAAAAGGCAGATAGCGAAGAAGGCGAAGAAGGAAAAGATAAAAGGTGGAAAGAAAATGCACTACGGCACGGATGAGCTCAGGCAACAAGCAGAGGGAATAGGCACGTACAGGGATAAGTTACGAGTGCGTTCCCTTGCGGAACGAACATCGGCAAAGATCAAGGGGTATCGGGTGGGTGGAGAGGTGGCGCGAGGAATACGGGGAGGATATACAGTAATGAATTGCATTATCACGAAGATAAGGACTGCAACGCGAAATGTCAGTCAAGGGGATTCAAAGGCGCAAAACATACACCTACTTCAAGAGATAGTGCACAACCCGTCAGCTAAACCAGCATCTGAACGCTCAGCGTCTACTGGGACCTCGCAAGCAAGATCGTTATCGAGTAAAAGTTGTATATCAGGCTCTAACGCGAGGCCAGAGAGATTGACGAAACAGTCCATGAACAGTTGGACTAAATCGAAGCTGCTGCGTATGCAGAGGTGGGATGACGGATGGAAAACTATCCATACCGTCGAGTGGCTATATATACAGAAAAATTTAAGACAAAGTTCACAAAAGAACAATAGGACGGGAGACAAACCACGTCACTCCACATTGTGACTTACCCTCCACCACGAGGGAGCGGAGATTTCGCGAGATCAGAAGAACGATATAAGCCGAAGAGCGCGGAAAAAGCGCGCCGTAGAAGAGCCGACGGCGCTCCGGGGCCCGTATTTGTCGGGCAGACTTACGATGAATTGGCAAATTGGAAAGGGTGGCGGGCCAGGCGCCGCACCGTCGAAGCTCCAGGAGGCTTGGGAGTAGGCAAAGACGACAGAACGGAGCACTGAGAGCGTTCGACTCCGCATCAGGTTGCCATGAAGCTTTTGTTCGGATCAGATTCGGATGTTCCCACGCCTTGCTTTCCAATTGAGAGAACAAAGTATACTCGAGTCTGCGCTTTTATGCGAGCAATCGCTGTGGGGCATTGACAGATATCTAGCACGATGGGGTGAACTTTAACCTCCACTTGGAAGAGGGCAATGGCAAGAGTCAAGGATTGTGATGGAGGAGATGCCGCCGTGCCGGTACCAAGCACCACCAAACATGTGACCCCCCATTGTACTGTCACGAACAAAGCGCTTTCTTGCACTTCTTGGACTGCTGCACATCATGGATAAATCCGTATTCTCTTTCATACGCAAGCTTCACCGTTTCGCTCTTCCTTCCCACTCGCGCTCCCCGCCATGGTGGACCCATCTTATCCCGCCTTCCCCATATTTTCCTTCCTAGGCTTCCTTTTGCCTCTCATCCCACTGCCATGGCACCTGAAGGCATGGAACTCGGGGACGTGCTACTACATCATGTGGGCCTCGCTGTCATGTCTCAACTTTTTCGTCAACTCCATCGTCTGGGCGGATAACGCTATCAACTGGGCGCCGGTTTGGTGCGATATATGTACGAACCATTATCCTTTCCTTCCATCTCATGGCTGACGGCTTCAATAGCGATACGCATTATGATGGCTTCTTCTGTGGCGCTTCCTGCTTCCTCTCTGTGTATCAACAGGCGCTTATATCATATCGCGACATCGCAGGCAGTCGTCGTTACCAGGGCAGAAGTATGTCTTCTCGATGTTACTCTTTCAGCGTGATACTGATTGAAGTCAGAAACGCCGAGCCGTTCTCATCGACACGCTGATTTGCGTACTTTTCCCTGTTCTTTTCGTTGCTCTACGTACGTCGCCCTTTGTCGTCACTCGGATTTCGATCTAATGTCCCCACAGAATACGTCGTGCAGGGTCACCGTTTTAATATCTACGAAAACATCGGATGCTTCCCCGCTTTATACAACACGCTCCCTGCGTACTTTATCTCCCTGATGTGGCCAATTTTAATCGGTCTCATTTCCGCTGTCTACGCAGGTGGGTCCTACGCTTTCAAGCTTCGGCATGTGCTCATCAATCCTGTTTAGTTTTGACGTTACGGGCATTTGCTAGGCGGCGTCTCGAATTTTCTCAGTTCCTCCGATCCAACCGATCCCTCTCTGTAAACCACTACTTCCGCCTGATGGCCCTAGCTCTCACAGAAATTATGTGCACAACACCCCTCGCTATCTTCGTCATCGTTCTCAACTCCAAATTCTTCTCGGTAGAACCATGGCGAAGCTGGGCAGACACTCATTCGGGGTACTCGCGCATGGAGCTCTACCCCGCACTTCTCTGGCGACAGAGCACGATTACAATCGTTTCCTTTGAAACAACGCGCTGGGTTAATCCCTTATGCTCGTTCGTCTTCTTCGCCTTTTTCGGGTTTGCGGACGAAGCGAGAAAGAATTACCGCATAGCATTTTGGCGCGTTGCTGGCTTGTTCGGGTATAAGCCCGCGCCTGCCAACAAGCGCCCGATGGTACAGTCTGTTGGGTACGTCTTCTGAATTTCCATCTCCACCCCGCCGCTGACCGTGCTACATAGACACTTCCGCCGCCCAACGCCGGTAGTAGTAGACGAGCTTCCGAGCTACGTTCCATCCTCCGCCCCGCCGTACAAGGACCCCAAATTCCACTCCACGCATAGTCTCTCTACATATGACGCCTCCACCAAAGTACCCGATACACCCCCAGCCTCGAAATGCGACGACTCTGATACCCAATCTTATATCACCTCACATACTAGCGGGACTGCATTTCTCGACGAAGTGACGATCCATGACCCACATTTATCTATTCCTCCTCATCTTTCTTTTGTTGTATCCGAAAAACAATATGATGGACCCATTGTACGATAGATTTTGGTGCTTAGTTTAGTCACGATTACTTGATGTTTGTTTATTTCTTTCGATCTTTCTTACTCAAACAAATACGGATTTATGAATGTAGTAGTTAGTAGTAGTAGTAGTAGAAAACAAGGGACTATGGAATGTAGTGTCAGGCGGGCCAGGTTGGGTCAGAGAGTTTGGGAGGTCCAGCAGACTTAACGTCCAGACTGCAAAGGCGCTCATCGCGAGGAATAAATGGGTGAGCGCGATGGGCGCGTTGAAGGAGAACGAGAGCCAGATCAAAGCCTTTCTTGTGCTTGGTGACGCGAAGAGAAGATTGCTCGATATGGCCGGGAGTTCGAGTCGGTTCCACAGCAGGTAGTAGGGTTGATAGGACGCGTCGATCTTTGGTTATTGGCAGCAGTACAGGAGCGAAGATCCACAGGTAGTACCAGAGCCCGAGGCAGCTCATCTATACGCGGTAGACTTTCCCAGCCATGAAGGATCCTTGGCACGGACATAGACGTCGAGCGCGTCATGGAAGCAGATCGGGAGAAACAGAAGCACCATCAGGCACGCTACCCCGTTCCGCGTCTTTTCCTTCCTTCCACCACTTAGGCCCCGATCGGGTGCGCAACCAGACCATACCCAAACCATTCTCTACCCAGAATTGTCAGCAATCGTCACAGATCGTCACAACACGTCATTCCGGCAAGATGCACGTCATCAAAGAACCCGCCACACAGCACTGGCTCCCGCTGCTCTGAGCATTTTCGCGCCCATCCCGATGCTTGCCCGAGCCATTACCCGACATGAGAATTTCATGATACGTAACAACTGCATGTCACTTATACCATACATATTTTACATTTAAAGACTACTCTGAGACAGCGCCAACAGAAGTGACCGTATTTTGAAGGCCGCCCATCATGCTCATCAGCGGCAGCGTCGGGGGCAGGCTTGAAGCAGTCCGGAAGTCCGCCTCGATGAAGTCATGTGCGGGAGACAGCAATGACATGCGTGACAAGCTTCTTTTGCCCGATTTGGCCCCACTCTGGTTGGTTAACCAGATGGGAAGGATTTTGGCGGGTGGGGGAAGGTCTGGGAAGATCTGGTTGCGCACCCGATCAGTACCTTATACCTTTGTCATGGCACCTCAAGGCATGGAATTCGGGGACGTGCTACTACATGATGTGGGCATCCGTGTCCTGTCTAAACCAGTTCGTAAACTCTGTCGTCTGGGCGGATAACGCCATCAACTGGGCGCCTATATGGTGCGATATCTGTACGTGGTCCAAGCCAGCTCGCATATTTTTGCTGGACGGTCTGCAGCTATACGCATTATGATGGGTACCTCTGTTGCGCTTCCAGCATCATCTATGTGCATCAATCGGCGCTTATACCACATCGCAACGTCACAGGCTGTCGTTATTACTCGGTCGGAGGTACGTTTCCTTCCATGAGCTCGCCAGTGTCCATAACTGATCTGATGTGCAGAAACGACGCGCCGTCCTCGTTGACACGCTAATATGCGTTGTATATCCCATCATCCACGTTATTCTCCGTGCGTGTTCCCCATCTGCAGGCCGTCCTTTGCTCTAACGTGAAGCAGAATACGTCGTACAAGGCCACCGCTTCAACATCTACGAGAACATTGGCTGCTACCCCGCCCTGTACAACACCCTCCTTACCTCCTTCCTCGGTCTTATGTGGCCCATCATCATTGGTCTCATCTCCGTGACGTACGCTACCCTTTCCTTACGCGCTTTTGCCCGACGACGCCTCGAATTCTCCCAATTCCTCAAGACGAACCGGTCGCTGACCGTGAACCACTACTTCCGTCTCATGGCGCTCGCTCTCACCGAGATGATGTGCACCACACCCCTCGCCATCTTCATCATCGTGCTTAACACCAAGGCCGCGCCCATGGAACCGTGGCGTAGCTGGGACGATACACATCTCAACTATGGACGCATGGAGCTCTTTCCTGCCCTCATCTGGCGCCAAGCGCCTCTTCTCATCGTCGCCTTCGAGGCCATGCGATGGGTCAGTCCCGTTTGCTCCTTTATATTCTTCGGCTTTTTCGGTTTCGCCGACGAGGCGAGGAAGAACTACTGAGGGCATTTTGGCGTGTTGCAGGGTGGTTTGGGAAGAAACCTGCGCCTATTAACAAGCGTTCTCTTGTACAATCTGTGGGGTATGTGCACCCTTCGCGTTTGCTTTTAAATAACTCACGGTTCTTCACAGCCATTTCCGGCGCCCTAAAGCGATGCCAGTAGACGAACCTCCTGCCTACGCCTCACCCACGCCGCGACTAAAGGATCTAGAGACGTACTCCCTACGCTGTGTCCCCACTTCTCATGCCTCGACCGAAGTCCCAGCCACACCTCTCGCATCGACATGCGACGACTGATACCCAATCTTACATACTACCAGGACCCACATATATATCTTCCGCCTCATCTTCCTATTGTTGTATCCGAAGCACGTTATCATGGACCCATTTACGATAGTTTTGCCGTCTTACAGTTATCCTTTCATATCTTACCCACGATGTCTTATTTGATGTTAGTTTCTTTCTTTCGATTTTTCTTACCCATCATCCTTCTCGTTGCCCAACGAATAGTCGTATGACCCGTATGCTCTTCAGAGGTCGTCCGGACGTATGGTGTGGACACGGAGATGAGCCGGACTACTTTCAAGGTCCCGTGGAAGACTGCACAGATTGCCGAAGGGAGCGTGAACATCCACGCCGTCTTCCTGCTTGCCTTACTTTGACGCTACCGGTGTACAAAGTCCGAGGGTTCTACTATTTCGCCCCCGACTAAACTGTTCAGCCGTCCTTTGTCAACGATATGGGCGTCGATGCTGCTTGCGTTGGGGAAGGCTCATCGCGCTGCTCTCATCGATATCAGCGATTCGAGGCCCGCACTGTAGCCGTCAGTCTTTGCATGACTTTGAGTTGCTGCTGCCCCTTCTATCCTTCCCGCAGCCCCCGCTGCGAGACCTTACTCGGCGTCGCCATCTTCCACCAGCGGTTCTGCTGAAACTTCTTTCCCTTTCTCTGCCTTCCGGGTACATGCGTCGTCTGCTTTTCATTACAGTTGATGCGATTAGACAACTGGCTCTTTCTTCCCTTTTCCTTCTTCGATGGCGGCTAGTCCGCCTTGTACGCGTTGTACCCTACGTTCCTTTCCCGATCTCCTTGATGTACGACACGAACTCTCTTTGACGCTCCTCCTCCACAACGATTACTTTCTGTTTTCCGTTTCCCGCCTTAGCTATCGTTATGACTGCAGTCTTTGTTTGTATTCTGCTTTGATTTCTTTCGTATGGTTCAAGACGCAGAGCCGCCTTCGAGTGGCTTGCTCCTTCATATTCTT
This sequence comes from Hymenopellis raphanipes, assembly GCA_036872995.1. Classification (NCBI taxonomy): domain Eukaryota; kingdom Fungi; phylum Basidiomycota; class Agaricomycetes; order Agaricales; family Physalacriaceae; genus Hymenopellis; species Hymenopellis raphanipes. Next base: position 126,321 of record JAYMDG010000030.1, read on the forward strand.
CGGGTTTTCCGGTTTTGCCGACACGAGGAAGGATTACAGTGCCGTGCTGCAGGATTATTTGGGAAGAAGGCGTTCTCTTGGGGTACGTACCGCCGCCGCCTTCCTTTCACGTAACTCACGGTGCTTCGCAGACGCGGTAAAGCCATACCAGTAGATAAGCCTCCTAGCTCCCCACCGCCACTAAAGGACCTTCCATGAGTAGTGTCCCCATCTATGATGTCTCGACTAAAGTCCCAGACACACCTGCGACGGCTTCAATACCCAATCGTATATGACCTTACATACTGCCGGGACCGCATTTCGTGACCATCCACGACCCACGTATATCTCTCCCTCCTCATCTTTCTATAATTGTATCCGAAGAGCGTTATGGACCAAGTGTACGATAGTTTTGGCATATTATATTTATACTCTCATCTGTACTTACTCGATGTTAGTTTATTACTTTCGAACTTTCATACTACCTACAGACTAAGGATATAACACAAGGTGTTTCGGGTCTTGGTCCAGTTGACCAGACGAACGTGTTGGTGTAGTACTATGGACAGCGACTTTACATGAACCAATCACAGATGGTCGCAAAGGAGGTATACATTTGAATTCGAAAACCAACACCGCCGTTCATGGACAGACAAGCCACAAATACAGGAAGCTACACTAACAGGTTGGTGAGAGAGTCTACGTACATCTGCGTTGCGCGTAAGGATGGAGTTGAACGCCATGGAAACCAGCCGAGTACAAGCAACTGAGAGGGTAGTTCTACTTACCTGAAAAAGGAGCAGTCGGCCATCGTATATAGGCAACCAGGTGGATAATATCAAAGGTGCCATTTGAGAGCGAGATGACGTGAAATCTAGAGGCTCGAGGGAAGAAATGCGTGACGAGATGAAAGAAGGGTCATTTTGAAAGCATTCCATCGTACTTATCTTTCTTCACTACTACCGGTACTTCGCAGTGGACATTCGTGAGGTTATTATATGCTACCAATCAATGGCAATGAGGATTAAGGTGTGGCGTCCACATGCAAGCACCCACAAAACGGATTCCTCGATGCATTTTCAGCTTCTGCGGTCCGCCACTAACCCGGAGACAGGACTTTACGCATCCGAGTCGGCCATACCTTTCTGTCCAGCCCATTAAACCATAAGTAGTCCAGCGTACATGGCGCTATCCGACGAATAGAGGCGCGATAAATAGCAACGACTAAGAAAAAGGATCGTCATCAAGTAAAGCAACCTATAGACTTATCAAGACCGCGTCCAACAGACTAGGAGCGCTCCCGAACATTGCGGGAACAACCAAGGGCACTCCATGGTTGGGAAGCTAGATTCATAGCAGTGGCGTGGTCTAATTGACCGACTGGCGCGAAGACAACGTCGCCAACAGCGCCGGCACCGCCAGTTACATTCTCGAAGGTCGTTAGTACGAGCGTGAACACCCAGTGAACAAGCCCTACGTACCATTATTTAAAACTCGTCGGTCGTGAGCAGCTCGAGACAAGGGAGAAGTTGTCCAAATGACTCGCGTCGACGGTGGGCGTGGTGTCGTAGAAGACAGAGAGGAGAGCTTACCTTCCAAGCAAGAGCCCGATAGCTAAACAAGGATGGGGAATGAGCATCGCCATGAGAAGCATCGGAGACAAAGTGGCTCGAAACCTTTATACAGAGCGGTCCACGTCGCGTACACGCAAAAAGAATGTTCTGCCAAGAGCAGACAAGGGAACAGAGACGTACCACCACGAGAGAGTACGCCCTGAGGGAAGCGGTGAGAAAAGAAAGTCGTCCTTGATGGTGGGAGGAAGTAACCTGGAACAGGTCACGTATCGGATCGTACAGCCTTGCCTCAACGCACAACTACGTCTATACGCCTTATATGTTTGTCCAGTACTGCACTGAACGAGCAGAGCTCCATTGAATACTAAACTGAAGCTGAATCGTGCAATCGAGTACTGGCCAAATCGTGCAACATTCGTCAAAACCCAACACAATTGTTTCTTGAAATTCATATATATACATTCATTCTGCCATGTCGTCGCATTACATTTGTACAGTTCCACATCATATTGTACACCGTAAGAGTCGTTGAATCCAAAGTCATAAAGTCTACGTGACTGGCAGTTTGCCCGTCGAAGGATAGAAGCCTATCGAAAACAACCGTAGTCAGCGTACAGAACTTGCGCCGTACAGGGAGCGAACATACATCTCTCGACCGAGTCTGCATTATTGCCCCACCAGGCGGGCATCGAAATAGTCTTGGCAGCGCTGAAGGCGATGAAAAGAATGAGCATGTTGCTGGCAAGGACCGAGATCAGCACAGATTGAAGGCGAGGCGAGTCGAGTTGTGCTCACAAGTTGTACCCCGTATCGGCAGCAGCGCCAGATATATAGGCATATTTCTTCCAAAAGTTGTACCGGTCTATGAAGAAGCGTAAGGACCGACGAACAGCAGCAGACCAACAACTCACATCGCTTAAAGTACAAATGGTTGACAGTTCCGAGCAGGAACAACGTGAAGAAGAAGTTCGAGATGTTTCCGTAGCTAATAAATGCAATGAGCAATGGAGACAGTCGTGGGTGTGATATGATTACTGACAAGTTCTCGAACGTGTCTCCGAAGATGGGAACACTGACGCGGTTGAAGCCCCACTTTGGGCGGAGGCGATGGCCGATGTAGAGTAGGCACGGTACAATAGCGCCGACGAGGAAACCGTAAAGCTATAAAGCACGGCATATCAATAACAGCTGGTCAACAAGGACGTGGTGGTCACCTACCATAGGTGAATAGATGGGATCGTTGAACAGTCTCTTCGGGCCAATCAACGCGAACGAGATGCTTTGATTGTTCAACGAGATAACCGTTTGACCCTAAGGGAGCTCAGCTTGACATCCAGCAGGTCGCGATAAGACGTACCGTCCACTGATGGTTCGGGTCCGTTTCTTCGCCGGTCAAGATCTTGCCTTTGGTGGCGCACACCCAGAGGATGGTCGCGTAACTGAACATGGTAAGCAAGGTGAGGAAAACGACGGTATGGCCCATACTTGACGGGTACGCCGACTAGGATGCCCCAAATCTGAGCAAGCATGACAGCTCTGGGAGGGACGTGGTAGTAATGTCCGCTATCAATGAAATGAGCGCCCGAAGCTATCTAGAGACCAACGAGGAAGACGACGTACAGCTTCATATCGGAAAGCATGTTCTGGGCCTCATACCAGCCTTAACCGAATTTCAATATTCAAGAGATTGTGGCCAAGGAGAAGCGTACACTGTCCGCTGATAACACGATAGCTCAGGGATCCGATAGGGTGGCGGGAGCCCCCCGCATTGATAGCGTATCCGTAGAAGAGCTCGTTAAAGTAGCCGACCTGCATCCCGTAGCCGGATACGGAGTAGATATAACCTAGAACCGTTGTCGTGTGACTGGAAGGATCAAACGGGAAAGCGCAGAAACGTACCCATAGGCACAACGATAAGTGCACCGATTGCGATGCCGATAAAGAGCATGTAGATTGGCATGTACACTGTCAAGGTGGTCAGAAAAGCGCAGAGAAGAATGATATGGTGTGACTAACAAACTCCCTTGGCTGTGAGGACAACCAGAATGATTAAAGAAAAACTAGATCACAGTGAGTTAAAGAAGAGCGACAAGGGATGTTACGCACAAGAACAAGGCGAGGTTCCACCAAAGAGGAACTGCGGGGTACTTGCGAATCATTTGGGTGAGCTGACATCAACGATCAGTATCGAGTCGTCGAACACGCGCGAGCAGAAGACGGACCATATCATTATGCGCACTGCCGTTCTTTCTCTGGGCCTGGAACGTCCGCCAGATGGTCGGCCCGTGGAATAGCGCGCAGCCCACGAACGAACCGACATACGCAACGTACGAGAAAAAGTCTACACCGATTCAGAATCAGAATTGGCCTGTGCCACGCGAACGGAGGAGAAGCTCACAGTTCCACCTAAGCTGCGCACTCATCATCGGCGGCCCAATCTCATTGAAATACGTCTCGTTGAGCGTGTAGTCGGGCAACAGCAACTGCGCCGTCGGATACTTCGTGCCGTTCCTCAATCGCAGCGCTTGGCTCTGCACGGCGTACTTGTCCGACTCCCATATCCCTGTGAGGTGCGCGATGGGGATCAAGATCCACGCGCCAATGAGTCCCGCCGCGAAGATGTTCACCTGCGCCCAGTAGGGGTAGTAGATAAACTGCGAGCCGATATTCGACCAGTCGAGGGTGAAGTTCAACACACCGGCGCCGCCCAAACCAGAACCGAGGAACTGTGCAGTGGGGTTGCGGCTGAACCAGCAGAGGAGAGCGAGCGACGAGAGGAAGGGGAAGACATACTACAAAGCGAGGGTGAGGATCTTGTGGAAGGAAGAACGGGCGCGGATGGAGGAAACGCACCTCCGGGAGAAATTGCCAACAGAACAGCGCAAGGATGCCGTACCAGAAGATGCTCATTTGCTTCTTCGACGTCTTTGATTTCTCAGCAAGAGATCCTCGCATGGCCTTGAACACGGCCGCCTGCTGCAGAGCTATGGAAGGGTAAGGAGATCGACAAGGCAGAGAAAATAGCAACTTACTAAGAGGAAACATTGTGGTCGGGTTTTCAATCAAGAAGATTCGCGCAAAACTAGCAAAGGAGAATCCCATAAACACAGCGGCCCACATGAACAAAATCGCAAGCCAGCCATTCATAGGTGCATCGTAGAAGACAGCCAGCGGGGCCAAGACGTAATCGCCCAAGTTATTGGTCGCACCCGTGTTTGCGCTGAAAGACGATGAGGATACCAGGTAAATGCGCGAGAGAGTGATGACATACGCGAGAACGATGGCGACATGTTCCTTGACATTAAATGGTCCGGGATTGAGCTGGAACTTGAACCGTCCGAAACCGACTTCCTTCTCAGGAAGACTTGCAGCGAGAAGGCGACCGAAATACAGAGAAGCAATCTGCACAAAGTAAACTAAAGACGAGTTTGAACATCAGTAAGTCCTCGGAAACGAATTGCAGCTTACTGGAGTAAGGGATGTAAGTCGTCTGGCACGCGGAAATCAAAATCAGAACTGGCATATGGAAATACGGAGGATAAGCGCTCACACGGAAGAAACCCATCTGCGTCAGCCATGCACCAAGGGCGGTGAATAGCGCGGAGAGGACGTAGAATCGCCAGGTGAGCACAGGCATATCCAGGTCGTCCTCAAAGTCACACAGCTCGCGCACGATCTGTGGGAGAACGCTATACGCCGGGTCGGCATCATCACCTAAAAAGAATGATACATCAGTTCGTCACCTGTGGCACGCGTCCTGCGAAGATTGTCCATAATTAGACGTTACATACCTTTGATGTCCAAGACGTGGTCGTCAAACTCGTCCAAGGGTGTGTCATGCTTGTGCAGCTCGCCACCAGACTCTGCAACGTCTACCTTCTCATCCAGGGAGCTCTTCTCGCTGGACTTCTCGTGCGCTAGCGGTCCAGTGTACGGAACGTCGTCCATGAGTGCCGGGTTGGCGCCTTCGGCGCGATAAAGCAATGTCGCTGCCATCAGACGAGAGTGGAAGGAAGCAGGAACTCTTGAACCGCTCGTCGAAGGACAATCATACCGCCAAGATACTTATAGCGCGAAAGAGCTGAGATAGCGAGCACGCGCCATATGATGATAAGAGAGAGATGCCATACTTTGACAGCTGGATCAACATCTTATCTTGCGCAATTCTGTACTGCGGCGGAATCAGTAAGTGGTATTTAAGACGTCTTCAGCATCCGATAAGTCGCTCATGAAGGCAAAGAAAGAAGGAAGATTTTCGGCCACGTGCTGTGCATTGAGCATGTGACATTCACGATCGGACGCAAATCGGACGCGTCTCCCCATCTTCAGAGAGGCATATCATCACGACGAGATATGGATTAGTTGTTTGTTGAAGTGTAGGCAGAAGGGTGCGTGAAATAGTCTTCAGGTCGATATAGAGCGTAAATTCAGTGAGCTGTCCCTCCTTCCGCGTAGATAATGGTTCGCAAACGATGCGCAATTTGACGTCAATTGTGAATTGAGCCTCATTTCCTTCAAGGCACGCAGAGCAGCCATATGTGTCGGACCCTTCCCCCTGCGCCACTGTGTGATTCCTCTCAGGCTACTTATCTCTTCCGAACTCCAGATTAACTCCAGATTCCGACCTGAAAACGAATGGCTTATCATTGAATTGTGGAAGGCACGGGAAAGGATTGCGCGTACCTGGTGGTCCAAACTTCTTCGACTGGGTCCGAGTAGATCATCTGACAATCAGCGGGGCTTTGGGCGCTGCGTGCATCCCGTTGCGGATCGCGGAAGAGAAAAATGCATCCGGGAATCCGCTTTGTGGGTGCTTGCGTGTGCAGGTCCCGTTAGTAGCAAGGACGCCATGCTTGGCGTCCTCTACATGATTTTATTTACTTCTTTGCCGTTGATTGGCAGCGTGTAAGCTAACGAACGTCAACCGAGAAATCTCGACTGCACCAGTTCGACGAGGTAGTGGCGAAGAAAGATACGACGGCACGCTTTCAAAATTACCCGAAGCAAACATCCTTTCATTGCATCGCACCTTTCTTCCCTCAAGCCTCTCAATCTGACGCCATCGCGCACCTGTAACATTATCCACCTAGTTGCCTATAAATATACGATGGCCGATGTCTTCGCTACCTTAGCACTGGGTATTTTCTGTTCTCAGGAACCACGGCAGCATTAGCCTTTACTACAAACACACTCGTGGGACGGTCGATGGTGGCGCCCGAAACGCAGTGGACTGTGGTTCTGTGTACTAAGTGAAGCGACCAAACTGTATGGTCCACACACATGTACAACTCACCGTTTGTCGATCCAGTACGTGGCTTGAAGTACCCGCCAGAAAGAGACCAGTTTACAAATCCATGTTGGGATGGTTGCTTGCGGTGTACAGAAGCGAATCGGCTCAGACTCAAGGTTCGGGCAGAGTAGACAGCGTGAAAGATGGTTCGTTGATAGAACATTCAGACCAATAGATAAGGATAAATAGGAGCGGTATCGCAGGTGTACAAGTACAGTTGTATACAGAGTAGAAAAGGTGACGGAAGCACGGCGCACGGGCAAGGTAGAGACTGAAGCATAGATACTGAATGATCCATGTATGTGTAAGACATAACGAAAGTGTGCGTTGGAGGGGAGAATTTGCCGGATCAACCGAGAAGATGGATGGATGGATGGATCGAGCCTGCCATAGAAACATGAGATATTGTGAAGATGACCAGATGGAGAAACGTACAGCGGAAGATGACTGCGAGATTCGGGAAGGATGGGATGTGGCACGAGGCAGGACAGCGTCTAAGAGAGGAAGTTAGCATGGCAAGCAAATAGACTCGATGAACTAACGTACCATGCGATAACGCAGATTGTTGTATAAGCGTCTTCGCCGTCTCCCCGATCCTGGTCCACCCTGAAAGGCACTGCAGCCTCCGGGGCAACCTGCGAGGAGTGGGCGTCGAGGATGGCACAAGGCGCATCCTCCAGTGGGATGAACATGGTCTCGAATGAGTCCATTGCTTAGGTGTTATGCGCGATGATGAAGCAATCGTGGATGTCGAGAAGTTCAGTAAAACGCGCCAGCGACGTAGGGGGGGGGAAGACCGGGAATGAAAAGAATGGATGGCTGAGCAACCCGTCTTATAAGCTAGCACGAGGCATTGTCGGACTGCGGACAAACGCAGATTACAATGGGTTGGGTGGATTTGGCCTAGGACTGTGTACAAACAATTGTCATCGTAGTTAGACAGTCTACAAAGCGCAGCTTCAGATCTGTGAGACGGCGATTCGCATGTAGGCCGGTCAAAAGTTATTTCATTAATCATTGGTCGAAGAGCTATTGGTACACAGATAAAGAACGAACGTAGTAATCGAAGTAAACGTAACGCATGACAGATGGTGCTACAACAAAATCCATACGCAAGCATCAAGCTGCGCTCATAAAAGAATCTATCGTGAGGAAGACGGGGAGAAAAATGAAGGAAAAGACAAAGGACGTGTCGTCCGGGGCATTGACCTGATTTCCGAGGGAGAAAGCTGAAACTCGTCTCGAAAGGACGACGTATGCGTGGCGGCGGTGGTTTCAGATCCGTAATATGAAGGACAAAGGCTCTCTGCGTCATGGGTATCTTTCGTGTTAGGGGACGGACATGGATAGTCGGACTCCACTGCGGTGCTGGTAGGCGTAGTGGGTACGTCGGGTTTCGAGTCGTTGAATGATGGTCTGCAGAGTTTCGGTACTGTAACGACGTTTGCATCCTGGGCAACACTAAGAAATAATCAGGTTAACCGGTAAGGTGATATCAGAATAGCTGTGAACGTACTAGGATGGCAATAGACTGCGGCCGGCGGCCTTCGATGAAGCCTCTGTACGACGGAGGACACACCGCATAAACCAACGGAGAGCGGCCGAATATTCCTTCATGGCCTCTCTACCGAAGGCGAAGAACGCAAAGAAAAGAACTGAAGAGACAGGGATCTGCCACCACAAGGCGTACGTGAGGCGATAGATGTGGGCAGCCACCAAGATCTGAGGAAACTGCCCGACACGTTCAAAATTCGAATGTACATCCGCCCAACTTATCCAGGGACGCAGCCCGCTCTTCATCGTAAACCACACGTTGAAAGCAACGATGAGGATGGACCAAAAAATCTGGACCAACGACATGGCCATGAGTCGAAAGTAATGCCCGGAAGTAAGCGCAGAGTTTTTTGATTGGAGATGGCGGGCGAAAGTGATGCGACGAATCCAAAAGTGATGAAAGGCAAGAGCTGCGCTCGTTGTCAGACTTTCAAAAAATGAGATGCGTATCAGATGTAAACCGACCCGAGAAGATACCCGCGGCAAAAGATATGCTCAGCGGGAACAACCATATGATGAAGATGGAAGCCACCGAGTTGTAGACAGATGGGCGACATCCAAATCCTTCAACCAAATCAAATCTATGTCCTTGCACGATGTAATCTGTGCAGGGGGTGAATAAATCATAAAACGATAGAGGAGCGCGCGTACGAAGGGCCATGTAAAGGATAGGCAGGATAAAGCAGAGGACAAAGTTCCAAAGTTGCCGCCGACGTTTGTCTGACAGAGACGTCTGGACTTGACGTGTAGAAGAGACTTGCTCGAGTTGTATACAGAGGCAGAGTATCGCTGCAGGTAGCGCAAGGGTACTTCCGACCTGTATTTTCGTTGCTGGGGATAGGATAAGGATAGGAAAGGACAAACATGAAAGAAAGCGTACCGATATCACACCATACCGGGGTCTTAACGATGACATTATCCGCCCATACGATTGCGTCCACCCCATTAATGAGGTTAGTGAGGAACAACCACACCGTAATGGCTATAGTAGGAACGGTGCCAGCGCGCCAGTGCCACGGCAAGGGGGCGAGAACCAAGAGGCAGCAAACGAAAGAGACGATGGGGAGCTCTACGTGCATTGCGTATGGAAATGGCGGGAAAGCAGGAAACTCGGAAGGAAGAGAATCGGCCTTTCATGATCATTCCGTATTTTAGCCTGGATCACTTGGGAAGGAACAATGAGATGTTTGTGTGCAACTGGTGTGCAAAGAGACTGGCGTGCAAAGACGGGTGTGCAAAGAGACTTTCAAACTCCGCCTATTATGTCCGGAAGTCGGGCCGACCGAACCGGTCCGACCTGGCGCACATATATCAGGCCTGTCTTCACGGAGCCTTTGATCCTTCCATTTCGAGTGCTTCGATGCCGGCTTTTCGTTGCCATTATAATTGAGTTTTCTTATCACTTGACAATCGTTTTGTCCTCGGCAAACGAATGATTCTCAGGAGAGAATGTCTCACAGACTGCTTGAACACGCTCAAAAATGTTGCAAAAAGAGGCATGAAACTTTGGCAAGCGATTCATCTGGTCGTCTGTGCCCGAGGTGTAGTCTGTAAACTGCTTTTCGCAACTTAAGTACGCCCAGTTCCTGCCAGTTCTTATCCAAAACTCCGATGCAGGTTCGCTTGAAGGAGTTACTTGACTAACACCCGCTCTGTCATCCCGTGAAAACGCCATTGTACGTTCATCCCATTGTTCGCCAGATCGAGCTTCAGAAATCTCTGCCAAACACCGAGTATAAATCTCCTGCTACTTTCCTTCCCATACATACCATATCGCATTTACCGTCTATCCACTGCTGCAAATACACTGGTTGGCTCGCTGTCATCCTCTTCGTCGCTTCGCGTCGCCGTTACACATATCATATCGTTTAGATGGACTCTTTCGAGACCATTCTCATCCCTCTCGAGGATGCATATCCTACGAGACTGGAAAGTCCTGGGGATCCCGGCCCATTTTCCCACTTTCCAGGCGAGTTCGAAGACTCGACACCACTCCTCGTCGACGGGGACCGAGATTCGGGCTACATCGACTTCTCCAATAACTGCGTCATCGGGTAACGATGGTAAGTGGATTCTATAGTTGCATCTATGTTCCAGAGCTCATGCAAGGTGTCCAGGCGCTCCAGCGAGAATTTATCCACGTTATCTTTATTCCCCTTCGTTCTTAACTACGCTGGTATGTCCTTCTATGCCCACTTCTGAGCAATCAACTAACTGCTTGCAGGCGTTAAGTAACGCAAAGTCTTCTCAGTTGATCTGCGAGACTTGCTTGTTCGCAATGATCTCGCCATTGCTTTCATCACTATTACATCTTTTCCGTTCATCTTCTTTCGACGGCCTCGACGGCATTCCGCTTCTTATTTTCATACCGAGTAACATCGCTTTTCGGTTGTACGATACTCACGACACCCTTATTTATTACTCTCTCGCGATCTGTATCATTGAATTTATGTTCCTTTTCCTGCCTCCGATAGTACCACCGCGAGACTCATCGAACCAAGACAAGCAGGGGCTTCCTGGGGATTGATATGGGTATATCCGTGAGCCTAATCTGTTACGTCTCAGTCCAAGACCGCTCGCGAGAATCCTTCCCGCCATCACGCGCCCCATCGTGCCTCACCATATACACTAAAACAAAACCACCAAATCCTTCTGAAAGGATTACTTACGTACGATAAAAGTCCTTTGACAAGACATACAGTTGGGTCATGTTCTTTCACTAGCACCTATTTACATCTCCATATATCTCGACAGGATAGATGCCCTTCCGGATGCGGGACACGCTAGTCAAATCGACGAGAATACCGTTCGCAAGCGTGATACCGACAAACAGCCCATCTCCTCTCGCCCTCTCTACACATCCCTCAAACTGGACCTTGTCGGAAACAGCTCCGTTCCGTTCTACCATCCGCTCCACTAGCTCGTCGAGGGTGGTACGCGTTAAGATAGGCACTGACATGGGAATGCGGTGAATCGGCCTCGGCCGCGCCAACTCAACGTGCAGTACTGTAGTCGGGGGAATCTCCTCATCGAAACCATCCCGGAACACACGAGCGAGGTTTCGCCCCTTGTCGGTCCCGAAAATCTCGCGCGGTGGGCGAGTCAAGTCCTCTTCAACGGTTCCATACAAGGCCGCGGCATCTCTGGGCGAAATTGGCAGCAGCTGCGAGCCCTCTACATGAACCAGTTATTACTAAACAAAACAGATGACGAAATAGAGCCCACTGAGCCGAGCAGCGTCAAGCCTGGAACAGTGCACCTTGTGGCCGCCACGAGTCCAATGCTCTTTCTGGCACGCGCGCGAACAGTAGATGGCGAACGAGCAGCCCAGGCACTGCTGCAAATCGGCTCTGGTACACTGTCTAGCGCCAGATTTGCAAAGACACTGCGTACGATTGATGAACAAGTCGAATGGCGAATGGGTACAGACACTCACGTTTGGGTTGACACAAGGACACCGTGTAGAAGAGGCATCATGAGCTTTCATCCACTCGCTTCTCGTTCGAACTAGCTTGACGAGCTCTCCGTATGCTTCCAGAACAGAACTAGAGCCATCCGCCAGAGACTCCTGCTCTATACGCCGTATGGACTTTCTGAAGCGTGAAAGCAACGAGCGATACATGACGAAGCCAGTAAGGGTTGCGATGATGCTGAGGAGTGTCTTCTGCAGCTCATCGGAAGCACCCGGGTTAGACGACGCAAAGACATGCGGATTACCGGTCATGGGTTCCACGCAGAGGACGATCTCCAGGATGTCAGCCTGCAGCACGAGCGCCACATTGTTTGCGTGAGCCTTTAAGAGCAGCGCGTCAATGTCCCTCATGATACGCGATAGAATGCGCGCGTGTGCCTCATGGTTGGAAATGGGGTTCAGCACACGGACTGCAAGGCGGCAGAGCCACGTCAGGGCGTTGTTTGATAAAAGGGCGCGGACACAGATCGGGGAACAAGTCCTCGGCATGTTCATCGCCTCCAACACCATCGTTATGACTCCTTCAAAGTCCGGTGGCATAGGCTTCTTGTTGACAAGGGAAACGACTCCTTGGACGGCGGCTCTAGAAACCTCTACCGGTCTCTCTCGGATAGCATGAAGCACAACACTATTTCCAGTGTCCTCGAACGAAGGATGATCAACCTCCTTGCCGAAGATGGATAGAAGGATAGTGGCGCACGCCACTTGGGACATGTAACACCCCGCCGCCGATACGCGTATCCAGCAATTCAAGAAAAAGGGGACGAAGCCCGGTGCTGCACGAAGTCGATGGAAAAGGGATGGATACTGCGCAAGGGAATGGATCAGGAGAGACATGTACTCGATGAGGTCCTCATAATAAGGAGAGAGACTCGTGAAATCGGCCGAAAAGATCCCCATTCCCTCGAGAAGAAGATAGAGCCAGTCTATAAGAGAAGGGAATATGGAGGATAAGAAAGGAAGGTTATCTCGACTGGGATATTGATCGTCGCCCAGAAAACAGTGGAGCAGTTTGAGTGAGGCAATGGCATTTGACACGGGAAGGGAGTCCATCCTTGAGTCCGTGAATGTTCGCGCAGACGCCAACGATTGATTGGAAAAGTGAAGGTAGAGGACCGGCGTAACGTCCGAGAGAGAGATACCAGTGTTCTGTTTCATACACAAATCACAGAGCTCGTTGGTGGCCGAAACATCTCCCTGCAACGATTTTACCTACGGTAGGTTAGGGACGCAAATCCACTATAAGCAAATACGGTACCTTCAAGTCGTTGAATTTTCTTTGGGAAAAGGTTCGCGTTTGACGGAACATCTTGCAGATAACGTTCACACGCGATGGCAGGAAGGAAAACAGCCAATCCTAGCTTATGTAACCCTTTCTCACGACCCTCTACGCGTCCTCCATTGAATATGCACGTTAAACATAGACCACCACCAGCACCAAAATGGGCGCTTTTATCTCTCTTCGAGACTCAGCTGTCTGCAGTCATCGGATCTTCTTTGGGGGCACTCGGTCGTCCGCGAAAGCAATAACTCGTCCTTCCAAGCCATCTCGCCCTGCCCCGCCGTTTGCCGCCAAGGAATCAGTACCCAAGAATCTGACCTGTAGCGCATCTCGTTCTCACGAAATTGATTTCCGACATGTTTCTGCGGCAGAGTAGAAGAGGAGTTCCCCGCATCTCATTCCAAGCCCACGTAGCTCGCCGGGTACGAGGCTCGATTCATGATTCCGACGCGTTTTTGATATTTCTCCCTCAGCCTGATACAAGTTATCATTTCCAAGTTGGTTATCCTGTGTGTCTACATAGGTTAGAGGCCGTCTGGTCGACCGGATCAGCCTCATATTGGTGGCTTTTCACCGACTCGTACTTAAAGGCTTTTCTTTTAGTCAATCTGGGAAAACGCGTCGCTCTACGACGGATAAGTCAAGGGTTGAAGGCTCACATTGTGTGTCCACGGGGCGTTGTATTTCGATCACCTCCATCTCGCCCTACTTTCCACCATTCCAAGACTACCACCAAACCTACACTGGGAAATCGGGCTGACGACGTGGCGGCCCGTTTGCAGAGCGGTTAGCCGTCAGTGATAATGAGTCAATTAGCTTTTTTCTTACCTCACCAATGACTAGTGACTTGTCCAGACGTCTAGCTGAGTCAGAGCTGAGTGAATGAATCCTGTCAGCCAGACAATTATTTTGCTGATGCACCCCTCCTAGTCTCCTCTGGACGTAGATTTCGGAGTCGACGATACTTCAAAGTCTCCACCTCGTGCGCCTCCATGGAGCATGTTTAGTCTACTGGCTACTGGGTTCGTACTCGATGATAAGAATATTTTGTTCTTTCAATTGCGCGCTTCTTGCGCGCTAGTCGAGGGGATGGCCCTGCAAAATAATGATGATCCTTGAGGAGTACAGGTACTTGGATAGTATGGATCCATGTCGAATCACAGGCATCGACGTCGTTCTTGAGCATCCACTGACTCTTCAGGCGTGCTCTGAAAATAGAATTCGGTTCGGTTCCTTTGCTACCGCGGACTGATCGTCGAGGGGTCTGTACTGTACCGTTTCGACCGGATGTTCGCATAACGCGTCACGCAGGCCCCGGAACCTAACTTAGGATAAAGGATAACGCCTAACGGGGCTTGAATTCAGGGTTGCATCGCTAAAAATAGCAATTTTTCAGGCCCGCCTGCGGCGGGAACATCCAAATATGGTAATATCACGCGATTTTCGGGGCCACGAACTTGTTTCCAAACAAGTTCGCAGCATAACGCGTCACGCCCCGCGAACATCCGGTCGAAACGGTACAGTACCCGCAATGCCTCTTCAACCTCTAGCCAATCTTTTTCATCTTACCCCGGCTTGTGTCGTCAGGAAATTCTTCAAATTGAAGTGCGGTGATGAGATCGTTGGTGGTGCCTTCGGAGAAGCAGCTACGGCTAAGCCTACGTAGCTCACCAGGTGCTAGGCTTGCTGTCGTCTTCCCTGAGATCTATTTTTTAGTGCTTGATTCGGTGGTGAATCTTGTAATATTAATCCCTCGAGTGTGAAGAGGGGTCGTCTGGTTGAGTGAATGTGCGTCAAATGAGATACATTGTTTTCTGCTTGCATCCGAGTCCTCTTGGAGTTATTTCATTGAGGGCTCTTTACGTTATCCGGGCACAACGAGTGTGTTCGCTAGTGGCCATTCGTCGAGGCTGTTTGCCGCTCACATCTCGCGGCTAGTTGCGCTATGTTACCATTCAAAAAGATTTGAGAAGCTACATCGTGGCTAGTTGGTAAAGCGGCTAGTTGTCGATATAAGTACTTAACCGGGCTTAGAACCTTTTTTTCTCAGACTTGTATTGCTATAGCATGGCCTGGAAAAGAGCAGCTGGAGATTACAGTCTGTGTGATCACTGCGGGTGACGATAGAGTTTGAGGATGTAGAGTATTAATTTCTGCGCCGAAGCCCATTGAGTCTACAATAAGATCATATTCTTTCACTAGCACATATTTACATCACCGTATATCTCAACAGGATAGATGCCTTGCCGGATGCGGGACACGCTTGTCAGATCAACAAGAATCTCATTCGCCAGGGTCATACCGACCAACGGGCCACCCTCCATCGCCCTGTCTACACATCCCTCGAAATGGGCCTTGCCAGAAACAGCTCCGTTCTTTTCCACTACGCGCTCTACTAGCTCCTCGAGGGTGGTACCCGTTAACCGAAACAGCGACACGGGGACGAGTTGAGCGTGTCCCGGCTGCTCAAACTCGATGTTCAGCACTGTAGTCTCTTCATCGAAACCAGAATCCCGAAATACACGAGCGGGATTCCGGTCCTCGTGGTTGCCGAAAAACTCACGCGCCGGGTGAGTCGTATGCTCCACGATAGTCGCGTACAGGGCCGCGGCATCTCTGGGTGAGATTGGCAGGAGCTGAGAGCCCTCTACGTGAACCAGTTATTACAAAAGAGGACAGACGGCGAAATATAACTTACTGAGACGCGCAGCGTCAAGCCTGGAACAGTGCACCTTATGGCCACCACGAGTCCAGTGCTCTTTCTGGCACACACGCGAACAATATATGGCGAACGAGCAGCCCAGGCACTGCTGTAAATCGGCTCTGGTACACTGTCTTGAGCCAGACTTGCAAAGACAGTATAATTTGTATTGATGAATAAGTAGAATGGAAAATGGATACTTACAGTCACTCACGTTTGGGTTGACACAAGGACACCGTGTAGAAAAGGCATCGAGAGCTTTCATCCACTCGCTTCTCGTTCGAACTAGCCTAACGAGATCTCTGTATGCTTCGAGCACAGGACTGGCTCCTTCCGCCAGAGACTCCCGTTCGATACGCTGTATGGACTTTCTGAAGTGTGAAAGCAACGAGCGATACACGACGAAGCCACTAAGGGTTGCGATGATGCTGAGGAGTAGTTTCTGCAGCTTTAGCGTATCGGAACTTCCACCCGCGTCAGAAGGCGCGTCGATGTCAGAATCACGAGAGATAGAGTCAATACAAAGGATAATTTCCAGGATGTTAGCCTGTAGGACAAGTGCCACATTGTTCGCGTGAGACTTTAAGAGCAGTGCGCCAAGGTCCATCATAACACACCGGAGAATGCACATGTACAAAGTACGATCGGAAATGGAGTCCAGAACACGGTCTGCAAGGCGGCAGAGCCATGTCAGAGCGTTGTTTGCTAAAAGGGCACGGACACAGATCGGGGAATAAGTGTTCATGTCCATCGCCTCCAAGACTATTAGTATCAGTCGTTCGAAGTCCTCCGGAGAAGGCTCGTTGACACAGGAAACGAGTCCTTGGACGGCGGCTTTAGCAACCTCTTCCGGCCTCTCCATGATAGCATCGAGCACAACGCTATCCTGTTCATCTTCCTCGATGAAGATGGACAGAAGGATAGTCGCGAATGACACTTGGGCTATATAACATCCAGCCGCCGACGTGCGGATCCAACAAGTCATGAAAATATCGACAAAGCGCGGCGCTACGCGAACCTGATGGTAAATCGACGGATACTGAACAAGGGCATGTATCAGGAGGGAAATATGCTCGACGAGCCTCGTATGCTCAGCAGAGAGACCCGAAAAGTCCGCCAAAAGGATACCCATACCCTCAACAAGAAGGTAGAGCCACTCTAGAAGACACGGGACTATGGAGGATAGAGATGAAAGGACATCTGGGCTTGGATTTAGCTCTTTGAGCAGGAAAGCATGGAGTGTTTTGAGGAGGGGAAGGGCAGTCAACATAGGCGGGGAGTCCATGAGGGAGTCCGTGAACGTTCTCGCCCGCTCTAGCGTTTCGTTGGATAGAAAAAATTTGAGGGCCGGTATAAAGTCTGCGAGAGAGACGGCCTCCATGGCGCCGGAAATATCTCCCTGCAACAGTTTTGCCTAGGGCAGTTCGTTCAGGGATACCGAAAGGTGGCTGTAAAGAAATACAGTACTTACCTGGATATCGTCATATTTTGAGCGGGAAAAGTTTCGCGTTTGGCGGAGCATTTCGCAGGCCCGTTGAAGGGTACGTTCAAGAAAGGAAAACTAATACTACCACTACCGGGATATACTTCTGCGGCAGTGTAGAGGACTTCGCTGCGTCGCATCGCAAGCCTGGGTAGCTCACTCGGTACTAGGCTCGATTCGTGATCTAGTCTGAGGGTGCAGCTTTTTTGGTCTTTCTCCCTCCGAGTCAGCCATAATTTCCCAGTTCGTGATTCTGGAGTCCACGTAGTTCGAGGGCGCCTGGTACAATGGATCACTGGCGGCTACATAATCGTCTCTGAGCGACCTGTCTATTTTTAGTGTCTTTGTGTATCCGGGAGGACGTCGCCCAACTGATGAGCACCATCTTGCGACGGTTGAATGTGATTGAGGCTAGCATTCTGTGTCCTCGCAGCGCGATCACCTCCATCTTCCCCTAGTTTCCACCCTACAAAGGCTTGCGCCAAGCCCACACACTTGGAAATTGGACCGACGACGTGGGCGGCTCTTTGGCAGAGCGGTTAGCCATCAGTATACGCTGCGCTCACAGCACTTTTTCCTCAGGACTTGACCAATAACTAATAAGGACTCGCCTTTCCTAGCTCCTCTTGATTTTATGTGACGCAATTTTCGGACTCGACGATACTTCAAAGTCTCCAGCAGGGAACCAGCGCGCGCCTCGACGGAGTACAGTTAGCCTAGCGGCTACAGTGGCTGCGTGACTAGTAAGCATGGTCGAACTGCTGTTTTGGTCGTCGCAACCTTCAGAGCTTCACATGCTTCACAATTCGGTCCTTCAATCGCGCATTTCTTGCGTGCCCGCCTTGTCGAGAGGATGGCCCCGTGGGATAGTAAGGATGGGTTGGATCAAGGGGGTACCGGGAATCCGGGCCGGCACCCCGACCAGGTAGGTAGGTTCCTCGCCGGAGGCGTTAAAAAATTTTTAGACCCCCCCCTCACATAGGCTGGGATAGACCATGTGGGAGATCAGTAGTGCTGAGCGAACGGCTCTTCATCTAGTCTGGGAGAATCGTCAGCATGTGGCTAAGAAACGCCGAAGTCGGAAGAAGTCATCGCTTCCACCTCTCAAGCTTTCAGAAGCACACAGTTCAAGAATTTCAAAGCGGTTGGTTTATTGTCCGAGTGTGTACAGAAATCGCTTGACATATGGAACAGGATAACGGACTTGGCCGATCAACCTAAGCCTACAATATCTATTGGCGAGTCAGACGGTGAAGGAGAAGATGAGGATCAAGGAACTCACAGCTTCACCGTTGACGAAGAGCAGGATATCTCTGACAGTAAGTCAGAGATGGCGGTAAGTGATAGCCGTATGAGCGACGATGATGAACCGAGTGGTGTGGAGGATGACGGCGGTAACACGGAAGGCGACACTATAGATCCTATTGATGCCATGGACATTGGGTTGGAAGAGCCTGTGTATCGACATGAAATACGTACAGTGGGCATTGGAGCCACCATTGACGACCCCACTCCTGAAGACGGCGGCGATGTACACGATTAGGACAACACTACCATCGAAGAGCCTACGTTGAGACGCGATGGCGTGCCGGGGAACTGCGATGGCGGTGGCGAAGGAATTGTGGATCCTGTGGGTACAGATATGGGGACGAGGGATGAGGGGCCAAAAGCGAAAGGAATGGCGGGAGAACTGCTGCGATCGTCCTGTTGAAGAATCAGAGACAGAAGATGCAGCTCGGTGTGCGCGAAAAGGCTGTGAGACAGAATGGGTAAGTAAATCATACCTCTTCAAATATCATAGCTTGACATACCTTTTAAAGTTCCATCTCAAGTGTATCAGCTTGGAGTTCGTCTCCAGAGCTTGGGTATGCGACAGCTGTACGGAAGGAAAGAGAGCGAGGCGGTGATGAAGCGCCGATGACAGGTAGGACAGCGGCTCTGGGATGTAGATTCAAAAATCAATTCTGAACATGGCGAGTGTGCGCTGTGCCAGGCAGATTAGAAACTGCGAAACTGCGACTCTATGAAGGCAAGATCGTGTGCCGGGAAGAGATGATCATCGGAGAGCAGCGCAGACGAAGACGACGAGTTGGCAGATGTTAGATCATGAAATCCTCATGTGGAGAGCCATTTCTGACAGCATCGGCTGCTCTGGGGAGTCGCGGCGATGGCGGAAGCAAAAATCGAGGTGCTGGGAGGAGATGGGTGGAGCCACGTGGAGATCGACGCAACTTTTGGCCCCTGGGCCAAAAGTTGCGTGGTCTAGCGCTGTGTAAGTTTGTTATATAACTTGTTAAATAACCGAGGATGGCGGCCCCCCTCCAGATAGATATGTTAGGCATGTTATTAAGAGTCTACAGCTTCTGCGTCCAACTCGGCTGCTGCGTTATCGCCGTCTTCTTCTTCGTCAGGAGCAAACGGACGCAAAATGCCAAAGAAGACGCCTCCTAAAAAATCTCCTGACGGCACCGGTAATTAAATAGACACGTGAACCCGCCGCCCTTCCCAAAATGGACTTGACCCCGTACCGCCACGAACGCGATCGTACTCGCTTCCCAATGACCTTCGCTGGCACTTTTTGGACACTTTATGCTAATGGGGAAGTCTGTGAAGGGAACACAGGCCAGGCTCTGAAGATCTTCGCTTCTCGTTGATCATGACGTTGAGGAATTCTTTTGTACTAGTATATCTGCTGAATGTGATGCACGAGCATGCGCGCCGACTTCCCGCACCATTTCACTGCGTTTTAACGTGTCAAATGTGGAGATTCACGATGTTATGGGCCACCGAAGAGCCACCGAAGAGCCACTGCCGATTCGGGATGCGATCGACCACTCGTCTGCTTGGAGAATCACATTCGTTCTGTTCTTGACCATTCTCTTGTTCTGCTATCATCTTGCGCCACCTCTATGGATATCTCACGACTTCTTCAATCCTCTGCGCCGCCAACATATCCTCCTCCATCGTCTTTGCCACATACTGTAATGTTACTACCCCATGTTCATGGGGTGTTACGCGTTATGCTAGTGAACTAACGAAGTGTTAGTTCATTCAGGGTTCGCTTACTATAAAAGGAGCGGCGGCGTTAGCCGCCACGCCCGAAATTTCCATTTTGAGCCTGCCGACGCGCAAATTTTACAGTGTTACGCGTTATGGGGTGCAATTTAGTTCAGTTCACAACCCGATGTTACACGTTATGTGAACATCGGGTCGTAACACTACAGTATTGCGCCACCTACTAGAATCCCTGTTGCATCTCTTCTAAACGACACACCACAGCCAGTCGCTGCGCTAGTGGACGCTTCATTAGTCCTGGAACAGCTGTCCGCCCATGCCAAGTCTCATGGCTCTATTCTCGTGTCGCCCGCACTGCTCGCGAGCCTGCAAGAACTCGCCAACAACCTGCCTTCTTCAATGCCAACACCTCCCGTAACACCACCGCGCACCTCTTCGGAATCTTCATTATCGACATCTGCACCTCCCGCATCTGCACCTCCCGCATCTGCACCTCCCGCATCTGCGCCTCCCTCATTTGACAGTACAACCATGCGACAAGACATAGAAATATCACACAATGTCCGAACCACTCGACAGACCACCCTTTCTGTGTTATACACATATCATGATCCTCTCGCCTATGTGGAGTACCCTGAAACAGCACTTGACAAACCGGTTGGATACCTCTTTCGTCGAAATCCTCAAGATTGGCTCAGTCCGCTCTGTGATACTGCGTACTCCTGGGGACGACCAGGCGGACAAGCACAGCACCACCGTGGACAGGGTATTACACATAAACTGCTCGTCGATGCCAAGAACCAGATGGTTCCATGCGTCGAAAGTCACGGAACTTGTAAGTCGTAGTTTTGAGGATTCTGCTACTGTTAAACATTTTTGCTAGGTCAAGGCTGTAAAGCCTGTCCGTTTGCAGCGCCTGAGCTCTACAATACGTGCCACACCTCGGCAACACGCGACGACGTCCTTCTGCGTATCTCCCAAAGTCGTGAATTCAACTCGGTCAACGCTTCGCCGAATATCTTGGTCTTCAAGAACACTCTCGCGTATCTGGCTGGACTACGAAAGGCAGGCTGCCATGCATCTGAATTCGAGGAGACTGTACTTTCGTCTGATGAAGAAGAGGAGTTCAACGCTATTCAGAGCAACAACAAGACCATCCGGAAAGGCTACAAAGACCCGGTTTCTAGATGTCAAGGCCGTATCCAGTACGCGGAGGATTCAGAGGGTAAACCGCTTGTACAGTAAGTGTTCTTTCTTCTCTATCTATCCATTTAAGAACCTCCATCAGCTGCGAGCATTACCATCCGCAAACCAGTCGTGCTCATCACGTCGAGTACTTGGATCAAGCCATGTACGACATTCCGTATATTGAAGCTCGTCTCACTGGAGACCTGGACGAGGCTACAAATATCGAAGAAGAGTATGAGGAACTTGGATGTGGTCCTTTGGCGAACTGCTGTACAGTCGTCAACTTCAATTCACGTCGTCCGAATTGTCGTAAGTCATAGATATCTTGAATTTACATTGTTGGCTCACGTCTCAACAGCATTTGATCATCGTCTGGATAACGATTTGGTTCTGCAACCTCTCATTCAACACATCCCCTGCAAGGTCAAATTTCGCATGTTCCAGCCATTGGAAGAGCATCGCGAAGCCTGTCCATTCGTCTTTATTCAGTTTGAAGGTGTACATGACCATGCTGTTCCTCTTCCGACCACCACCCCACAACGCATTCGTTCTGAACTCTTCAACATGTTCGCCGAGATGGAAGAGGACATGGCGGACATGACGGCGCGTCGATTCATCCGTCATCCTATTACTCGTGCATATGTATCCCGCACGTTGCCAGACAAGCCGAATGCAACGCTTGCTGATGTGCACATATCTCTCGCGAATCGAGACCACCTTGGTATGTATATTGAACAGGCTAGAGCAGAGCTGTATCCTGAAGGGACTGGTTGGGCTGTAAGTTATCTACAATAGTCAAGTTACATTTATTCTAATGTTTCTTAGGGATTCAAGCAGAATTCGCGCAACAGCATGCGGCAGAATACCCCGTCGAAGCGCGATACATTCGACGAGTCATTGATTTGGATCCTGAAGACTTGCCTAGTCATCCGGAAGACGATCAGCCAGATTCAACAGACAGAAGCAATCGTCTTCGAATTATTATCTGCATGGATCAAGAGGGTAGTCGGCGACTACATGCTGCTCAGTATCTGCAGAGCGACATCTCCTACAAACACGTAGTCGGATATCGCGAATTTACAATCGGAACTTGGGATCGCAACAATCAGACAAGTACGCGAACACAGTTTCTTATCTCTATACATCACTTACTGGTATATGTAGGTCACGTCTTCTGTCGCGTCTTTATGAACCGCGAAACGGCGGAAGCCCACAAACGTGTATTCGACGAAATCAGCGCAATTGTTTTAGAAGACGTCGGACAACCTCTTCGCTGGCGACATTTGGACTCTGAGAACCTCCAAGATTACGTTGGAATCCTGCATTGGGGAGGAGATCAAGGTGGCGGCCAGGCTAAAGGTATGTTTTTGGACTGATTCGGTTTACTTTTTACTTATGTGGCGTAGGTCTTGGGCTTCATCTTCAGTCCGTAGCTCAACAACGACCGCGACGAGATCTTCATGAACCAACACGACTCACCTCTGAGCTCTCACCCTATGAACACCTCCGTCGCATATTTCGGCTGTGTGGCGTGCACTACAAACGCAATATCCGGAAGTGTGCAGTACCCGACCATATTCGAACCGTCATGCGAAGTCTCAACTGTCTTCGTCATGCAGACTGGAATGGAGCTCTGGCTCAAATTCGGCAGAGCGGAAAGGCTGGTAGAGGTATAGTAATGCTCGTCGCTTCAGATTCACATCACTGATGCAGAACTACAGATTGGCTGTCAAACAAGGAAGCCAGTCACTTCGTATTTCCTGCCATCTGCTGGGAGAAGAGCTTTATCCCTTTGGATATCTGGAAGGCTGGCGACCGCAACGACAATTTGATTGAAACAACACATGCCGATGTCAACCGGGAGGGCAAAATGTGTTCTTTGGTTTCTGGTGTCGAGAAGGGACGTCGCTATGATATAGCTAAGCTCAAAAATCTCTGGGTGTGTAAAATCTCTCTTGGCACTGGCAGTCCGTCTCTCATTACGAGTTTAGGCAATCGAACATACTGGCATTCGCCCATCGTACAGATCTGGTCATTATTCCGCAAACGCCACACGCAACATCAAACGACTATGTATGTACTCTTTCGAAACTTGAACTTGAGCTAATTTCTGATAGACGTATCTCGTGAAAAGACGCTTCGCTCGGAGGATCAGAAAATCGAGTCGTACAATTCGAAGTTTACTGAACATCACGACAAGTATATCAAGGCACGACAAAATCTCGGTACCAAGAGGCAGGAGCTTTCAGAGCTTTTGCGACGTCCTCGTCCTGCTACTGCCAATCAACTGGAGAAGGCGGAGAAGGCTGTAGCTCGTGCAGAAAGGGTCGCGGAGAAGGCGTATACGGATTGGGTGGCATATGTGAACAAGACCTTACCTACACTTTCCTTGGGTACTGGACGTCTCCAGGCACGCGAATTGACAGAGTTTAACACGTAACTAGTCTGTTCATCTTAATGAACACGTTGTTAACGCGTCTGTATTGTCCAAAAAGGACGTGTCAGCCATAGTTCAGAACATGTCAAGACTTGCTGACACGTCGAGACTGACAGGATATCCCTTCCCTTTACACCACCATGCTAGGCATATACGCTGCTGCAGCAGTGGAGCTTGAGACCCGTTTAACTGTAAAAGTACGTGAAAGGCTATACTACAAGTTCATGCCTAAATCAGGATGCAGATCACACCAGAAATGTACGCGTTTCTAAAGACTCATATCACTGGTTTCCGCCATGCGCACAAGCTCTACGCTACACATCATGATCTAGAATATGTGGAGTCGTGGATTGGAGAGTTTCTCATGGCATTTCATCAAGCCTTTCCCATTATTCCATCCGCCACATCTATCTTGGGTCTTGTCCAAGTCTGGAAAAAGATTCACATCCAGCGAAAGGTTCGCTGATGTCTATTACTCATGCTTCCATGCTTATGAATGTCTTTCAGATGCTTGTAATTGTTTTGTACACGATGGCGCGCGATTCGGCTCTAGTCGGTGAATTCAACGAGGCCACACCATTTGGCGTTAAGCCAAATGAAATGTACAATAAGTCTATCATTTACGGTTCACCTCGTGCGTCTTTCAATATCTCTTGTGCGAAAATACCCTCATGTAACATAGAGGACCTCGCACGCAAGCGGTTAGAAAGACTCCCCAAGTTCATCATGATTTCCGCTCGTCGCCGCGCCTGGCGCGCTTTCGGAGATCCCTCCATTCCATCCCAGATCGCACATCCCGAATTTCACGGGCTCGACGAGTACTTTCAAGAGGTAGATACAGATTAGATGTACAGATAACATTCAAGATATTCAACTACGGGCATTCGACCTTGTAATAGTTCCAAAGACCTAAATGTGTAAAGTGAGCGATAGAAATACGTTGCTCCCCCTCCCAGACCTCCACTTCATGCTTCAACAAACGTCCGTGAAGAGCAACACCCACTCCTGAACAGTACCGAACACGAAGATTCAGTCGCGGAAAGAACAGAGTTCCCGAACGAACACGTCCAAGAACGACTATTATAGCCCAACCCTTGGGAGGGTCGAAAGTGTCTGCATGATTCGGCGTCGTCCTATTAAACTGAATGGCGCGGCCCTCCATAAGGAGAGGATCAATGGCTGCAAGGGCTTTGACGTGGGGATGAGCAGCCTCTGCCCTTTTGACGAGTTCCTGGAGGGCGGCAAACTGTTTCGAGTCGATAGCTTCCAAGAGCTTGTTGACGCGGATAGAAAGGAAGTATAGGTCATGTACGAGTGCTGTAGCATTGTTAAACTGAGCTCCGGTAGGGAGAAATGTCGTCGAGATTGTTGGTTTCAGGTCCTATGATTCATTAGAATGAATTCAACAGTAAACATCAGATGCTCACTGTACGGCCAACACCATGCCAAAGCCGGGATAGAATTGAGCAACCGGAAACCTCTCCTTCCTTGAAGACATACGCAGAAGCCGAATTGCGCCCATCTTTGTCGGCTCCTTTCCCAACGGCAAGTGGCGCGTACTTGCCGTATTGTATGAGATGGGAGGTCAGGATGGTCTAAGAGTAAGTCAGAGAATAGTACAATACAGAATAAAAAACCCACATTAGACGTTTCGCGCAAGAAAAGGGGAAGATGATACACCAAGGGAACACCATCGCTCGAAAAGAGAGCCCGAGCTGTGTTATCATCCCATATGGTGACTTTGCGGGGTGCGCGCGACGTGGCTAGGTGATCACTTCCATTGGGACCAGTAGCCACTGCAAAGTTCAATCCGGAAAAGACGACTAAATGCATTGATTAGGATTGGCCTTCAGTTAAACAGTCTAGACATACCTTTATTTTCGTTCGCTTGCTTCACCATGCGCACAATGTCGCGTTCAAAACCGGTCCGACGGTCCTTCTCGCTGTAGTTGCGCTGCTTTTTCATTCTAGAGGGCAGAATCAGTCAAAACTTAGAAATAGGTCCTAGCACACGTACTTCTTGTTCACTTCAAGCTTGTATTCTTCTTCATACGCGTCGTCGCCAAAGATCTCAGCCAGCTGTTGTACGGCAGCATCGTCAGCCGCGACACCTTGGAACTGGGCACAGAGTTCCTGGACATCGAACATTGAGGTCGGGGCGGCGTCGATATTCCCACCAGAGATGTCGTCGTCGTCAGAGAGCTCCAGATCGGGGACACTCTCAAGACGAGGTCGTTTGGGCCTGGAAGATAGTGGTGGCACGAGAGGACGCGTCGTGTCTGAGAGCTCATGATGGGAGCGCTTGATGCCCCCTCGACGCGACTTGGAAGGGTGTACTGTTGTAAGCGGTGGCTTTGGCGGAAGACCCGACATCTAGATCATCTTGAGGATCAGTAAAATGACGGTGGAAACGCATTGAAATAGGAAAGGGTGATGAAGGGCATTCATTCGCCTCACGTCGCTGGCAGCAAACATGCCCGACACGCGAGGGAACAACGAGCCCGATAACGCGCCCGCAAACAGGCGTTCTCGTTATCGGGATAGAGACGGGGGGATGGACACACAGAAGTGTAAACCAGCCAGTGGCTGGGTAGAGAGTGGAAGGTGGGGGCAGAATGCAAGAGTAAACAGAAGACAGCTTACCTTTATATACCTAGTCAACAAAGTCACGTTGTGCTCGAAAATTGACGCGTCTGAGAGGTCGTGGTGAGTGTTGAAGGCAAGTACACAACCCACGGTCACGAAGTGGTGTGTTTTCCCTTGTTGAACGAAGGCTTTGGTGAGTTGCCGTTTTTGGATCACACGTCTCTTGTCCTTTAGCCGCCATGTTCTTGGACGCGTCCCCAGTCACCTAGGATTCCACAAGCTGATACACCTCTCCTCCTTCAAAACTCTGCTCTTGAACACGATCTCGATCGTGTTATTGTCAACGTCAACGCAACGCGACAATCTACGCCATGTTAAAAGTGATCATTATTTTTTGCAATGTTCCCCAGACAGCCTTAGCCTCTTACCACCTGGTGAACGGTTCGTGTACTATTCGCTGTCTGACTGCTTGCTCACTGTTGTATAGATGTCGTCGCCCTACGTAGCTCTCCAGCAGCACAATCCTTCCCTCATCTCTCTCACCGCATCCGCCACATCCAAAACCATTTTGAACCTTGTTCTTCGCCTCTATGAGCTCTCTTCGCTTCCCATCGTCATACACTTCATCCTTGAAGGAGATCTATCGGCTCCGATCTGCTATTCCATACTTCTTCCTTTCCTCGACCACTCAACAAGCACATGACAACTCTCTTATTGCTTCAAAGTTGGCCTGGTCCCAGCGGAAACCTGTCGTTCATGCGTTTTACACGGGCCTTGTGGGTATTTCGACGCGTTATCGGATGACAAAATCCTTTCGGTTGTCCTTGAAGACAAAACCTCACGGGCAGAGTTCCAAAACTCGAGCGCTGCTGATGACTTTGACGAGTGAGTCCTCTTGTTACATGCCATTGGTGCGCTTTGCTGAATGTACTCAGTGAATCCCCGTACCCTGAAGTTCGTGCTGCTGTATCGAATTCGGACGATCCCTCAATGTCCGTCAACACATTCCGCATGTGGGCCACTCTTTCTCTTCTACTCTGCTCGACAAAGCTAATCTGTATCCAGGTGGTTCCTCGGCATATTTTTCTCGGTCTTGTTGCCTATTTTCAATACAGCGCTCAGCCTGCGATGTACGTTAATCAATTCATCTTTATCTCCTTCAACTCACGTTCTACAGACCCCACCATGTATATCACCGGTCTCGTCATCCAGTTAGTCGTTCTGCCAATGGGCAAGTTCATGGAGCGAGTCCTTCCCACTCGCCAATTCTCCACGTTCGGATTCATCTGGAGTCTTAATCCCGGCCCATTCAACATCAAGGAGCACGTATGCGTTACGGTCATGGCCAACGTTGCCTATCCTGGCGGTTACGCGACCGATGTCTTTGTCGCGCAGAAGATGTTCTACCAACAGAACTTCTCTTTGGCCTATCAAGTTCTCCTTGTCCTCGGCATTCAAATCTACGGCTTTTCCATGGCAGGACTCCTCCGTCGTTGGGTAGTGTACCCGTCGAGCATGCTTTGGCCTTATTCAATACGCTCCACAAGAACTTTGGTAAAGTCGATCGTGGCCACATCTCGCGAGAGAGGTTCTTCCTCATCGTCTTCCTTGGTGCTATGGTGTACTATTTTATCCCGGGTTACCTCTTCACCGCTCTCAGTTTCTTCAACTGGGTCTGCTGGATCGCTCCCAACAATGTCACTGTCAACGCCTTGTTCGGCGGTAGTGGCTTGGGTATGAGCGGACTTACTTTTGACTGGTCCATGATATCGTATATTTCGAGTCCTATGGTGATGCCTGTACGCTTGGCCACCCAGTACACTGCATGGCAGGGCGCGTTTAAGAACGGACTCCGTGCATTGATTGTGGCTCTTCCTTGGAATTGTCTTGAAGGCCTCGAACGGTGGAGGTCAAATGGGCTATGGAACGGTAAGTTATCCCACCTGAACGTGAACGTCTCTAACATCTCGTAATAGGAAGAACTGTTTGTAGACGTCGTAGGGGATACGTGTGGGCCGGAATGAAGGGACTGTTGTCGAGGTTCTGGACAGTTCATACTGTCGTTGACGAGAGGTATGTTGATGTTGTTTATCTTCATTTCAATGTGTTCATTCTTCGACTACATCAGGAAATGCCTATATGCTATAAGGCGTCTTAAGATTCATGTCAACGAAACATCAAACTTTAAGCTCTGAAAAGCTCTTAAAGCTCCAAAGGCATCTTAAAGCTGATGTATCATTGTTACGAAACTTAAGACAGCGAAAAGTGATTAAAGATGCCTAAAGGTGACTTAAAGCATATGCTTCGAAGACGTCTATCTTCAGGCAACTTAAGACTGCAGACGTCATTGCTATCAGCTTAAGACATCAAAAGATGCTTGAAAGCTGCTCTAACACAACTTTAGACACACACTTTAAATATGTCTATCCTCACAAAGCTTAAGATTCAAACAGTCCATGACACTCAATTTGAGTCAACATAGAATCGGTAACTTGTGCTAGCTAAATTTCTGTGGCAGACTGACTGGCGCATACAAAACACTTGTGGCAGTAATACAGAATGGGAGGCATACCACATGAATCAGTCATTACCATAACCCGCACCAGCGGTGTCATCTTTGTTGTAATGGTGACCTCCGTGATGTCGCTTCAGGCGCGCGCGATGGTGAAGCGCTGCACGGCCTGGACGCTCTCGATCATGGCGCGGATGTCGTACTCAGTGCTGACCATTCGAGGGTCGATGTGCGGGTGCGCAAAGGGGTCATTTCATACGAGGGTTACTTCGCCGTCTAGAGGAAAGAGTTAGGATGGTTTTGGGAAGGAAGAAGAGTGGGGACGTACGACAGGTGGGTGTGACGACGACAGTTATCATGGAGAAGTAGGAGCCGGAGGTGGGGATCTGTTGGGAGCTTGTGAAGAAGCCATTCTATGGGAGACGAGTTAGTGGTGGTGGTGGATACTACAGGCGAGCGCATACAGCGAATGCAAGCTCAAAATCAGGAGCTCCTGGATTCGAATTCGGCTAGGACATTCGAGTCTTCAGGAAAACGGGGGAAACCCCTACAACGTCGCCGTCAATCAACATGCACACATCGCGGAACGTCAAGACGTACCAGTGCGGCGGTGGTTCGAAAATCCATTAGCGCCAAGTGGCCCGGACTTGTTCTGGTGGTACTCGTCAAGCGCTGCATGGAAAGCAAGTCCTTAGCGGATGGTCGGGTCCAAGGTGTTATTCCTGTGAGCGTTCCACTGTATGGGAAGGAGCGGATGATCCCTTGCCTACTTCCACAATGGAGGCTCCCCTCCTCTGAGCCGGGCTCATTGGGATCTGCTGGCATATCCGGTACCGGTGTCTGGCCTATCGTCATCGCTGGTAGAGTCATCGTCCGTATGCTATGCGACTTAGGTCGGGCCAGGGAGACGACGCAAAGTCGGTCTCTTTGACGCTATACAACGACTCGGAGTCGGCCGCAAGGGTCATTGCTTCGCCTTGGTCGTTTCCGTGATGATTGTAGTGGGTATGGTCTGGGCGTGAGGCGAAGGTAAGTCATTACCAGAAGCAAACAGATGTGGACGTACCGTATACACCAATCGCATCGCTTTTACCGCCATAATTGTGTTCTGAGATTGGCAGCCTCGTTCAAGTCCTTATACGTCCTGCGTGGCCCTTTCCCTGCCCTTTCCTTCATATGAAAATCCCGCTGTCGTCGTCATAGTGACGGGGTCGCAGTTCATACTGTAGTAGGGTAGGCCGTTGTCCTCGTAGTCATCCTTTTTTACGAGATCGTGCTTATGGGGGTGGCGTGCTTATGGGTGTCGTGGTCGTGGACTTGTCGCGGTCGTAGTGGCGGCGGCGTTGTACCCGTCTTCGTCCTGGGATCCCTGTCGCCATCGGGGTTGTAAGAATAAATAGAATACAGCCAAAAGGCGCGCACCTTGACGACGCCAACGCGGCATCAAGTTGTTCTCTTCTTCAGGAGGGCCGCCAGCATCATCATTGAGGATTTGCAGCGTCGTTGGAGCGAGGAGGAAACGGTTTGAGGCAAAACGGAGTGTACCCGGCAACGACTCAAAACCTCCTCGTCGAAAAAAGTGTGAAGGTCTAGAACGAGTGGTCAGAGACCGCGGCGGCGTCGTTCAACGCCGTCGAGGCCGTGTAAGTGAACATGACAAATAAATACATACCAAAGTTGTAAATGTACTAGCTGCTGCTCCACTCATTTCGTCGCCGCCGTTGTTACCGCTGCCGCTGCCGTCCATCACCTCTTTGATTGCGGCCTTGTTGGAGGGCTTACGCGTCCAGCGGGGCCACAACACGACGACTCAAAGTCGGTCGTCAGTCCTTGCCAGGGGAAGACGACGCAAAGTCGGTGTCCGTAATTGTGCGCGACGACTCAAAGTCGGTCGCGGGAGTAACGCTAGCAGACGGCGACGTTGCCGGGGATGGATAACCGAATTGAGGAAGGTGGTGGTGGTCGGAGGGAGATAACTGTTCGGATTGCTCGGATCGGACCTCCAAGCATGAACGGAACCTTGTAGAAATATTTCGTTAGCGTGCGTGTGGGAGAAGACAAACTGGCGTACCCCGTACTAGCGTCTGTTCATTGTCGCCGTTGTGTGATTCCAATGCATCGTCGCCATACGCCGCGCGAGGCAGGTCTTTGGACACTGTTGGATGCTTAAGATGAAGTGCTATGCACTGATAGCAGTATCAGTGCATAATAACACATAACATGAGACAGCATGTAGCAAGTTATGGGGAAGGGCACCCGCAGGGGATGCCCTTGGGCCCCGACAGGGAGACTCCAGTTGAGGCAGTCAGCCGCGAGGGTGGGTGGGCCCATCGCGGCAGTTCCCTGCCAGGGCAACTTAGCGTAGCATTGAGACTTAACTAGAGATCAGTTAAATATGACTCTCAGTGTCTCAATCTTATATATAGGGATGGGAGGGAGGGAAAAACAAAGCTGCGGGTGCTAGCTGACCACCGTGAAGTCAGCGCGCCCGACTTTCTCTGAAGCGACGACGACCGTGATGGCGGAGCGGAAGAGAAAGAAATTGATCGCATCACTTACGTGTCCGAAGACCTCAGTTTGCCCTCCCTCGTGCCTTGGTCTGACAAACTTACAATCTTTGGACACTGTTGGATGCTTAAGATGAAGTGCTATGCACTGATAGCAGTATCAGTGCATAATAACACATAACATGAGACAGCATGTAGCAAGTTATGGGGAAGGGCACCCGCAGGGGATGCCCTTGGGCCCCGACAGGGAGACTCCAGTTGAGGCAGTCAGCCGCGATACCCAAACCCGAAGGAGCACAGCGACGCATCCGGCGGGCTGGCGAGGATGGAATCTCCCTGCAATGTGAGTGGTACCGATACCCAAACAAGAAGGGCCTGAAGGGACCGCATCGTACCACTCGGACAGTAGCATGTGTCCTGGCCACAGAATACACAGGATGCGAATGGTAGCAGTGCCATATCGCGAAAACATAGCAGTTGCATGGCACTGTGTCCCGGCCACAGAATACTCGGGATGCAAACGGTAGCAGTACCTCATGCGAAACATAGCGGTTGCATAGCACTGTGTCCCGGCCACAGAATACACGGGATACGAATAGGTAGCAGTACCGCATCGCGAAAACATAGCAGTTGCGTAGTGTTGTGTGTCCCGGCCACACGAATACACGGGAATGCAGGAAACGTAGCAGAATGCATTGTCATACATGAAAGTAGCGACAAGCGTAGCATAGCGAAAGGAGCAGCAGTCAGAACTGCCGCCACAAGAAGCAGTAGTGTAACAGTCCGTGTCGGCGGCAGTGGTTGCGGTGGCGGAGAAAACAGCGAGTGCGCGCGATGACAATGCATACAGTGTAGCGTGGTGACGAAACGAGATAGGCATTCCGAGACTGCGAAAATAAGCGAGTAGCTGGTGATTGCGGACACCCACTAGAGAAGGAGTAGGCACCGTGCTTACGACGCGTCGCAATCACCGCAGCCCCGAAACTTGCCTAGGAAGCACCATCGGGTGCTGGCAGTGCAAAACCGCTCCACCGAGCCGAAGTCCAGAAAGTCCAGAAAGTGGCCGAAAACCATGGAGGCCACAGAAACGAAAGGAAAAACAAAGCTGCGGGTGCTAGCTGACCACCGTGAAGTCAGCGCGCCCGACTTTCTCTGAAGCGACGACGACTGTGATGGCGGAGCGGAAGAGAAAGAAATTGATCGCATCACTTACGTGTCCGAAGACCTCAGTTTGCCCTCCCTCGTGCCTTGGTCTGACAAACTTACAATTGAGTCAGAGGGAAGGGAGAGGTGGGAACGGCTTGAGTGAGGTTGAGTGCTGCGTGCGGAAAACGTTGGTAGTCGTCCTGAATGCATCATGTCATCTTGGACCGGCGGGCGTACATGACCTGGAAGAGGTACGCCTGTATCTCCTTTGGACCGGAACTCGCTGTCCTCGTCGCGCCTGCCACCGCAGTAAATCGAGGAAGAAAACGAGATGGACTAGCCTGAACGATGGTTAAAGACCTTGGCAGCGTCGTTCAACGCCGTCGAGGCCGTGCAAGTCGATATATATGAGTAGTATTAATACATACCAAGGATGTAAGTGCCTGCTCCAGTGCTGCTCATTTCGTCGCCGTTCTCGCCGCTGCCATTGCCACCACCTCGTTGATCTGCGGCCTCGTTGGAGGGCTTACGCGTCCAGCGGGGCCGCCGGGGCTCTTCAAGCCCGCAGATATTTGTTAGAGTTAGACCGGATGGAGACGACGCAAAGTCGGTCTCCGTGTTCATAGAAGACGATGCAAAATCGGTCTTCCAGACACTGCGCAACGACTCGAAGTCAGTTGCAGATCTTGGGTCGTCCTGGACATCGTGCTCGTCGATGGTGGTGGTATGAAGGAGAGTGATCGAGTCTGAGCTGTGATCGAATCCGAGTAGCAGAATCCGGATGCTGCTCGGATTCACAGTTCATGTCACCGACACTAATGCTGGCCAATGTAGACAATAATTCTTCTCAGGTCATGCATATATAACCATGTTGAAGATACTCCAAACATATTTTGGCCAGCCGGTGCGATGTAACGAGCTAGAATGCTCATTATATAGGAATGCGGATGGGATACTTGCCATGTAAGCAAGTTCCCGACATTCCTTCGTGAACTAACTCTTTATTATACCTGGAACTAATATAAGACATACATAGTAGTAAATACCGACAGTTTTTTTGTTACTCCGAGCTCCTCATCGTCGTTCCGAGCGACGATGAGGATGCTCCGAGCACGATTCGGCGTTTGCCGAACGCTGATCAGAGCTGTCTGCTCGTCTTCTCTTTCATCTTACCGCCACCACGACACAGCCTCCAGCCTCAGATTGCTCCTGGGCCTCTCCTTCTCTCAAATCCAGATCCCCGAGCTCGTCACCATGGCTTCCAACAGCCATGAATAACGTTCCCACTTCATCACCATTAAGAGCCAAGGATAACTTCGGACTTCATCGTGCCATTAAGTCTTCTAACGAGGCTTTTGAATGGCTCAACACGGAAGCGCCGTTGCGCTTGGACAACGTGAGCCGCTAGAGGAACTCCTCGCCCTGCCGGTCTGCAGGGGCCAGGCTTCAAGCACGGTCTGAGCACGGTCATGGTTGGATTGGAGACGGCACGTTGTCTGCTAGTGACGCGGCGCTCGTTGGTGCGTTCTTTTGTTTTTTTTTGCAATTTATTTGTTGACGTCGATGACAGCGCCGCCAACGTCAACTCCCATTCCACGCCCAAAAAATAATCGACTAGTCCAATTGCCGCCGGCACATGAGGCTGACGTGGCCTCACGTGATGGCTAGTTTAAATCCCGATCGGACGACTGTGCGACTTGTCCTTATACCATCACTACTCGGACACCCCCTTCTGTGCTGCTGCTCTGCGCACAGCACTGGTCGACGCTGCCTTGTGCACATCGTTGGACGGCACTGCTCTGCGCATGTCGATTTCTGGAGTCTCCTTTATCGTCACACTGTTCAGAACAGTGCCGACAATGCTGGTTCAATGTCAACAGGTGCGGTTATTGTTCACCCTGTTTGCATATCTGAGCAGGTTTAGACTCGGATACTGTTCTTGACCTTACTGAGCGAAACCACGATGCCCACACTGAGCACGCTGACCACGTCCCCGAGTACGACGACGCCTCCCAAGTACGATGACGTCCCTCAAGCACGACGACCCCTCCCCACGCACGACGACCCCTCTCAAGCACGACGACCCCTCTCAAGCACGACGACCCCTCCCCAAGCATGACCCACTATACGATGCCTCTCAAGCACGATGACGCCTTCCCAGCGCGACGACGCCTATCCTCCTTGCGACAAGGACTGGTAACGAGAACCACGCAGATGGTAACGAGCGACGAGGACCATGTCAAGCGAGGACTACGACCATGACGACTATGACTACGAGGAATACAACCATGAAGATTGCGAGGACTACGACCACGACGAATACGACCATGAGAACTGTAAGGACGGGACCATGACTACAAGGACCACGCTGTATGACAAGGATGACAGTGACGCCGTGATGCCATGGGACGAGGATGCCGATGTCGACGATGCTGTGGGATGACAACCACAAGCCTGAGGCTGACAATCGTGAGCCCGCCGATGACTGTTGATCACCACGAGCCTGAGGACAATATCATGGATGACGACAATGAATCGGTGGATGGAAGAGGATGAGGACTGCCATGGAGGATGATGTTACGGGTGAATCTGAACAGATTCCTTTCTCGTTGTCCGTGTATGTATAGTAGTAGGAGTAGTAGTAGTATTCTACCTCTTGAGTATCTAATTTGATTTTATTTTTTGGAATTATTTTGCTTGATTTGAAGGATTATAAAGGTAATACAATGGTATTTGGAAAGTGGTGTGAAGGCATTTGAAAGGTGATTGGAAGGTGGGTGGAAGGCAGTCGGAAGGTGGATGGAAGGCAGTCGGAAGGTGGATGGAAGGCAGTTGGAAGGCAGATGGAAGACAACTTAAGATAAGGTTCACAGCAACATCTGCTTTATGCAGCCTTTAGAGTGCTTTCTGATAGCTTTTAGAGTGCTTTTTAAGTTGTTGAAAGGCAGTACAAAGGCAACTTAGGACAAGGTTCACGATGACATCTGCTTTAAGTCAACTTTAAAGGGCCTTTCGAGAGCTTTCAGAGTGTCTTATAGCGTTTTAAGATGCCTTAAAGAAGTTGTCAGCGTGAACCTTGGTTTAAAGCATCTTGATAGCCTATTTAGCTTTCCAATCTTTTTATGTCTTAAGACACTTTAAGTTGCCTAAAACCGCTTTATGACATATAGGCCTTTCCAGATGTAGGGTTTGTTGTTGACTAGGATGGCGGCGTTGTGTATCGTGTTCGTTTCGACGTCGGAGAAGGGAGCAGCGGCCTTCGCCGCTGTGCGAGCGGATGCTTGCGACTCCCTCATCATATGTCTGTGGTGTGTATGTTCAATACTCATCAACTTCGATTCGGATAACATGAACTTTGAACAGATGTCGCTGTACCTGTTGGGTCAGATGTTAGGTCAGATATCATCGACGCCTCTGGTCCTTATGCTTGTCTCGGTATCGTCAGTCCGGCGCGACTATTTGGTGAGCAAGTCGCGTCGAGTTATAGCTTGGGAATTAACTGTAGCATGTAGATCCAAGTACTATTCTGACCTCGATGTGACCGTCCTCGTTACCGTCTGCATGAAGACTTCTGTGGTCTTCTCGACGACATGTCTCGGCTGCTGGTTTGGTCTCTTCACTGGGTAAGTGTTCGTTCTCTTGTGCTTATCGTCAAACACTAATTAGAATTGTCGATTCCTTAGTCCTTTTCAATATCGTTCTCGCGCCTGCTTGAGGTTGTTCTTGGTCGATACGGAGAGTTTGTTCCCACAGGACAAGACACTCTACCGTGTATTGGAGATGCGACCCCTTCGAGTGTGGATTCCTTGGCTAGTGTGTTCGTTCCCTTTGTCGTGCTCGTTTCTGGCGCTAACCGAACTCCTCAGAAAATGACTCATGCTCTTTTTACAATCCAAGGGTGCGAAAGAACTCGCGTTGGTGATGGAGGCTTCCTCTTCCAGGTCTCATAGTTAAACCACTTCATATTTTACTGTTTGAGTCTACAGAGAATTCGTTTGTATATTCTATTCTATGAGTGCGAAGAACAATTCCGAGTGTATGAGATAACTAATCTGCAAATATTTATCGAATAATGACCTAGAAATAGTGAGGATTAAGAAACATGGAGTCGTGGAAGACCTACCCCTTCAGCTTGACCAACGTCTCCACACCGACCACCATTACAGTGCGCGTCATGGGCTGCCTGAGTGTGAATAAGACCGCACGACCCGCAGACACCGTTTCCCGTGCTAATAACCGCCCATACATCCTCCGGAACTCCAACGAACGAGTTCCATAGCGTCCATGCCACGGTAACAGCATCGTCAGAACACTCGATTACTTGCATCCCGTGGTTTTGAATCGTCAATCCACGGGGGAAAGTGCGCTGTTGAATGAACGGCGGTGTGTCAGGTAAGGCGGGAATTCTGACTGCAAACACTGTCAGTTTGTGATTAATGCACACTTGAGAAGAGAAACAAACCTTTGGTGAGGCACGGAGAATGCGAACAACACTGTTCTCCTCCTCGCTTGTGCAAATGCCGGCGATAGCCTTGGGAGGAGAAACAGCGTTCACAGACGTCACATCGCACACTGTCTTCCAGAAGCTGGTCATGGGCATCGACCGTAATGCCAAGCGTCGAACACAAGTGCCGGACGAAGATCATGTTTGAGCGGAAGTCGGTGTACCATACGAACTCTGTGGCTGAAAGCTTTCGGTACGGATATAGAACGTGCGAGAGATGGGACGGGTGGGACGGGTGGATGATATCTACAAAGAGTTGTCAGAAAATGAAGCTCAAAGCATTGATACTTACCCGTAAGGTCCGGCAGTTGAGAAATTTCGTTCATGGTTTGTAAAAGATTCTCATCTGAGGAATTGATAAGAAAAGAAAAGTATCAGGAAGTAGTCTGCTCACCAATGTCGACGATGCTTGCCGTGAACTGATCATCCCGTAGCGTCCTATGGTCGTCGAGGAGCGGGCCTAGTGGCGCGACAGACATCGCACCAGGAAGTGCTCGTGCACTCGGTTTGCCGTCGTTCTCCTCATCAGCGACACTGTCGCGGAGACAAGAGAATGACGGTTTTGCGGAGGGACGCGGTTGAGAAGGAGGGGGGGTCGGAAGAGCAGTCGATTTTCGAGACGGAGTGGTAAATGATTTTTTCTTGTTGTCCTTTTTGTGGTCATCGTCGTCGCTGATGACGAGAACTTCCTCATCGTCCTTCTTGTATGCACGTATGTTGTCGTCGTCGTCGTTCTCAAGGGCGCCTGTAGCCTCTTCTTCGTCAAGGTCATCACAAAGGTAGGTGGCAGCTTTCTTGAGGACAGCTAGAGGAATTGAGACAATACCCAAAAAATGGAAGAATCAACTTACTACTAAATTGACAGTCGTGTGTGATTGCGGCCCATACACCATTACGAACTACGCCACGAACGATGCGGTTTGTAAAGGCGCGCATGATGCACTTTTTAACGTCGTTCCCTGCAACTGCAGCATGGCCGCAGTAGCGGGGCCCAGTCTCGTCCAAGGGCTCGTTCATCCGAGCTGGCCCAAACTCAGTTGCACTGCCATTCGCGTATCTTCTAACGGGACTGACGTTCTGGATGAGTATTAGGAAAGATACAGAGGTCAATATACATACCGTCGCTCTTTCTTGACCTTTCCCGTCTTTATGTCAAAGGATACAACGAGGTTGTCCTCCTCAGCAGTGCGAAAAGCCGATTCCAGGTATTCTTTGAGTTCGCCCTTGGGCTCAGACAGTCCAATGGACGAGGCTGGTGGGGTATGGGTACTGGTGTGAGGGCCAGAGGATGTGTATGGCGCGTGACGAGTGTGAACAGACGGCGTACCAGACTTGCCCATGGTGGACGTAGTGAAAAGAAATCAGGGAAATGACAGTCACGTCAAAGTCGGCGAAAAGACCCGATGTGCCCATAGTCAAGGGACCGATGTTGTCGCTGTTCTTGAGCTTCGAATTCGGACGTGCAAAATGTGTCAATTTTGACAGTGGGAGCAGGAAGGAACACGTGAAAGGGTGCCATCAAGGGTGCCATCAATGGTCCATTTGGGTAAGCGCGCGATTACCACTTTAGGTGAGTAGGCGCGATTAGTCGGGAGCCGGCTTTCTTACCTCTGACCGTCACCGGTTGCCACGTACCTGAATCGCTTTTAGCCCCTTGTCGCTCAAGGTACTATCTTTTGACAGCGAAGAAGATAAAGATTATCTTATCGAGTTAGACGTAGATACTGTGCCCTCTGTTATTAATTGTTATTTAACACATATATAACATGATGTCATCATACGAGTACTGCTCCTTTTGAGGGGGGGAAACGTGTGCTGGAGTGTAGTAGAGGTTCCACAGTCAGTCGAGAGACCAGATGTAGCCGAAAAGCAACCTCGTGAAGCCTGATGAGCGATCTCAGCAAGCAGCGGCAAGAACCACTGTGACATCTGTGACAGACTTGGCCGAATTGAGCAGTCCCGACCTCTCTGCTACTCACCCGGCACTTGACCCACTCAAATCAGCCCCAGGCACTCTCTGAATGAGCCGTTGAGTCTAGGAAATCACTGCTAGCACCCTGGTACTCAGTCAATAAATAACCCATAAATAACAGGCATTTTTGAGGCTTCGATGTTAGATATGTTATTAACATGTTAATAACATGTTATTTATTGCGTGTTATATAACATGGGATAACTTACACTGCACTAGCGTGGTCGGCAGTACGACCGGGCCGGGGCATATGATGTCATCAAGTCACGTGTAGGTAGGTAGGTTCGCCGGTCAAGGCCTTAAGAAAAAAATCGACCCCATGTGTTGTGTAAGGATATTCGGACCCCCTTGTCCTTGAAATTTTTCAACGAATAATAACTCCTGAAAGTGGTCTCTCGTTCTCATCATGATAAGGCGATCACTGATTCCAGAGGTATAGATGTCCAACGCCTCCGAGTACTGTACTGGGAGAGTAACAACGGTACTCTTAGGTTCGCCCTGGTTGAATAGAAACATAGGCATCATCTTTCACAGTCGTTAGAAGGATGCTATGACTCGTTAAGAGTACAGCGACGGTAAAAGTTGGTTCTGTTTCTGTTGGTACTATCGTGGACAGGTCGTCGAACGGTCTGTACCGCGACTTTGTATAGCCTCGGTCAGTCTTTTGGATCCATCCCGGCATGCGTCGCCAAGAGATTGAAGTGCGGTGATGAGAGCGTGTCGTGCTTTAGGAGAAGCAGCCACTGCTAAGCCGACGTAGCTCACCGCGTGAAGGCTTGTGAGTATCCTCCCTAGCGCTTTTTTAGGCCTCGATTTCGGGCATTGACCTTGTAATCCCAATCCTTCGATTATGAAGACGGATCATCCCATTGTAATTTGTGCCCACGTTCTTCCAAGCTTTTCTACAGAGAGTGTGGCTCTGGAGGCAGAAAAAGCACCCATCCATGACGAACGCGTGATTGATCATTCTTACCCGGAGCAGCCGAACGCGCGTCTCGGCATCAAACTCGCACCTTTCGTCTTCCTTCTTCCATGCCCTCCTGCTTCCGTCTCTTCAACCGCCTGATTCTCCTCTCTGTCTCCTTCCTCGGCGTCTCCATACTCATCCAACACCTCGAACTGATGCCTTCCTCTCTGCCTACGATACGCGCCAGCAACAAGGCCATCCTTTCCTCTCTCGCGTCCGGCAAAGTGGGCGCAGACGTGCCTACTGCGGTGTTCTTGGGAGGCACTGCTGGTATCGGACGCGCCATGGCTGAGCGTCTCGCGGCGCATACAGATGGGAACGTGAACATCGTTATTCTTGGACGGAATGAAGTTGCTGCACG
Source organism: Hymenopellis raphanipes (assembly GCA_036872995.1). Taxonomy (NCBI): domain Eukaryota; kingdom Fungi; phylum Basidiomycota; class Agaricomycetes; order Agaricales; family Physalacriaceae; genus Hymenopellis; species Hymenopellis raphanipes. The sequence continues at coordinate 166,851 of JAYMDG010000030.1, forward strand.
TCAAATCCTTGATTCGTTCCCCATTCCCTCTACGAAACCCAGGCGCGAGTTTATCAAGGTGGACGTATCTCAGGACGTTGCAGGCCTCACGTCTGTGACATCGCAGCTTCCTTCGCCTATCGATTTCCTCGTACTTACGCCTGGGTATCTGGCGCTTGACGCTCGCACGGAGAATAAAGAGGGGATTGACAAGAAGATGGCAGTCAACTACTATGGGCGGTGGAAGTTTATCTACGATTTGACGACTGGGGGGAAGATGCGTGAGGGAGGGAAGATTCTATCTGTTCTTGCAGCGGGCCATGGGTCGAATATTGGCAAGGAGACGGCGGAAGATTTAGGACTGAAGAAGCCGGGAGCATACAGCATCTCGAGGGTTGCTGGTCTTACGCCAACCTACACCGATCTAGCGTTGAAGGCGAGTCCTTCCCCCCTCTCCGAGTCTTCGTTCGTTAACGATTACTCGCTAGACATTCTCTTCTCTTCATCCCAAGCTATCATTCACCCAAGCCTACCCCGGTGGTGTACGCACCAGCATCTTCTCCTCCTCCACCTCGCGCACCATCCGATGGGCTAGTCCCCTCATCTATCTTGCGTACCCGTTCACGTTTAGTCCAGAGGAGAGCGCCGAGTACCTGTGGGGCGGGCTACTCTCCGTTGCGAAGGAGCCGGGTGCGCATAGGATTGGTAGCAAGGGCGAGGATTTGGGGAACAAGAACTGGTACGGTACGGAAGAGGAGGAAAAGCGTCTGTGGGAGCATACGAAGGAGACTGTGGGGGTTAGTAAGCTCTGACGTACGCTTTTGTCGCAGACTATGTTTTGTTGACATACCTTGATTGGACACTTGGTGTAGGAATCTTTCTAGTTAGCGGTGTAGTGCAAAACAAAGTACAGAGTAGCTACTCGAATTTGTAGTCCTAGATCTTCACCATCGAATGCTTCACTTGATAGTCGCACCATGGAGCTCATTAAACTATTTCTTTGACGACTGACCAGGAGAAGACTTTGGAGTGAGAAAGGTGACGCGTGTCTGCTTTATGTGGTCGGCATCAGCCCTCGTGTCCGAGCACAGTGATTGCTCATCCATATGTCAACTCTACCATTAATGGCACTCTAATGGAAAAAGGGTGTAAACTTCGGCTTGAAGTGGGTATTGCTCAAAACGCGCCATGTGTCTGGTCATATCCTATAAGTACTGTCAGATTAATATCCCTGTGATGTTCGCAGCGACCCACATCCACGGGCCTGGAAGCAAAAAGCTGGTAGACGCGCTCCGTCGATGTAGTCCAAGCATCCCGTTCGACCAGGAGCCCTTCGTGCCTACCCATACCTGAGTTTAGTCAGCTAGCTGGATAATCAACAGGAAACTCTCCCCTTTACAGTACTGAGCTTCGACAAAGGTGCGGCAGGCTCATGGGATCAAAGCATTCAATGCACCAGAATCTTCAAGGACGACGTGATATCGGGCCGCCGTCATTCTTCGCGCCACTGGCAGTCGCAGCTCTGTACCACAATTTGAGAAATTGCCTGGAAGCAAAAAGCTGAATAGAACTTGCGCTGATGACTTGGAATCCAGGAATCCCGTTCAACCAGGAGTCCTTCTTTCCTGCCAATAACACTGGCAGGGTAACCATACAGGCACTTGGGTGTATATTGATAAGACAATCTACTAAGCAGAAAGCAGATACCAGGGGGGAGTACACGAGGAAGAGGGAGGAAGAAAGACCACCGACTCCAACTCGACGCAAGCTGTCTATGTAATCGTCTCATCTTCTAATCCAAATAATGCGAACGCCACCAAGGACACGACGGGAATGATGGACGCGGAAAATTGTACACTTGAATTTCGACCGTCAAGTACGTCGTAGAGTAGGTACCAGACCACATCATGCGTAACATGACGATATTCGATGAATGTCTACCTATACAACATGCGAAGGAAGACGAAGGGATAGTGTCACAGTAAAAAATAAAGCCAGAGGAAAGGAGGAAGAAGAACGGTATAAATAAGTCGGTCGAGGAGAAGGGTGGGGTGTCGCGCGGAGAAGATGATTCTTTGGGAAACGAACGTCAAGTCTGCGTAGCGTTATCAGCACCGACCCATAACCGTGATAGAAAGAAGAACCACTCACTCGCGATATAAATAAGAAAGCCAGAGGAAACGAGAAGGAAGAAAGGCATATAAATAAGTCGGTGGAGGATGGGGAGGGCGGGGCGTCGCGCGGTGAAGAGGATAGGAGAGAGACGAGCGAGACCTCTGCGCAACCTCATCAGCGCGGACCGACAACCATGACAGAAAAAAAGAAACACTCACTCGTCGGTATAAATAAGAAAGTCAGAGGAAATGATAAATAAGTCGGGTGGGAGGAGTGTGAGGTGTCGCGCGGAAAAGATGATAGGAGGAGATTCTTTGAGAAATGGAACGATGGGTCTGCGAAACCTCATCAGCAACGACGTAGACACAACCACGAAAGGGAAGAACAAACCACGATATAACACAGTTATACGCTTCGCTGCCATCGCGGACCTCCCGGTCCACAGGCACAGGCACGGGCATGGCGTCAACGTCCAATCCCAGGCCCCAGTCTATGGCGGTGGTAAACTCGTCCATCACACAGGGCACAGCCCAGACGAGACGAGACTGTACGCAAAAAGCCCAACCCTAACGGTTGACTTTTTGCACAGACGCAGAGGTAGGCGGGATCCGGAAGTAAAAGCAAAAAAGACCAACCCTAACGGTTGACTTTTCGCAAAGAGGCAGAGGTGTAAGCTGGTCACGCATCTGAAACCCCCAAAACCTTCTTTTATACGAGCTTTGCACGCAGTCTGCATTGTCCGGAAGACAAATATTGTGGCAGGAATGTTGGAAGGAACAATGGGCGGAGTTCAGTCCATACAGACCCGGGTATCTGCCATTTGGGGATATGTGTGCCTGCGAGTTCGGCGACTGCCATTGCCCAGTCATTCATGGGAGCGGAAGATGGCAAGTTTTTATTGTCTTTTGTCTGTAAGTGTACATTGTCGTATTGCGAATTGTAAACGTTAACCGAAAGCCAAGCCTGTGGCAAAAGTAAAATGTGAAATGAAGACGAAAGAAGAGACATAATGATAGAGGAAAAGGAAATGAGGCGATCTGAGACGGAAACAACGTAACAAACGAAAGGAAGAGCATAATGTATCTTGACAGTCGTGCGCGTGAAGGAGGGTGAGGACGTCAAGTACAATATGCGAAAAAAAGAGAAAAGACACTTGCGTAAGAAACTGTTATAAGTTGTTAGCAAAGTCCGTATGATAATACTGATGCTGATACGGGTTAGGGTACGTATACGGGCGCTCCCGCCCAGGTGACCGGGAAGGAAGCGCCACGAACACCGGTACCAGCGAGTCATCGTGGCTGGGGTGAGGGTGTGAAGGTGTCGTAGGCGTCGGCGGAAGCGACTTTTGCGTCGCCGCCGAGCCGAGATAGGTCGTAGCCGTCTCTGAACGAAAATCGAAGTCTGGATCGTCCAAGGAGGAGGGGTACCTCTTCGGTGTAGTAGGGCAGGGTGGGGTGAAAGGGGATGTAGGCGATGCAATGCTGGGGAGGGAAATATCGTTCTTCTCGATACCAACGCGCCGGGAGCTCGGCGTCCATAATCGGAGGAGGTCCTTGCGACCTTTCCTGGACGGGCTGGCATTGGGCTGCATCCTGAAGACGTTCCGCTTAACCCACGCCCAGCACTTTTTATAATCATCCACCGCCTCCTTGCCGAACGCAAAGAATGCCACGAAGACGAAGGTTGACATGGGGACGGCCCACCATAAGAAGTAGTACGCCGTACTCGACTTGGATGACATCGCGAGCAACGCCTTGGGAAACTGATCCACGCGCGAAAAGTTGGAGTGCACGTCTGCCCAGGTCGTCCATGGGCGTAGAGGAATCGCCATGGCGGTATACCACAGCGTGTACGAGGTGATGATGATGGACCAGGTCATCTGGCATATGGACATGAGGATGAGCCGTATGTAGCGTGAGGCGGTGAGCGCGGATTGGGAGGCATTGAGGTGTGCGGCAAAGGTGGCACGGCGTATCATGAAGTGGCGGAGCGCGCAGCCTACGGTGGAGTTATGAGCGTCCATGAAAGGATATGGAAGGAAAACATACCGGCGTAGATCAAGCAGGCAAACGCCATGACGATGGGTGGGATCCAGACGATGAAGAGAGCGGGGATAGAGTAGTAGGTTGCTGGCCTGCAGCCATATTCTTCGACGATGTCGAAACGGTGGCCTTGGACAATATAGTCTGAAAGGAAATTTAACTTGAAGGAAAGAAATACGGAAGGAAAAGGACGCACGAAGGACCATCATGATAACGGGCAGCGCCAAACACATGATGGATTCGAATATCATGCGGCGCTTCCTGTCAGAAAGCGTAGTCTGGGCGTAGCGCAAGGAAGACACTTGTTCGAGATGGATGCAAATGCAGAGGCATCCTGCCGGGAGCGCAAACGTCGAGCCGATGATCAGCTTGGTAGCTACAAGCATCTTATTAGGACTGGCAGACATGCAAGGGAAGGAAAACGCACTGATATCACACCACACGGGGATGAGCTCTTGGACAGTGTTGCCCCATACGATTGCGTCGATGCCATATATCATGTTCATGAGGAACAGCCAAAATATGATGGACAGCGTCGCCACATTACGCGCCTGCCAGTGCCATGGGAATGGAAGGAACAAGCTCGCGGCGGCGATGAACGCAATAGCAGGAAATTCGGGACGCATCGCGATTCTTGTTTTCGTGAAAGGAAGAGGTAAACCTTAGCACTAGGCTAGGGAGGATGAAAGGTCGTTGGGAAAGACACACCGCCATGTGCAAACCTGCGGTGTTATGTACCTCCATGCCAAGTTTCCGGACGGACAATGGAGGTGTACAAAACCTCTTTGTTCGCCCAATATGGAGGTGTCACGTCGTCACGGTGTGACTCGGCTCACGGACCGCTCACCCGCTCCGAAGGCTGAAGCTAGCATCGTTTTCCGCTTCTCCCTTACCCGGACCGCAGACAGATCGTCAAAGGGTCTGCACTGCAGTAAAATGTCGTTGGCGCATTTTTGTTGTTCCATTTCTGTATCTACTCCTCGTGTCGTCAGGAAGTGAAAGTGTTGTCTTGCAGCGTGCTCTCACTGTTGTGGGAGAAGAATCAGAAATGCTACAGTCGTCTTGCTTGGAGGTCCATGGTATGTCGTCTTCAACATTTCTTGGTCCGTTTCGATTTAGACGTTTTCAGCTGTCTTTTCGATCGGATAACCCCCCATCAAAGCAGCGATAAATTCAAGTCGTGTTGTTCTTGCCCTTCCATCGGGAATCCACCAAGTACACGGTCGAGGTTCGTGTTGTCTTTCTCCTTCCACCATGCGGCTAGTTGGTCAAGCGGCTAGCCGTCCATAAGCCCAATGTGGTGAATATTTTTTTCTCAGACTTTTGTTGTTGCTCTTCGTTTTCCCTCGACTGTCATTCCGGTAACGTAGTTCTCGGAGAATGAAAGTCGACTGGGACTACCACGGCGTCGGCCATGACTGCATGCTACATCGAAGTTTATCCCTCCCATGTTGTCTCCTGTGCTCATCAGGTCTAGCGGGTAGTAATGACATGTTCCGTCCCGGAGAAGGCATGACATCTTTTTGGTGAAGGAAAGTCTATCGTCTAGGTGCCACGTCTCAAAGGACAAGCCGACCAAGTACTCCTACTAGATAAGGTCGCGCGGTATGAATTGTCCTAGCGTTATTTACTAGAACGCACTTCTGCCAGGTCGCGCGCGCTGACCGCAGACAGGTTTGTGGTTAGCCAGCGAAACGTAGGTATCCAACTCAAATCCAAGTTTTGAGCCTTTGTTCGGCATCGGGATAGGTGAGCCTTTGACAGAGTACCTCTACGAGCTTGTCCACTGCAGCGATTCGGATTGTGCCTATCGGCATTATCGGAGCGGAGGGCATGGTGTGAGAATATCGGCAATTTCCTTCCTTCGAGTCTTCCACGAACTTGGGCGATGGCTTCATGAGTCTCCCTTGCAAGAGTCATGGTACGAGTATTACTCTACCTCAGTTCTCCTCCTGGGCGTGAAACGATGTACTTCATTTATACTCGTTCAGATCGATGTTAACCCCGCTTTTCCAGCATCTACCGGTGGAATTTATGTACACAGCCCAAAACGCACGAACAGTATCTTTTCTTCACGCACTGACTGACGGGAAAACGGACCTGGGGGACCACATCCGGCACATCTACTTCGGGAATCGATCAAACTACTAGAAAACACACATTGGACGCCACTACAACGCGCCAGCGCAAAGCTATCTGAACTCCGTGGAGCAGCTTCTAGAGAGCGATTTCCCTCCCTTCAACAGCTGTGTAACTAATAACGTCCTGCGTTTATTCTGGCACAGTGACTAAATCTGACATGTACAACTAGCATCGAAGTGAACTGCGACGCGAAAAAAGGACAAGCATATCCGCCTCCTCGTGGAGACACTCCCAGATCACGCTCATGGTCGCTAACTGCCATACAGACGATCTTGAACCCGGTATCCGTCAAAACAAGGCGTCGTCCCACTCGAGTCCCGACATTCGGTCGCTAATCCCACTTCAGTTTAGCGTTTTCATTCGCGTGACCCGGCACATCTAATCTTCTCGAAAAACTGAGGCCTTTAGAGTCAGAGAGGTGGAGTGAGGACCGCCAAAAACCTGTGCTCATGGGTTGACTAAAACTGAAGGACGACCAGTCAATCAAATGAGACTCGTAGCTGGTAAGTTATCAAGTAGGCTTCATGTCAGGTATGTGCCTTCTGAGCTGTCGTCTTTATCACCTTTGACGGCTAACCCGAGATCATAGCTGCACGCCGCATATTTCTCGCCACCCACAATGGGATGCTGGGCGCCATATTCTTGCGCCTGTATGTACTGCGCATGCACGGCTTGAAGATCTCGCCTGACGCGGTACCAAGCCTAGTACTATTTCAACGTCGTATTGGACGACATACCTCGCCATCATCATTCCCGTTGGGGACACGTTCCTTGACTCTGCTGTCGCGAATGGCTCGATGATATGATTCTTCTTAGCCCATTTGTCCTGCTCTAGCACGGTGTCTCGTTTTCTGCTCACCCACAGTAAATCTGGGGGGTATGTCCTGCGCTCTTTTCTGTGTCGGCGCATTAACAAGCCATAATTTAGAGACGCTTGAAAGTGATCTGGGCGTGGCGTGGCTCCGAACCCAGATCGCGTTCGTGAGGAATGTGTACGAAGGCTGTGGGACTGGGTCGTGGGTATCACGTACTGTACTACTAATTCTTGGAGTATGGAGCGAATCGTCTGGCCAATTAGATGAACCGCCGTCCTTGAGCGCTTGAAAAACTTTTTGTACTTGTGTCTTCTTCCTTGATTGATGTATCCAAGGCCCAACGACGTCGGCTAAGGCGTCTTGTTGCACAATGCCCGAGTCAATCGTATTCAAGGACTCTACATTGTGGCTGGTTGGTAAAGTGGCTAGCCACTGATGCATGAGCAAAGACGGACGTTTTTTTCGGGACTCCAGGTTTGCTCGAGAGAAGTCATCGCCTTGTATAGCCGTTCCCTGCGGGCCCATCTGGTCGAGCGGATAATCTATACTTTGTCATAACTTTTTGTGCCCGTTCCGGAGAAACATGTTCTTCCCAGTTTATGCGCTGACGATCTTCCTCTGGTTGATTGATTTAACACGAGAACGAGGTCGTGTTGGTGTAATGCATTGAAACGTCGTCTCCAGTGGGACGTGTCGCCCTGTCACAGTTTGGTCAAGAGTACGTCGCGAGTAGGTGAGGCTGTCTTGACGCTAGAAGATCCCTTTATGCCCAAAGTCGTTCACTGACCGCCGACAGATCGCCGAACGGTTGATGGGTGGCAATCAAGAGAAAGTCCATATTTTTTGTTTTCACTGTCCAGAAGATTGCGTCTTTCACGTAATGACTGGTCTTAGAAGAAATATTGGGACGTTGTTTCGCTGCGCTTTGAAATTTTTTGAACGCGTTGGCCATGCCGCGAGGCGGCCGACACTTGTATGTGATCACATGCACGCAGGGTGCCTTCCGACTATGACTATGGACACCTGAATATGTATTAGCATTCTTCTTCCGACGTGTCCCGACGCTAGAACGACCCCCTGACTGGACGAGCGCGCTGAGAAGCCAGCATTGCTTCCGCTTCTCTCTTGCCGCAGACAGATCGCCAAAGGGTCCGGACTGCACTGAGTAGGACGATATCCTCTGTGAATCTACATTTTTCGTGTTCCATGTCTAGTCAGTTGTGCATCCACTCCTTGTATCATCAGGAATTTAGACCGTACGTTGTCTTGAGGCGTGCTGTGGGAGAAGACGCTACAGTCGTCTTGCTCGGCCTTGGTCCATGGTGTGTCGTCTTCAACCATTTTTTGGTGCACCTCGTTTGCAGTTGTCTTTCAAGCAAACTGCGGGTGGTCTAGCCGAGCTGATAACTCACATCTTCGCTGCTTCTAGTTCATTGTTTTTGTCCTTTCAGCGAGGATCGACTGAGTGCGCGGCCGAGGTTCGACTTGTCTTTCACCTTCCACAATGTCCTTTGGACATTACTTTTGTTGCTGCTCTTCGTTTGGCCTCGACTGTCATTCCGATAACGTAGGAGAGCCTAGACCTGATGAAAACCAACTAGGACTACAGTGGCGTCGGCCTCTGGTCTAGCGGCTAGTAATGATGTATGCTCTCGTTTACAATGTGGAGTAACTTTTTGGTGAAGGGAAGTCTATCCACTACATACCTGGAACGTCTCGAATGACAAGCCGACTAAGTACTCCTAATTTCTCAACGAGGTCGCATTGTATGAATAAGTAGAGGTGTCGTCTCACGAGCTTGGGCCTTCTGCCAAGTCGAGAGAGCTGCCCGCAGATAAGTCTGTGGTTAGCCGACGATAGGCAGGTATCCAGCTTGAATACAAGTTTTGAACCTCTGCTCAGCGTTGCTGTTGGGATTCCTTGTCGGTTTCTGGAGTGTACGAGCACATTTGGTCTAGTGGATGAACTGTGCTCATTCCCCCTCAGTCAATGCATTTGTTTTTTTGTTGAACAAGAAAGAGCGGACCGATCACGCTTGACTTTTGACTACGACCACGAACGATGACAGATCTATTCAGGCATGCTTTCTGGAGCGTAGTACAGATGTTAAAACGTCAATCTGTGCCTATGTGGCTCCGAAGGTAGGCTCAATTTAGAATGATATCTGGGGCTTTTGCCGGGGCGTCTGGTCCACCAGATTGGCCACGAACTCTTCTGACTTTGCGCAGACCCAAGTTTTAATGGTTTCTCTTTATTCGGAACTCGGACATGCATGCAGCCTGTGTGACCACGTGTCAAGTTCTCCTTCGACCACCACCATCACCACCATCAGTTCAGCTCGTTTCCATTTGCACTACTGTAAACCCACATATTGGAGTCTGGACTGAAGGAGTGGCAGCTCGTTGGTCTAGCGGTTAGCTGTCAATATACAGGAGTTTGCGTGATTTTTTCCCTCAGTACTTGACTCGTCTGCCAGTGGGAGCGAACCCTCTGTGAGCGGAACGTCGACACGCCTTTCTTGCTTGGTTCAAACGCTGCGTGCCACATCTGAAAGGAAGCCTCTTTCGCTTACCCGCTATGAGGCTTGTAAATCTCTTTCCACATCCCAGTGTTACTTTTGGTTGAAGAGAGCCTCTGTTTTGGTCTTCACGTTTCGTTCCAGCGGTGCGAGAGCTTTGCTTTCCGTACTTGTCCCTTAGACATGACATTGACACACTTGAAGGTGAGTGTTTTATTATCACATTCACTCAACTACTCGATGGAACAGGCACTGAGGTACTACTAGGTAGTAGACTTGATATTGCAGTACACTGCCAGTTTTTCAGCCTTGTGCTCTTCATAGTGGTAGGACATGAGATTCGGCCACTTGTTTTACGAGGACACTGTCGAATTGATTTATATTATCAGTCGCAGAATAGAAGAACTACGTACAGCAGGACTTACGCAGAAACAGCGCTTCGCTTCCGAGCTCCAATATCTGCCAAGACAGTCTCATCGGACGGTCAATGCTTCAACGAATTGGCGATACTGTACTATTTCGACCTTGTCTTCACGGGCCGTTACGCGTTATGGTTGTGAAGAGTGGTCGTTACTCTTCAAAACCCGGGTAATTGCCTTATTTAGATGGCCCGCCGTCAGGCGGGCCCCGAAAATTGCCATTTTCAGACATTTGTGCCTGGCCAGAAGGCCCGTTACGCGTTATGGGGGCCCAGACTCTTCATTTCACGGATCCCCGTTACGCGTTATGTGAAGATGAGACCGTAATAGTACAGTATGTCGTTTCGACTTCTCCACCCGAAGCAGGTGCATATTCTCAGCATGATGCACCGATCTTCGAATGAGAGGAAGACACGAACGGAAGATCAGATGGCATTTGAATCGGGATATAACTTCGGGGAACACCATCTGCAGGTTGTGCGCAGTGGGCTCCGATGAGCGAAAGAAGTGGGTAGAGTGAAGGAATGGTCCGAGTCGAAGAAAACTCTCCATCAGATGATGGTGGAGTGCGATTCGGAGTCCACCGAATACAAGGGATACGAAAGTGCTAATTTTCAGGACTATCAGCACGATGATACGCCCGACGCGGTCGATTTTGCCTGGTGAAGCCGTGACGCACATCGCCGTGAGCCATCGTAGAACATCGTTTACTATCATGGTGCTGATCAGCGTCGAAATCTCGGTAAGGGGAATAAGGCAAGGAGTAGCAGCGAGATCGTGCACAACGGCAGAGTGGACCAAGGGAACGGGTGTCTCTAAGCTATTGTTTGGGATCCCCATGGAACAAAGGAGGAAGGAGACCCAATCCTTGAGGAAAAGGCCAAGACCGCAAAGACGAACCAGCACAGACGCGTCGGGTGTTTGCTTATTAAGGAAGTGGATGAGGAGAGTCATTGTAGAAAGGTTATTGCAAATGTTAAGTAATTCCTTCCATCTGTCTACCTCGCGGGCCATGATCCAGCCAATGTACCGACCTCGTCAGCTCGGCACATCTGGTCGAGTTAAGACGTGGCCGAAGCATCGCCAGCAAGAGATTTTGTCTATTTTCCAGCGTCAATGAAAGGACGACGTGGTATTTATTCATCAAGCTCACCTTGAGAGCGTTAAAGCGCTTCTGATGGGTTCAGAGGTACTGAAGCATCCCGGAGGAGCAACTACCCATAGAGAGTGAGGCCCGCAGAGGAAGTATGTAAAGCAGTCAGAGTCGGAATTTCCCAAACCCAGCACTGTCTCCAGGGATCAATGAACCGCATGAAGGAGTAAAGACCACAGAAGACGATTTTCGATCGGCTCTTTCGCGGCCCGGAGAGATTCCCACGCCACAAGCGCGTTTCGGTTTCTCTCCTTCTTGATCACCCACGTCCATTCAAGGACTATATCCTGTATGTCGGCGGAAAGGCGATAACCCGACGCTTGGCAGCATTACTCGCTGACGAGGGCTTTTAGTCACATAGTCATCTCCGCACTGTATCTCCATTGCATGCTCGCTGTTTTACACGCCCACATGCCTCTCTTCTGGGCGGATTCACACGACGTTCATCTATATAAAGCGGGAGTTCTAACCTTCAAAGCTTCATAATCTGGTCTTTCACTGACGTGTTCGTGTTTCCTGCTTTTCTGTACACGCATGACTGACAACGGGGTCAAGTGGAGATGTCTCGTCAAATCTAAGCTGAATCCTAGTATGGCAGAATTTCGGAAACACAGGTATCCTTCTCGTTTTCACTTCTACGCACACAGCGGACAAATCGTCAAACGGTCTGTATCGCAGTGTACTCTGGGAACTTCGTTTTGGTCCGCCTTGATTGGGACTTCCTTGGTTCGACTACCAAATACAGTGGTCTTTCGTGTGGGGTTGTCTGGTCGAGTGGATAATCCGCATGGAGATTGCGAATTGTATGTTTTTGTCCTTTCCAGGGCACGGCCTTGCCTTCCGAGTTGACTGTGTTACCGGGACTGTGGATGATGTTAGTGGCGAGTCGGTCAAGCGGCTAGCTGTTGATTTGTATATTAGGGGAGTTCAAAGTTGACGTGCGTTCGCACGCGATCGTCGAACGCTGCGTTCGGCTAGCTTACAAATGTCACCTGTGACTAAAATGGCAATCACGCCCATGGCACGCTTATCTCCACCATCATCTGCTTCTCATGCCCCGCCAAAATCGCCATGAGTCTGTTCGCCAGGCGTATATTAAACATATTCTCCGGAAAAACATGCATCGAGTTTTAGAGAGCAGTGGCTTTTTGGAAGACTCAGATCCGGAATCCGACTCCTCCGGCGCCTCTGATGCATCGCTCAGTAGAGACGACTTGGAGCTGCTTGATATGGTTCATGAGCTCTCGCAGGATATTGCGATGCTGCAGAAAATCCGTGACACGCGGTATCTCCGTCCTCGTCCACCTGTTCTGAAGTGTGGCCAAATCGAACTCCTCCTTGACTATGCACAAAACCCTGCCGACCACGAGCGCTTTGTGAATATGGTCCGCGTTTCACCACTCGTTTTTCGTACCATCCTCGACCTCATTGAGGATCATCCTGTCTTCTCAAACGATTCCAACAACCCTCAGGCGCCGGTTGAGGTTCAACTTGCCGTTACGCTGTATCGCATGGGTCGATTTGGGAACGGCGCATCTGTAGAAGACATCGCTCGCATGGCCGGCATATCAGAGGGCTCAGTAGAGAAATACACCGACCGCTGCTTTGATGCAATCGAAACTCTTCACTCAGTCTTTGTTCGGCCGTTGACAGAGGAAGAGAAGGAGGCTGAGAAAAGGTGGATGGATGAGCATCTCGGGTATACAGGTGGTCTTTGGCGGGAGGGATACCTGATGTACGATGGCACAATTGTCGTGCTATACGCCAAGCCCGGCCAAAATGGTCATTCTTACTATACACGGAAGGCCAACTATGGACTCAACGCTCAGGTGTGTTGAAATATACACTACTCTTCAGGATTTACTGAAAAGTTCCATAGATTGGCAATATACCGTCAAATCTGCGCATTGTTGATTACTGTCACGGGCCAACGGGTTCGGCGCACGACTCATCAGCCTTCGAATTCACCACTGCTCACAAATACCCAAATGTACTCTTCAGCGGAGATGAATTCGCATGGGGCGATTCTGCATATTCGGTCACCACTCACATGATTCCTGTTCATCGACGTCCAGCCGCAGATGATCCCGAAAATCATCTGTTTGACAAAACACTCTCTGCTCTGCGTGTGCGGTCGGAGCACTGTGTTGGTGCTCTTAAAGGACGTTGGCAGTGTCTTCGTGGATTACGAGTCAATATTAACTCGAATCACGAACATGTAAAGGCTTGTCGATGGATTACTATATCCATCATTCTGCACAATGCTGTGATTGACATCGAGGGCGTGCGTAGTGGCGAGCAATTTGTCCCAACAGCAGGAACAGGTGGTGAAGGAGACGATAACGAGACGGAAGCAGACTTTGGAACATGGGACGAGGCAGAGGAAGCAGGAGAAGCGAAGCGACAATTACTTGTTAACGAGATTAAACAAATGCGTACACGTAGAAACTAAATGTAATGTACCGAAAGATGTAAAAGAATGGCATCTAACTCTATCTAAGACAATTCATCACCAGACATATCCTGTTCGAATCGAAACTGATCCCACTCTGGTGACTGGGCGCGGCGGCGGCGAGTTATGGTTCCGTTAAGGATGCCAAGCTCCTCTCGATATTCCTCCAGAGTGTACACACCAGCTTTATACTCCTCAAGAAGCTGCTTACGCTCAGCAACCTTCTGTAGACGCTCCTCCGCATCATGCTTCTGCTTCTTCAGCGCATGGTTAGCCTCTGCACGACGATTTGCATTAGCCATCATGTTTCTAACAAAACCTCAGTTAGTACCACTTAATTGAGAGATTATAAAGCTTACTTCTGAAGATCCACAAGCTCTTCCTCGGGCGATGAACGCTTCATCGGGATCAGAGAGGCGGGCTTGTCGCCCGATGCCATTGAAGATGGCTTCGGACGGCGGGAACCTCCCGAAGATGGAGGTGCAGCATTCTCCTTATCACGAGCAGAAGCTGGAGTAGCTGGAACAGGAGAAGGCGTTGAAGTCGAGGGAAGAGATGGGCCAGATGGCACCTGAGATGGTTGTCCACCGGCTGTTGCAGTACGAAGATCAGGATGGATTTGGGAGTCAGAGACTTCTCGGCGTAGCGTCTGTCCCGTCGCATTTGTGTCCAATGCAGTGAGAGGTACGACTGGGGTTGCCGAAGCCTGCGATGAGGCAGCCGTCGGGCCAGCTGCCTGGATGAGTTGCGTCTGACCGGCACGTGGACCGAGAGCCGTTGTTGCGCAGATGGGCACCAGGTTTGGGCGCGTCGACCAGTGCTTGTAAAGCTCGGGAAAAAACTCCCACTCATTTGTGATCCTGTCCCAAATGTTCTTCGCCGTGTGGTTCGTGTCGTGGTCGGGGCCTTGAGGAGCGATATACCACATCTCCTCCACACCTTCTCCAGTCCGTTTGAGGCGCTGCACAAGCTCCTTGAAGGTCTTTTCGATGCTAAATAGCATACAGTCACCGTTAACGAAGCAGAGAAACATCATAAGCAGAACCTACCGAGAAATTTTGCTCTTGACACGATTTGCAGCCTTTGACATATCAGCTTTGGCACGATCCGGGTCCAGAGCAGTAGCTACAGCCCGGTATACAGCTGTTTTGCGGTCCCCCGGTGTGTTCTATGGGTTAAAGCTGTGGGCAGACTAAGGAAGAAGAACGGGTAGAGCTTACTTCTTCGGGACTCGATTTCCCATAGAGCACGGCAAAGTTCTCCTTCTTCAAGATCAAATTGATGAGAGACCATGTCTCGGTATTAGTCCACTGGGCCATGTCGGTGATAAATTAAAGAAGTATTAGATGAGGGTAAGGACAAGGATGTGACTATATGTGACTAGCTGTGACCTAACAAATTCGAACGCAGCGTTCGACGATCGCGTGCGAACGCACGTCAACTTTGAACTCCCCTATTAGTATTCGGTGCGTGAATTTTTTTTCAGACTTCCAATTGCTCTGTTCCACGCTCCTCTTGCCTTGGCTGCGACGTTTACATTGGAGCCTGAGGCATTCTTGAAGATCTGCTGCTGCTGTCGTGACTGCCTCGGGCATCATTTGTCCCGAGGTCATCTGGTCTAGCGGCTAGTAACTAATGCTAAATCACGTCGACTTTTTCCTTGTCTTCACGTTTTTAGGTACAGGAATGTCCTGCCTGGCATCTGCGATTGCATGCAACGTCTCGACGAGTCCTTATTGCTGTCTGTGAACGTGCTTGATTTATTACTAGTCAACTCCCGGACGGGGTTGCGCCATATGAATTGAGGCGTCATCTCCCGAGCTTCTCATCCTCCCAAGCACTTTCGAAAGGGTACAGTCCTTGCTTGGAAGGCGTGTCCCGGCGTTAGAATGTGCTTCTGCCAAAGACGAACGAGGTTTGTGATTGGCGATACTGTATGCAGGTATCCAAGTTCTGGGGGTATTGCTTCGTCAGTTACTGTACCTCGAGCACGTCTAGTCTAGCGGATCAACTAGGTGCTTATATCTCTATACGCGCTGTTTTTTTGGTAAGCGGCTCGATCACATCATCATGACGCTTGTCTTTTGACTACGACCATGCCTTGGACTCGTTCTGCAGACCTAATTCCGAGCCTACGTAGCTCAGCGGGTGCTAGGCTCGATTGCATGACAATCTGTATTTTTTGTAAGTCGCTCAGTCTTAGCGTTTCCTTGGTTATCCTTCTCGGGGCTGTTGTCGAGGGCATCTGGTGCACCGGCTCAGCCACGTACTCATTATCTGTTTGTTCGATTCGCATTTTTTGTTGTCTTTCTTCTCGTGTCTTCTTCATCTCTCGCGCGTTTCCGCCTGGACGAAATGGACTGAGGACGTCGCGGCTCGTTGGTCAAACGGCTAGCCGTGTATTGTACTCCCCTCCTGTTGGATTTTTTTCTTCAGGACTTGACTCATCTTCTTTACCGGGGTCTGTGAGCGAAACCATTCTTTTCGTTCGAGCTTGGATTTCTGAAGACTTCTGGGGCTGCGTGCTATGTCTGGAAGAAGGTCTCTTTGGCTTACTGGCTACGAGGCTCGTGTACCAATAGCAGCATGTCACTTCTTTTAGTCGGCCCGCGAGAGAGCCTTTGTTTTGGTCTTCCGGATCCGCGGTTTCTGGTGCATGTCTCTCGCCCAGCGGCGCGAGAGCCTTACTGTTAACGAACTTTGAAGGTGGGTGTTTTACTGTCAATCGGCCGTTCAGGGGAACGAGCGCTGCTTGATTTTAGGTGTACGCTGGTGAATGGTGCCCTATATGCATCCATGAGCGGTGCGGCGGAATCGGTGAACGTGTCCTAGCCTCAGAGACGTTGCGGCCGTTCTCCTTTTATCGTAGACAGATTGTTTAACGGTCTGTGCTGCAATCATCAATGTCAACGCATCTCGGTTGCATTTGTTTTACTGGGTCCACTGCTTATAGTGTTTTGGCGTGGTGAGTATCCTCGGACTGTAGGGGGACAAGTCTGCGTCGCTCACCGGATACTAGACTTGATGGAGTGGAGTTGTAAATGCAAAGTTTTTAGTCTGTGTGCCGCGCCGTTCGCTTGATTGCAGGACTGCAGTGTGTGGGGTTGTCTGGTCGAGTGGATAAACCACATACACGCCAAAGGTCGTCAAGTTTTGACTTTGTTCTCTAGGGTACCACAATGTCCGTTGTCGACTCACTTGTGATTCGCCTTCTGCCATCACACAATATGACCACTCAAACTCGTCCGAGTCGTGGCTAGTTGGTCAAGCGGCTATCCCTCAATGGGGCTCTGCGTATCTATTGATTTTTCTTATTATCCCCACCACCTCTGACCTTCGCTGCAATGTCCATTTGGAACAGAAACTCGGACGCTGATGAACTCTCCATGGAAGCCGATGTGGTCTACCGACTACTGGGCTCGTCAGTGATCTATGACCAAACCAATTATTTTGATTCTTGTAGCCTCTTGAGCTTCGTATATCCCGGTCTCCTTCGTATATCTTTCGTGGGCTTATCTAGTCGAGTGGATAACGCCCGTGAGTCGTGGAGGTTGCTAGTTTTTGCCGCACTTGTCTTCCCTGCTTTGCTGGTGATGATAAATGTAGTGTAGTGTAGACTTATCTCATTTGTGCTGAACGGGAAGGTGGTTAAGGTCGTAATGTACGGGATGTGTCCGAGCTCGCCGTACCCCCGTAGGCTCCGGACATGGGAGTAGTTCGCTTTAAAGGCGGAGTCGGCGAGCGCTAGAAGTCCCCCTGAAGCTCGCTATCACCGTTCTGACCGCAGAGAGATCGTCGAACGGTGGTTGGCAGTCTCTCTCTAGCATGTTGTTGGCGTTTTTTTTTTGTTTCGGTACTATTTTCAATGGTGTGATTCTTTGTCCCTCGCTTTTCGTGTCTTTTCAGGTCTACATAGCATAGTGGATACTACTAGACCTCATAAAGATTAACCTGAGATCTTAACGTTTTGTCCTTGGTCAGTAGGATTCAAGTTTCTTCTTGGGTTGTTGTATGGTAAGTAGCGTAGTTCGAGGGCGTGTGGTATAATGGATATACTATGCGCTCGTTCGACGAGTCTTTACTGGATACTTTTTGAGGGAGTTCCCCATATGGGAGGAGGTGCGATCACATTACATCACGCGATGTCTCTTGTCTTTTGACCACGACCATGGGCACGAAAACCAACACGGCGTCTCTTGCTCCTCGGTCGGAGAAGATGATCTGCATCTGGCGACGTGGCAGTTTGAAGCTTCCTGTCCTGTCAGTGTAGATTGGACGCGAAGCGAAAAGCATGTCGACGTGGCTTTGCGTATCCTCGGGGAGACTCGGACGGTGTGGGATGTGGAGGTGGCGACTCGAGCTCGTATCGGTGTGGATTCGAGGCCGGCATCCTTCTCATCGGTGCTAGCGGTGAGTGTGTCAAAGCTGTCGTGTGCAACTCAAAAGGACCCGATCTAGATGTGACTCATTATGCCAGCAGTTGAGCGCGCTATCGCCGTGGATTGGTATGCCCAATAATTCTCGCATTTCTGGGTGCTGATTTGGTTCTAGGAGGTCGAGGTAGATTTCGGCGATCGTGTGTGCAGTCGCCAGCGTTACTGCCTGCAACTGTTTCCGCTCGCTTTCTACTCCCATCTATGCGTGCTCCTACACCGATACAGGAAAAAGTGCCCTTTCGTTGGAACTTCCATTCGATATCCGGGCGTCCTTCTATGCTTCTCGACCTTGACAGCGGTGTGTGGTGGTGCGAGTGGATGTTCTATTGAAGGACACCTGGTACGCTATCTATGACAGCACAGGTACAGACGGCGGGACTTGCCCATCCTCGGCAACATTTCTCGCCGACGAGTGCTTCTAGTGGTACCTTCATCTCCGCCCGGTATCTCCCTGTATCTCCCCACGTCGACGTCGCATGCCCGCTGTCTTGCACGCCCTGCGCGCCTCAGCGCCCAGGAGACTCGGTAAACGACGCGCACGAGCCTGAAACACGCCGTACGCGCCCCAGTGATGCGTTCGTGACGTCAATTCTGACCCCTGACACCCGGCCCACTTATCGCGTCTTATTCCCATCATGGCGTAAACGAGGCTTCTTTTCAGACGTAGACTCAAACTCCCCCACGTTCCTTCTTACCACCACCACCTCCCCCCACCATGGACTACGACCGCTGGGATGCCCTCCTCCACCACATATTCAAGCAGACCCAAGGCGATGCGTGGTTCCGTCCTCAGGAGGAGTCGCTCACATCGGGCGTTGCTCTCCGCGTATCCGATTCCCCACCCACCTTTCGCGTGTTCCCCTACGAAAATATCTACCTCGAGCCCTTTGAGGCGGCTGTATGCGCTCTCAACCCCGTCGTTGCAGTAAAAGTGCGGTCTGCTGCCGTACACGCTGCTCTCGCGGATGTCCCACCAGACTCGACGTCAATTTACGTTGACAACAACACGCGGATACAGATCCTGGAGACGATGCTGCAGCTCCCGCAGGCGGACAAGGAGCAGTGCGCGGCGTTTATCCGGGACGAGCGTGTACTGGTGGTGTTTACGAGCAGCTTGGACGCGATTATACCGACATGCCAAGATTTTGAGGATCGGCTGATCAAGCTGCTATGGCGGTCGAGGCCGGGCGGGACTATGAGCGCATCCACGACGGCGGGGTCGCTGCTTCCGAGGGATCCTTCATTTAGCGCAAGCGAGTCGGTGCCGCCGTCGACGTCGGGTCATTCTCAGATCCTGGCGAGTCCGCCTGTCAAGGTGAAGAAAAACTGGTACGGGAAAAAGGTCGGCGTTACCGTGGCGAAGAGTGCGGGTGAGATGAAGCGGGAGGCCAAGCTATATGCGCCGCTGTACAACGGTCTTGCCGCTGCGCTCGCACTCGTCTTCATCGGCAATGGAATCAAGACGCTCCTTCGCGAATTCTTCCTCGACCATACGTATATGCGCTTCATTCTCTGCGTCACTCTTCCCCTCCTCTACTGCGTCTCCCTCTTCTTCTGTCTTCAGATTATTCAAAATGTTACCATGGCGTACGTCTTCTCCCTATTCCCTCTTCTTTTACTGACGATGATCTAGCATTGGCCCCATCGCTCACTACCACACGAACTCAAAATACTACTCGGCCGTTCCCCCTGCTCCCAATCCCGAACTCGATAATAATCTTCCACACATTACCATCCAGATGCCCGTCTATAAGGAATCCCTCCCCTCGGTACTTGACCCCTCCTTTGCCTCGATAAAGAAGGCCATGCAGACCTACGCTCGCCAAGGCGGTACATCGTCCATCTTCGTCAACGACGACGGTCTTCGTCTACTCAGCATGGCTGACCGTGACGAGCGTATTGCATACTACGCCACTCACGGCATCGCCTGGGTCGCACGCCCCGCACACGGCCTCAACCCCGACGCCGCTATTAACGGAGACGTCGAGAAGGGCTTCACGAAGCATCGCGGTGGCGAACCGTTCATCCGCGCGGGCCGGTTCAAGAAGGCCAGCAACATGAATTATGCATTGAGTCTGTCGCTCAAGACCGAGACCCAGCTCGAGCGCATCATGCTCAACCGGCCACCCCAAGCTAATTTCCGCGCTTCGACTTCGACGTCTAATCACGGCTCGGGTGTTCCCCCGTCTCCTAGTGGTTCTACGACTCATCTGGGCACACATGGCGGCACGTACGGGATGCAGTATATGGGCAAGGACGGCGACGACATGGGACGGATGCTGAACATTGACGAGGGTTTACAAGGCGATATCGAGGACATGGAGGAGCTCGCGCTACAGATGGCCATGGAGCAGATGTACGAGGAGACTGGGGGACGGTTTAGACCCTGGGCAGCGTTCGGAAAGGGTATGCGCATGGGCGAGATTGTGCTGTTGGTGGACAGCGACACTGTCGTGCCGGAGGACTGCTTGCGGGACGCGGCGAGGGAGATGGCGGCGTCTCCGAATCTTGCCATCATTCAACACGAGTCGGACGTCATGCAGGTCGCTCATCACTACTTCGAAAACGGGATCGCCTACTTTACGCGGCGTATCAACAGGTGTATATCCATGGCGTGTGCGAACGGCGAGGTCGCTCCTTTCGTTGGACACAATGCCTTCTTGCGCTGGAAAGCACTACAGGACGCGGCGTTTATCGACAAACATGATCCGCAGACAAAGAAGAGGATTAAGGCGGGCGAGACGATGGAGGAGCAGATTTGGAGCGAGAGCAACGTGTCGGAGGATTTCGATATGGCGTTGAGGTTGCTTTTGAAGGGGTACGATATCCGGTGGGCGACGTATTCGAATGGCGGCTTTAAGGAGGGCGTGAGTTTGACAGTGGACGACGAGCTCAACCGGTGGCAGAAGTATGCCTATGGGTGTAACGAGTATGTTTTTCTCCATCTTTCCGTTCCTTACTTACACGCCGTTTAGACTCCTCTTCAACCCACTCATCTCGTGGTTCAGACGTGGCCCCATCGCTCCTCAGATCCACAAGTTCATGTGGTCCGCCGCGCCGCTTCACTACAAGATCTCGATGCTCGCGTACATGTTCTCGTACTACGGTATAGCCGCGTCCGTCACCATCGCCATCATCAACTATGTTATACTTGGGTTCATGCTGCCCCTCGACAACTTTTACATGCACTCATTTGAGGTCTTTCTCGCAACGACCGTGGTGTTCTTTGGGTCGGGAAATGTTGGATATACGCTTTTGGAGTATCGGTTGGGACACAAGGAGCTGATTCGAGGGTTCCTGGAGAATATTATGTGGGTTCCGTTCTTGTAAGTCATCTATTCCCTTCGTAGCTTCCCCTGCTGACGCGACGCAGCTTCTTCTTCTTCGGCGGCCTCTCGATTCCCGTGTCACAAGCTATCCTCGCGCATCTCTTTTCGTACAATATTACCTGGTCTGCGACTATCAAGGAGGTCCAACGGTCCAACTTTTTCAAGGAGATCCCCAAGATTGCGAAGCGGTTCTGGTTCCCGCTGTGTGTGTCGTTTGTGTTGATGGCGGTGATGGTGATTCTGTCGACGGGGCTGGTTCCGTATGCGTGGCGCATTGATGGGAGCGCGTGGGCGGTGATTTTTCCGCTGGCGGTGGTTGTAGCGTGTCATGTTTTGTTCCCAGTGAGTTCTCTTTTGCGCGTTGAGTGTCTGAGGCTGATTGGGTAACCACAGATTGTGTTGAATCCCTGGTTGATGGTGTTTTCGTATTGATGGACTGACTTGTTGTATTGACATTACGCTCGCTGGCATATACACGCTCGTTACATTGATATGGACTCTGCATAGACTCTGACTTTTAGATACCCTGTCTTTATATACGCTGTGTTTACGATATGGTAGACCTACCGAGATTCCGAGAACGTTGATATCTGTAGTGTCGTCACATTAGGTCTGGGAGTTGGAGGGCTGTAGCCGTGAACTCTGGACTTTGCCCTTTGCTTTAGGACTTCGTCTAGCTCTAAAGCGTGATGCGTGGCGCGTGTTAAACTCGGGTGAAGAATGTTCGTAGTCACCGAGTTGGGAGGACTGCCTACCCTTGGTCGAGAGAGAGGGTTCGCTTGTGCAGCATAGGAAGAAAGAGTCTGATTGTTACCTTGAACTGATTGTGCGACGTAGTAATCCGACACGAATATCCAAGAAAGGTGTGTGCTCTGATGATACTCGGGTGACGGGGAAGCTGAAGGAGGCAACAGATGGCGGTCGGGTGATTAGATTTTGAAGAGTGGGGCACTGAGCATGTCGAGAACCATTTGTTTTGCGAGCGAGAAAGGTCAGAGGACTAAAAACCCCTCTGCTCGTGGATTCACTAAAACAGACCGCAGAAGATTTATTATGAGCCTAGCTGGGAGCCTAAGTAGGCTTCACGGTGGTAGGTGAGTCGTGTATGAAGCAAGGGTAAGTAGAGTTCAGTTCGTGGGTTGACTAAAAACTCGCGGAGGTCCGGTTCCCATGAGCCTCGGAGCTGGTAGGCTATGGAGGCTTCACTCAGTCTGGGGAGTTCGTCCTGAGAGTAAGGGTATGATCCAGTCTCGCAGACAAAAAAGGATAGGCATAGGGAAAAGTGTCTAAAGGTCGTTCATCCGCTTGACCAGATGGGTCCTGACCGAGGAGCAGCAGAAACGGCTTCGTGTGCTCTTCAAGTGTAGTCTAGAGATACAAAAAATGCACACCGCTTTCTGGTTTTCTGATGAGACGGCTGGACCGCTTTGCCATCAAGCCGCTGTTTTGGAGCCATTGGACAGAGTTTTCTGGGAGGAAGTATGGAGCTCTGTATTCTCACCTAACTACTGTACATGCGAAAAAAATTTACCAGGCGAGTTCCGACCGTAATGAATACATATCCGTTCGACCAGATATCCGCGTTGAATGGTATCCTTGAAGAGCGCATAGTGGGAAACTTGGCGTCGACCGATTGTCAAGTAAAAAAATATGATTGAACCACATTACTGACCGACCAGAGTCGCAGTAGCCGTTTGGCTAGAGAACCCCGATGAAAACTTACTGGGGGTGTTTCATGAGGAGCAGTTCATTATTCATGGACAACGATGAACTTGGGCAAGCAACGTTGTGCACTTTATATCATAGGCCAAGAAGAGGTCGTTCATTTCCACGAAGAGAAAAAGGATTGCCGTAGGGCTCAAGCCACTAGTAACGACTGACCACTTCGCTATCAAGCCGCTGCCGTGGAACCATTGGAGAGAGTTTTGATAGAAGACCGAGGACGCGGGGACGAGCGAAGCACTGACTCGAACGTTCAACCTCATCCCTAGCATCCCAAAAAGAGTGACTCTACTGTCCTTTTCGTATTGCTTGAATATCCCTTTGACCAGATATCCGCGACCCGAGCTGCCAAGACGCAATCATCGAGGAAAGAAGTTAATCGAATTCGCGAAAGAACAAAAAGACGCCTACGACCCGACTTATGCAGGTCCCAGTTACTGTTCGACTAGAGATCCCCGTAGTACGAGAACTCACTGGCATGCTTCATGAGGAGTAATTGGTTAGTATTCATGGACAACGATGGAGAGCAGAGATACAAAAATTTTGTTGCTACAGACTGCATGGCGCACACCTTGACTACTAGGCTACGTAGACCGAGAAAGACATGTAGCAAGAAAAGACACAGCCAGAAGGACACTGAGATGTTGCATGCAAAGGAAAGAGAAAGGTTCAGAGGCCTGTTCGCCGCCATTTAGTCTACAGTCCCAGACTTTACCGTTACTGATCAAGGAGCAAAGGAGAGAGACAAGAACAATTTCATAACGCGCTTGTGGCGTGGGAATCGTCCGGGCCGCAGAAGATCTGATCGAAAATCGTCTTCTGCCTTTACTCTTTCATTGCGCTTCTTTGATCTATCATCTTTGAAGCCACTGCAGTTGGTTGAAAATCCGACTGTGCTACATTCCTCTCCTGGCGGCCTCGCTGTATATGCTCAGTTCCCCGTTCCTATGCATCACGACCTCCAGAACCGTTTCAACGCTCTCAAGGTAAGCTTAATGAATGAATGCCACGTCTTCCTTTCATTGACGCCAGAAAATAGACAAAATCTCTTTCTGGCGATGCTTCTGCCACGTCTCAACTCGACCAGATGTGCCAAGACCATCGGGTCGGTTCATTGGCCGAAATCATGCCCATTGTCAAACGCCACCTTCATACTCTGCCACCCCCAAGCTCCGAGCTGGACCGATCAATGGAATTACCCGCCATTCGTAGTACCCTTTCGACAATCAATCTCCTCACGCACTTTCTGAACAAGGAAACGCCCGACGCGTCTGCGTTGGACCGTCTTTGCGACCTTAGCCCTTTCCTCGTGTATTGGGTCTCCTTCCTCTTTCGTTCTATGGGGATCCCAAATGATCACATACGAACACCCATTCCATTGGTCCACTCTGTCGTCGTGCACGATATATCGCAGCTACTCCTTGCCTTATTCCCGTTCCGGAGTATTTTGGCGCTGCTTAGCACACTTCTACTGCTCATTCGGGATACGTGGATCTGGGCATCGGAGATGGACCATGATCATGTGTCGAAGTGTCTAGGTGGTCTCCTTCTGGCCGCCCTATCCTTCGAAGACGTATCCGAATCGCCAGTATCCGAACAAGGTGTTCACCAGGCAATATTGGAACGACCTATTGAGGTCGGGAAAGCAGCCGTTCAATGTCTTGTTACGAGTTTAGATTTGGAGTTGCCCACGACAAAATTCCTTTTGCTCCAGTCTACGCTGGACATGGTCTTCCGGATAAGAAGACGCAGTGATGAGGCGCGTCGCTCTATGATAGCAAGCGACGTTCTACGATGGCTCTGCGTCCTGGCACGTAGACTCACGACGATGCACGTCACGACATCCCCAGACGAAGCGGAGCGCATCGGGCGTATCATCTTACTGTTAGTCCAGGAAATTACCATTTTCTTATCCCTTACCTACGGCGGACTCCGAATTGCACTCCAGCATCATCTGCTGGAGAGTTTTATTCGGCTTGAACCATTCATTCATTCTCCCTGCTTCTTTCGTTCGACTGAGCCCACCGCGCACAACCTGCAGATGGCGTTCCCCGAAATAATATCCCGATTCGAAGGCCATCTGATATTCCGTTCGTGTCTTCCTCTCATACGAAGATCCGTGCGCGATGCTGAGGATATGCGCCTACCTGACCAACTTCGACGCGGTGGAGAGGTCGAGGCAACATATCGCCAATTTCTTGATTCGCTGACTGTCCGAGGAGACTGGCTTGATAGATATTTGACCTCGGAAGCTCAGCGCTGTTTCTGCGTGAATCCTGCCGTACGTGGCTTTTCTATTTGACCGCGTTCTGCCGCTCATGTAAATCGATTCAACAGTGTGCTTGCAAGACGCGTAGTGGCATCTCATGTCCCATCACTATGAAGAAGTGCACGAGATGTTTGTTCGCGACATATTGTTCCCGTGTATGTCAGAAGGAGCATTGGAAACTCGGAGGCCATAGGATTCACTGCACAAGACTCCAGTCGGCTCGAGCAGGTACGTCGATCTCCTAGACTCATCCACCTCATTTTCTCAAACCTTTCAGGTGGTACAAACTTGCTACCCGTCTCGCCGAAGGATACGGAGATGCTCTATGCTCTCATCCGACACAAAATGGCTGGCCGTCCTGATCTATTCAGCCCGCCAGACTCGCAGACGGACTCGTACCACCTTCGGAAGGACTCGGAGTGGCCTGCGGAGAATAGCGATGTCTTTTTCCGCTTTGACTTTAGCTCGTCTGCTGATGGTGTAGTCGATACTCTCGAGTTTGTGTCGCTGAACGAAATCGCCTCGGTTCTTTCATTGACATCGGAGGTATTCATGTATCAGGCACATTGGGATGGGTGTTTAGCGCGAGCACGCATTGACGATGATCCGCCTGTGCTGATTACCATGTCAGGACTTCTTGTCCTCGAAGTTACCAGTTTCCGGCGGATCTCGAAAAGCCTGTACCCTGTTGAAATATTCGAAGACACGTCTACGTAGCTAACAGGTGTCGATGAAATAGATCGTTCATTTATTATGAAGTTTTTAGCCCTCAGAGTCTGTGAGCTGCCAGTGAATCCCACTGTTCAGGTGGCTAACCTGACTTGACAAGCATCGTGTAGGACTACCGCATTGTATTTCGACTTCGAAGCCGAGAAAGTACGCGGTACGAGTTCTATACAACGAAGGAGATCGCAGCCCGATGTGTGAGCTCACTGCTTGCGAGGCGCATAGGCATCGTGGACGGGGAGCATATAACCTCGACATGGGAGATGCATGGAGATATCACATAGCAACAAGTGCATGACTACAAGGTCTTATCAGCGCTTGCGTTGTCATAGATAGCCAACGAAGTGTCAGGAATATCATCCAATGGAACCTCCACTCGCATCATCATACATCGCTGTGAAGGTAGAGAACTATAAATCGAAGCGCACCCCGATATCACGATGTGGCTGCACAAAAGACTCGTCCAACGCACCAATCTATATCCAGACAAAGAACTTACTTGAAAAAAATCCCCAGAACCACCATGAGTACAGTTTATCCAGGACACCAGACGTCCTCTTCCATCACACGTGCACCAAGTTCAAGGTCGTGACCGAACTCTATCAAGTCTGGCACCCAGGAGGCTTGGGATGAGATACACGACCCACTGCTTCTCTGAAAAGCGGTCATTATTACAAAGGTCCGTCCAAGAGTCGCTCGCAGTATCACGTATCTCAAATATGTACCTCACAGAGAGGAGCAGATAGCAGTATAAGTTCCAGAAAAAACGAGATTGCTGCAAGCGCTTCATCGACGGCTAACCGGTTGACTAGTTAGCCACGTCGATGATCATAAGTCCTTGCATGACGTCCGATCTGGTGCGAAGGCAAAAGACAAGACGATGAACTTCAGGACACAAATACAATGTTACTATGCAGTTTATCCACCTGAGCAGATAACTATCGATACTCGGAACAATCCAACTCGGAAACATCAAAGAAAGTTGTATATCGAATAGAGAACCCGGTGAGTGCTGCATGACAGAACTACTTAACCCACTGTAGGTCAAATTCCCGACAACACGAGTGATGCGGAAAAAATAAAAATGAACTGACTGGAGCTAGCCGCACATTATTGTAGTATAGACCGTTCGACAATCTGTCCACGGAACGGGACCGACTAGGGGGTGTTTCCGGTTTGAGGACACCAGTGCCAATGCCAAGGTTCCGAGGGAATGCAGCGTCGCTACTGCCCGCTGGGGCGGCGTTGCGGGAAACCGCGTATAGGTGTCTTCAGGCGATATACGACAAAAGAAGGGTCGGGATAGAGCCACTATGGAGCCGTGGCAGCTACTCGACCAAGACGCCTCTTAGCGATTCATATTAAAAGATGAGGCAGTGAGCGATTAGGGAAGACGCAGATCATTGAGCGCGAATGGGACACCTGGCCGATGAGAGTGGAAAGCAAGTGCCGGAAACTGCCGAATCCATTACTTGGCACGATCGGCGATGTGATTCGGCACTTCTTGCTTTGCCATCACCACCTATTATTTTCGGTGTACCTATATTTCTTTGGACGATGAAGGCCACGACTTGAGCTCGATAGGCGTGTACTGCGTTCTGCTGTCACCCAAATTACCCGAGCTCGATAGGAATATGCTACGTGCCGCCACTACCACCGCATTGTTTCGTATGAGCCACGACCCGAGCGCGATAGGCGTGCGCTAGCTCTACTATGACCTAGACTATACTCTTCGCCGATAATCTCCGAGTCACACAATTTGAACAAGCCGCGAGTACATTTCGACTCCTTTCTCCTTTGTTGCCTGATCTTGGAAGTTCTACTGCTGTGCATCGTCAGCAAATCAGCACACGTCACGGCGACCTCGACTTCGTGGAGCGGTGGAGAGCGCAAGAGCCACGATCGTGCACCTCTTGTGACCAGCTGGTCCTGTGGGCCATGTAGACTGTAATGCAACCAGACTACTTATCCAGAACTCATCTAAATGACCTGTCGGAGTATCAGCAGATAGCGGAGATCTTGAATTACTGACTCGCCTCATGTTGTCCTCATGCCTGGACGCGTCCCTTATCGCAGGCGCGATTTGTGCGGCGGCACGTAGTCCTATTCACCAGGAGACGCGTGGATCAGTTGTGTTCATATTTGTGCCTATGGTACATTTTTGATATCAATATTGGAAGAAGTACGACATGAACTTGAACCCGGAAAAAAGTGTGGTGCCATAAAGGATCCGAATGTGCTATTAGCGAAGTGTCAACCTCGTATGTCATGCGTCATCCTTTGTTTACATTAATGATGTTTATACAGCTGCCGGTCTTTCATAGATACCCTCAAAGCGAATCCTCGCTTCTCTATTCTTCGACAAGCCCGCCATGAGCTCCTATCTACCTCTCTACCACCAGCCATCGCCATACGCTGCGTATCTAACTGCAAGAGTTGTGGTACACGAACGTGGTCTCTTTGACGTTGTCGAGCTACGAGGTTTCGTCGAGGCCGCCGTTCAAGATGTACATTCCCTCGAAGCCTGCCTCGCCATCCATAGAGTCAAGCCGAACATCAGCCCCAGGGTCCTCACAGCCATCCGACTCGAGTGCACCGCAGCCCAAGACTTCTGCGACGCTCATATGCACATACTCACTCCCATCCATACCCTCCCCGTCGAAATTATGACGCGTATCTTTGATGTCACTTTCGACAAGCCGTTCCCCATGACGCGCGGCCCATGGTTCCTTACTCACGTATGCCGCCGCTGGCGTGCCATCGCTGTTGCGTATCCATCACTATGGACGTCGTTCATCATCGTGAGCCCAACCATCGCCAGTGGCGGTCGACCCACGTACGATAAGCCGTTGAATCTGCACATCTTGCGCGCTATATTGGCATACTCACACACTCTACCTCTTTCTTTCGCTCCTTCCTTAGGAGCACGAAGGGCTGTGGTTCCGTCTTCGCTTCTAAGCAGGATGCAAGTCAGAAGGCACGCTCTAGAACAGCCTGCTGTCCATCCCCTCGATGAATTATTTCTATTTCCAGACTATGCCCGTGAACTCGTAAAACTGGCCTCGCGATGGAAGAACGCCACGCTCTCCGACTACGCCTTTTGGCTTCCATATATTGGAGATACTCCCATACTCGAGCACCTTTGTCTAGCACAGACCGGACGTCGAGGTTGGTTTGACCTTGATAGGCTCAAGCACTTTCGGGTGGCGCCTCGCCTAAGGAGCTTGGTCCTCGCCGGGCCATCTCTAGGATCATTCCCAACCTCTTCCGACGCCGTTCTTACCAGGTCAGGTGGCTTCCCTTGGACGCAACTCACCCACCTAACTCTAGTCCTGGATGACACCTGGATGGTGTACCTCATCCTACGGTTGTGCCCTAACCTCGTGTCCTTCCGCGATCTTACTCGCAGCGACGTCTGGCACGCCACCCTGCAGTACCCCATCATCAGACACGCGAAGCTACAGGTTCTCCATTCCTTCAGCCGAGGCATTCTGAATCGCCTTCAGTGCCCCGATATTCGTCGTCTCTCATCTACCGTGCGGCACGACCTACTGCCTTCCATCAAAGGCTTTGTAGAACGGTCTACTGCCTTTCGCGCGACCAAAGTCCCTTTGCATATCACACTCGCCGTGGATCATGACTTTTACACGACAGAGATGACCCGCTATCTTCTCGACGACCTGAGCACACACGCTATCAACCAACTGACATTTGTCATCCCCACCCGTCGTCCTCTTCACCTGCTCAGCCCAATCCTTATCTATATGGCGCGCTCACTTCCAGGGCTCTTCCCCCATCTCTTGACCTTCGGTGTTGAGCTCTCACACGACCACTGCGTGTGCACCGGATATTCTAATGCGCGCATCGTACAACCAGAGGAGGCGGCTGCTCTGGCAAAGAGCATCTACGAGCTCTTCACTCGCAATGCCATATCTCAGCTGAATCCGATGTGTCTGGAGGTAGATTACGCATGCTCTTCGCCACCTGCTTGTATGCCAGAACTCTTTTTGGAACTGGAAACATACAAGCCGGCGGGGTTGAAGCTCAAGTTGGACCCAGCGTATCAAGGTATTCCTTCGTTTATTTAACCTTTAGTGCAAATTTTCGAATACACATCTGCTGTATGTAACTGTTCGTTACTCGAACTCGTTAAACTCTTCTTTGTTCTCAATCATCCCGAAAAGTAGAGTCCCTACCTATCATCGAGGCCGTTTAGTCGATTTCAAAACAAATGAATGCTAACAAACCTTCCCAGCCTAAAAGCGATGTCGATAACTCGTAAGTTAGACCACTGGGCTTGAGGTCCATGAGATCGGAAAAGAACTTGTCGATGCAAGGCGAAGTGGTCGTATCCGAGCATGACACGTTGATACTGACCGTATGCACCTTGATAGATGAGTTTCGAATGCGCATCTCATAAAGCGCTCCTCCTACGCGCCCTCCGAACATGAGTGGACAATCGTCAACATCGCATGCCATCCTTCGGAGATGCTCAAGCTGTATATGCAATCGCAGTAAGTTCGGAAAGATGTGCGGGTTCCATGCGACGAAGTCGATAATGGGAATGATGAACACGGTGGACATTGATGTACACCTTATCGTCAAATCAGTCGTGCAAGTGGCGTTCAGACGGGTGAGAAGCTCCCGAGTGACGTCGTCCCGTGAGGCACTATTGATTCCCAGGACGATGCTTTTTATACGGGGACTGTCGGATGCAGTCCTTTCGTGTAAAGCAGACAATTCACCCACCAGCTCAAACGTGGTGGGGAACGACAGCGTCTCCAGGAGCGGACATTGAAGGCGTTGGAAGAGACCAGCGTTACGTGTATGCAAGGCTCGTAGTCGACCACGCGCAATAACCGGCCAACCCTCTCGAACATCCTCCCAGGAATCGCCTCGGCTATTATCCCTGAATGAGACAAGGTTGGGACACGCGGAAAGGAAGAGGTAGGACATCCAACTGTAATCAAGCGCCACCGAAAGTTCAGTGATTTGACTCCACGGAAAGTTACTGGTGATCTGGATAAGCAGATCGGCGTCTCCGGGGAATAAGGCTTGATCAGCAGCCGTGCCGCCCAATGCAAGACGCGTCAAGCTGGGCGTCTGGGTGAAGAGGTTAAGGATGATCGGAGTAAATCCTGTATCCGAGTCGCAGAGCGTTAGGTCTTCGAGGACAGGCAGAATCAGGGACTCCTCGAGATCCAGCGCCATACACTGATCAAGGGATACATTCCTCCAACGAGGAGACGAGAGTGAAAACTCGGGTAAAAGCCCGACGGAGAGGTGGTGTACATTCGCGTGAAAGGTTAGCGGTGCAGGGTATGAATACTCCAAGATTTGAACAAGCAGCTCTTCGTTAAGAGGCTCCTCGTTAATCAAAGGATCACGTCGTAATCGATGAACTCGGGGTGCGGGAATCGAAAATGATGACCACAAGATTGGATACGACATCAAAATTGAGCGCCAGCGTCTGCAGACGTGCATTAACCACCATGGACCATGGGAGAGAGGTGGGACAACGAGATAAAATATCTTGGCCATGACCTCGATGGGAAGGATGTAGATTGGAGTGGGTAAGATGGACGCATGGGCATCGCAGCACGCCCTAGCTGCAGCGTGCTCTGACTCAGCAGCGCTCAAGGCGGCGTGGAGAATCAGTGCGACAGCATTACTATGCGGCATCGTATCAGCCTCAGATTCAGCTGTAGCTAAAACCTGCCGCAGCATATCAATGGTAGCTGCATGCGTATCGGCTTCGACATTAAGTTCGTAAAGGAATGCTTTTAACTCGTCCTTGAGCCTGAACAGCTCTGGCGAATGGAGAGGAACATCGCCTGCTATGTACTCAGTGAATGGCGAGGGTTGGCGATACAAGGGACAGCGCTGGGGCATGAATGCGTATGAGGTCGAGGCTGTTGAAGACCAAGCGGCGATGCAGTGCTGATAACGAATGAATTCTCACACAGCCACTTCATTTGTTGTCCATTAACGTTGGCTACTATTCGCGAGTATTCTACCGACCATGTTGACTACGTACTCGATACAGGGAAGTATGATAGATATGCCAAACAGTAACATCCCCTTCTTTCCGATCAATACTAGAACAGTGCCAATGCCCCCAGCCTAGCGATCTGAGTATCCAGATCCGGAGAGTCCGCAACATCTTGCTCGTCCGTGTTTGAGCAGGAATCAAGAACCCAAGAACCCAATAAATGATGTCTTCTCCTTCCGACAGATATCCCTTCAATCAACGTCGTTCCGCCGGGAGACGGCAATTTCAGCACGCCGAGTATGACGCTTTTGTCCTGGTCCGATTGACCACGCCATGGTGTCGCCATCCACACTAGACGTTCGTCCTTCTGTACAGCATGGACCTCGTTATCAAAAGCCCGGAACGTAATGTGCGCTTGGTCGGCAGCGTGTAGATCTATGTATACGCCCTCCGTAGCAGGCGGATCAGACTCCAGATAGTGCTGACGCAAGGCCGCCACGTTGCTCTCCAGTTGTCGCTGCATGACAAAAAGCAAGAACGCGCGCTCCGCAGTTGAGATAGGCGCCTCGAAGGAATTAAGATCCGCGACTATAGAACCATTCAGAAAGGTCATACACCGAACTGTCGAAACAGGCTGACCTTTACGCGACAATTGACGGCAAAGCTCTCGTCCCTCGGCAGTACTCCAGTGTTCGCGTTGGCAGTCCGTGCCGCAAAAGGTCATCACGCCGCACCGGGAACATTTTCGGCTCACTGCTCGATCTGGCGCATCACCGGTTTCGCACTACCAAGTCGCAATCAGTCAGCGAACAGTGTGGCAAAGAATGACGCCTCACCTTTACATTCCAACAAACATACTTCCCGCGGTTGCCGTATTCCGAGCGGAGTACCTTCATCTTCAGAGTGAAGTTCAGAAGTTGCCCCAGTCCCTGCA
This sequence comes from Hymenopellis raphanipes, assembly GCA_036872995.1. Taxonomy (NCBI): domain Eukaryota; kingdom Fungi; phylum Basidiomycota; class Agaricomycetes; order Agaricales; family Physalacriaceae; genus Hymenopellis; species Hymenopellis raphanipes. The sequence continues at coordinate 199,894 of JAYMDG010000030.1, forward strand.
GACCCTGTAACCAACGACCTCGACCCACGTTCCCGATTGCTACAACAAAAGGCTGAAAGATATCCTTGTATATCATGAACGGCGCCATTCTGTTAAATAAACGGATAACTGTAAGGTGAAGACTGAGGCGCCCCATGGGCACGCGATCGGACGGAGCAACGCCATCGTCATACGAGCTGAATGAGTCCAGGCGCACAAGGGTTTTGATGAGACGCGACGGCCGGGGTTGACGAATAACGGCGATTCCTACAGAGCTGATTGCGTCGTCGAGGAATCGTAAGCACCGGTAGACAATGTTGGCCATGAGGTGGCTCATTGGAATTCCTTCCTGCGTCGTCCTGATGAGTGATACAAGTACTTTAGTGACCCAGTACGCAGCACGTTTCTCGAGGAGGATTTGAAGGATGGCGCGATCCAAAATGATATCGCCAAGGAGATTCATGTGCACTTCGAGGATCTCGTAATTCACCGGGCTGACCGTGAAGGCGTCGATGAGTAGCTGGAGGCACTCCGCGGAGATGAAGGAGGCTTGATCTCGGATAAGACCACCCAATTCAGGCGTACTCTGCGCGTGCTTAATGATAGCACCAACGGCGGCGCCGTACATAAACCAACACACGGCGCTAGCCTCCGGGTCTCGCCACAAAGGACTCTCAGGCCAAGAGATAAAAGTGCTGATGACCAGCATGCAGAGGTCAGAAGACTGCTCGAGAATATGTGGTCTGATTGCGAGGAGCGATCCGAAACGTGTTACGACCTCCACCAGGTCCAAGTCGTCGCTTCCGTCGAGAAACTTGGTCAAGAAAAAGATCATCCACTCCCGCGCGACGCCCCAAGCCGACTCTGAGATAAGGTCGATGTTACTGCTTGTAGAAAGAGCCACGAAGCAGGCATCAATGCGCCTAAAATGATGGACCCATTGGTCGACGGTGTGGTGCAGTTGGGGAGGCGATTTCCACAGAAGATGGTACTCGATCAGGGGACAAAGCTCAGTGAAGCACCGTTCAGTGGCTGGAGACTCCGCCTCGTGAAGCTCGAACAAGAGGTTTGCAAGACGACAGAGCGCTTTGGACTGGCGATCCAACGGGGCGTGGAAAGCGTCATTCTAAGAAGGGAACACCGTCGTCAAGACAAAGTATAGCAACAGTTCGGTAGGCATACCTTTGAATTCCGGAAGGTAATATTCCATCTTGTTACGAGGTCCATGACGGTGGGTGGTCGTTGCAAAAAACAAACCAAACCTGACGTAAAACGCCCAGCATGATCGCTGGAACGTGGCGGTAAAGCCGACCCTGCGAATTGACGCGACTAAAACCTTTTCACTTGTCACTAATATCGTACAACAGCCCGTTCGCCATTCTAAGCAGTTGCTTTCTCATTCCTCATGTGCCCACTGGGGCAGCCAGTCCTCCCAGTCCTCCCACGCGCTATCAATTGAACCCTCAGCCTTCTCGGGAACTCTGGGATCAATTAACCGCGTCATAACGTGGACCGCTCCGTTCATCGCTACGACATCGGGAACCGCGACCTGCTGTCCGTTCGCCCACACCTTTGTGATGATGCGGTATGGACGCCGAGGACCCGGAAATGGAAGTGTGACATTATACTTGACGATCTGAAGGGGTAGGGAATAGTCCTTCAGGAGAGTGGGTACGGTAATGTTCGCGCTGGAGATCACGTCGGCGTGGAAAAGGGAAGGCGACGGAAGTACTGCGAGACTCGGCAGCAGTTCGGGAAACAGCGTCGAACCGTCGTCGTCAGGAGGGAAGGGCGGGCAGAAGTGGATGCGGAAGAAAGGCACTCGGACTTGCCAGAGGTCGCGTTGTAGAGGTAGTCTAACCAGACATCAGAGAAGGAGAAACGGATATATCATCAACTTACCAGTATGGAGACTGAGATCTGGCACGACGTGAAACTGTAAAAGCTTCTTCAGGACTCTCGCACCAAAGGGAGAGAACAAGTAGAGCTGCAGGTTCTTGGGAAGGGCCTCGAACGCGTAATTCGAGGGAATGAAGGCGGTCACCGCCGACGTCCCTGTGAAATGTCCCTCCTGGTCTTTCGATTTCTCAACCCAGCGCAAGTCGAGGTCGTCGGTTAAAGCTGACCGCTGAAAGGCTGAAGTCTGTACTTAGGTGTCAGTTAGGTCGAATCAAACAACACGGACGACACATACGAAAACAGAGAAGTATCGAGGAACATTGAAGACTTGGGAGAAAGCAGGGAAAGGTGGGATAAGAGGATGATTGACGACGTAAATGATGCCTAAGTAAAATGCATTTAGATTTTAGGTTATGCACGAAACGGACGAAACACACCATTGAGCATCTCCCGCGATATAGGCAGCATATGGAGAGGGTTGACGATATAACGGGGAGCGCTGGTGCATGGGTGCTAGTGCGGTGAAGGCTAAAGCAGAAATGCGGTGCTGACCGCCGCTACTCATCCGCGTTTACGTATGAATCAAGTTCCCAACAAATGATGTCGACAGAGACGCCTTCAATTAATGCGGTTCCAGCGGGGAATGTCAATTTGAGCACGCCGAGGATGATTCTGTTATTCAGCCATGTTTCTTCTTCAAGAATTGAGCTTGGAATAAAAAAACGGACACGACAAGCTGGTTATGTGGTTTGACATTCGTTATTCGAAGAGGATCCATTTCACGACCGTCTAAAGTGATTCAATTCAGAAAGGAAACAAATCAAGTCAAGGTATGATCCTGTACGGGAACAATGCAGGTTTGATCGATGTTCTGCACATTACTCAGTGAAAGAAAAAAAAGCTGTCCATCCCCATTCCATCATGTTCAACAGAACGTGTGCGTATACGTGGCCCCGAGCGCCGAACTCCTACCTCCCTCAAAATTCATCGATACTTGCTTCCTTCTTACCTGCCTAAAGGCCGGATCGTCAGGGCACGACGATGCAGTACACGTCACGCTTTGCCCATCAGACGACGTCAACGTCGTTGGAACATTGACCGGCCAGCCCATCCGGGTGAGATGCCAATAGGTGAGATTTCCAGTACGGGGCCCCAAGTTGGCAAACCCGTATTCCGCGAGAGGGGGTGTGATACCAGGACCTTTGCAGATGGGGTCTAGGACGGTGTCATGATATGCAAAGGAAGATGAAGAGGATAGTAGAGGCGCACCCCCACGACATATCACAGCGCAGACGTTTGCCCCCACTGAGTCACAGCCCGTTCCCCATGTGCGGATCCCCTACGACTCGTGAGAACGGGAAGTAGATAGGCGAAGAAACGAGGGCCTACACGAGCATAATCATCGATCTCATCAGACTTTGATCCTCCAGGCTCCAGAGTAACACTGTACGCGAGCGAAGGACCCACTTGTCCGTTGGATGGTTTATCAACGGTAACCCAAACATCTGGGGAAACCGTTCGTCACCCAACGTCGCGAGGGAAAGAACAGAACCAAACGTACTATATGAACAGTTGTTCTGGAACGTGATCGTGAAAGCCGAAGACGCCGTGAAAAGTGCAGCAACGATGGCGAAGGTTTTCTGTAGCGTCACGGTTCTCTTAGTGGAGAGGGAGGAATTACCCTCTCCCATCAGGCGTCTATGCCTTGCTCGTCGTGAAGAGGGAAGAGAGAGCATGTGAATGGGGACAACGAGAAATCGATTGGTCGCCAGAGCTCTCTCGCTTGGCCCGTAAGGGACCGCGCTCGAGCCGGCACAGGCGAAGACATGACTACAAGAAGAAAGGAAAAGAGAGATGGGAAAGCGGTAAGGGTGGGAGAGAAAAATGAGCAGTAGCTAACGAGCTATGTGAGTCTATGTAGAGGATGAGGACACGAAGAGAAAGGATGAAAGCCGGTATGTATATATATATCTATGAGCATGAAAGGGAACCGAAAAAGGAAGGAACGCGTCGCCTGCATAGACCGTGTTTGATTTCATCAAACACCTCTCTTATAAAACCTCCAGAGGACAGGGACCAGCCGATGATGTGCCTCGCATATTGCTATATGGCGGCAGTAATCCGCCGCTGTACATGGAGATAAAAAGCGATAGCCATCTTACAGTGACAAGACCATATTCCAGACGGAGGTTCCAATGCAGTTTCGGAGCGTGATTGCCGCGAAGATTGGATTTCAGGTGGGGAGAAGTCGACGGCCTTATACATATATTCACGTCTGGAGTCAAAAAGCGGGAACAAGATCGATGGGTGTTGCGTATAGCGCATGTCAGCGATTGCGAGTAGTCGATATCCCAGCGCATGATGGTCAAGAACAGGTTGGAAAAAATTTGCTTTGATGACGTGACACAGCCACCACGTGGCATCATCATCTACCACTTCGGTGAGGACTCTCTGTGGTGAGACTACGCAGCACTTTTGCTGTAGACTCGGACAGCGGACAGCGGACTATCGACAAACAGACGTGCCCGGTCATTTCGCTGCCTTTTTCCATGTCGACTCGTGAATCGACAGCACATCCTTCCTTTTCCCATCCCCGCTCAGAGTCGCGACCTGCGCGGGTGTTCTTTCCGAATCCTCGAGACCGGGCTGCGTGTGCCAGGTTTAGGTTGCGCCGCAAGGCGATGAAAAGCCGGCCTTACTTGCACCCGCATCGTCAATATGCCACGTTGGACGACCTTGGCAAAGTGGCTGGACATGTTGAGCGGCTGTATGAGCTCGTTGAATGCTTGCAGAGGATGGATTCGGAGCGCATTGGTTTCCTTCATGACATGGTGCGCAACATCTCTGGTGCTCTTGCATCTGCCTTCCCACCCTCTTTGCCGCCATCCACTCTCGTTGCCTGCCCCACCGTGCCAACTCAGGCAGATGATACACCACCACCACCTCTTCCTGCACCCCTTCCTCCACCACCGTCGTCTCTGTCCACACAACCAACATCAGCAGTCGACACCGTCCCGCGTTCTCCCGACCTCGCTCCATTTTCGGAATCATCTCCCGTATTACTCCCGCCCTCATGCAGGGTTGACTCTCCGTCTTCACCTGGACCTCCCGAAGACTCGCGTCCACGAAAGCGTCCGCGTTCATCTGGTACAAATGGTTCACTCCCTGGCTTGAAGGGTGCTTTCAATCGACCACAGGCGCCCACTACACCCAAGCCCCCCGTACGCGTTGTTCATGACGTGTCATCGGATGTGCCACGGGATACCCTTAACCAGTCGCTGCGTGGTCTCAAGGGAATGTTTAAAGGGAATTCGGTTCTCGGATCATAGCAGCCGACTCGACTTCGCATTATGTTTATTTTCTCCCCCCACGATTTGTCGCCCCCCTCATTCTGTGCGACCTTGCTCGTGTCATTGACACCACCTTTCGACAGTACCCTCTTCCGAGTAAGAGAGCTGATTGTTTGGTCGAACTTTAGTTCGTTCGAGTTAGGCAGGATGTTGGTTGGATAATTTTGGGTTTATATTCTACTGTGGCGGAAGTATTTGTTACATACCTTATAGGCACGTCGGGGATTTCCTTAGTCATTTGTATGAGGTAGACGTGTATCAAATCACTTTCACTTTCTCGCCGTGCTCTTTTCCTGACAGGCCACATCGTGCTCGCCGAGTTGTATCGGTGATATCCTGCATGACACTGGTTGAAAACCCTGAGTTCTTCAGTGAAGATATTGGTAAAAAATCCGGAAGATTTTATATACTTTTTTTCGCTGTAAATAATTTTAAATAAATTCAGAAATTCTTCGGTGAGACTTTTTATGAAAAAGAAGATGTAAAATGCAAGGATCATTGAATGAATAAACTCGAGAGTAAAATGGGGATTTTTCAGTGCTTTTGTGGGGGTGAAATTGCTGTGAAAGATCCAAAAGCTAAAAATGCGAATTTATAGCGAAAATATAGCAGAAAAACGAGATGAAAAATTCAGAAGAAAAGGCTTAAAAATTTTAAGAGTAAGATCAAGACTTTGTTTAAAAGTTTAAAATGAAGTTTTGCAGTTAAAAAAGGTATGAAAATACGGTAAAAGATATTATAGACGTAGATGAGGATTTTTTAACTTAAATAATTAAGGTATATTCAGGAAGAAATGTTGAATGCTATTCAGCAAATGTTATGTAAAATAAAGTGTGAATATAGAGATAAAATAATAGTGAAAGACGGAATGAAAAATATGTAAATACTATACAAAGGTAAATTTAGGATTTTTTATAAAGATATGTAAGAGTATATTAAGAATAATAATTAGAGCAAAAAATAGCAAATTATATAGAAAATTTCTTGGGAGAGAAATATAGTAAAAATTTCAGAATAATAAGCTAATAGATAAATTGAAACTATTGAGATATAAGAAGCGTAAAATTGTAATTATTTAAAGTGAAAAACATATAAATAATAATGGAAAAATACAAGAGAGAGATAAAGATAAAAAATCCTGAATGCGGTATTAACAAGTAGTGAATTGAAATTGCATGGCAGAACGGAAGAACACTCCAGCACCACTGAATGGGCAATCCTGCGAGTCGGATTCACAATCCGTACAGTGAACGTGTCTCGGATAGCCAATCCAGGTAGGTGGATTGATAATCCACAGCGATATGAAGGCTCCGACAAGTTAGCGGGGCCTGGATTCACAATCCTGCGAGTCGGATTCACAATCCGTACAGTGAACGCATCTCGGATAGCCAATCCAGGTTGGTGGATTGACAATCCACAGCAATATGAAGGCTCCGACAAGTCAGTGGGGCCTGGATTCACAATCCTGGGACTCGGATTCACAATCCGTACAGTGAACGCGTCTCAGAATTGGGTATCCGAGATGTGTTCACTGTACGCCGACTCGCAGGATTGCAAATCCAGGCCCCGCTGACTTGTTGGAGCCTCCGTATCGCTTTGGATTGTCAATCCACCCACCTGGATTGGGTATCCGAGACGTGTTCACTGTACGGATTTGACTCGCAGGATTGTGAATCCAGGCCCCGCTAACTTGTCGGAGCCTTCATATTGCGGTGGATTGTCAATCCACCAACCTGGATTGGCTATCCGAGATGCGTTCACTGTACGGATTGTGAATCCGACTCGCAGGATTGTGAATCCAGGCCCCGCTGACTTGTCGGAGCCTTCATATTGCGGTGGATTGTCAATCCACCCACCTGGATTGGGTATCCGAGATGTGTTCACTGTACGCCGACTCGCAGGATGGTGAATCCAGGCCCCGCTAACTTGTCGGAGCCTTCATATTGCTGTGGATTGTCAATCCACCCACCTGGATTGGGTATCCGAGATGTGTTCACTGTATGCCGACTCGCAGGATTGTGAATCCAGGCCCCGTTGACTGGTCGGAGCCTCCGTATCGCTTTGGATTGTCAATCCACCCACCTGGATTGGGTATCCGAGATGTGTTCACTGTACGCCGACTCGCAGGATGGTGAATCCAGGCCCCGCTAACTTGTCGGAGCCTTCATATTGCGGTGGATTGTCAATCCACCAACCTGGATTGGCTATCCGAGACGCGTTCACTGTACGGATTGTGAATCTGACTCGCAGGATTGTGAATCCAGGCCCCGCTGACTGGTTGGAGCCTTCATATTGCTTTGGATTGTCAATCCACCCACCTGGATTGTGTATCCGAGACGTGTTCACTGTACGGATTGTGAATCTGCCTCGCGGGATTGTGAATCCAGGCCCCGCTAACTTGTCGGAGCCTTCATATTGCTGTGGATTGTCAATCCACCAACCTGGATTGGCTATCCGAGACGCATTCACTGTACGGATTGTGAATCCGACTCGCAGGATTGTGAATCCAGGCCCCGTTGACTGGTCGGAGCCTCCGTATCGCTTTGGATTGTCAATCCACCCACCTGGATTGGGTATCCGAGATGTGTTCACTGTACGCCGACTCGCAGGATGGTGAATCCAGGCCCCGCTAACTTGTCGGAGCCTTCATATTGCGGTGGATTGTCAATCCACCAACCTGGATCGGGTATCCGAGACGCGTTTACTGTACGGATTGTGAATCTGACTCGCAGGATTGTGAATCCAGGCCCCGCTGACTGGTTGGAGCCTTCATATTGCTTTGGATTGTCAATCCACCCACCTGGATTGTGTATCCGAGACGTGTTCACTGTACGGATTGTGAATCTGCCTCGCGGGATTGTGAATCCAGGCCCCGCTAACTTGTCGGAGCCTTCATATTGCTGTGGATTGTCAATCCACCCACCTGGATTGGGTATCCGAGATGTGTTCACTGTACGCCGACTCGCAGGATTGTGAATCCAGGCCCCGTTGACTGGTCGGAGCCTCCGTATCGCTTTGGATTGTCAATCCACCCACCTGGATTGGGTATCCGAGATGTGTTCACTGTACGCCGACTCGCAGGATGGTGAATCCAGGCCCCGCTAACTTGTCGGAGCCTTCATATTGCGGTGGATTGTCAATCCACCAACCTGGATTGGCTATCCGAGACGCGTTCACTGTACGGATTGTGAATCCAACTCGCAGGATTGTGAATCCAGGCTCCGCTGACTGGTCGGAGCCTCCGTATCGCTTTGGATTGTCAATCCACCCACCTGGATTGGGTATCCGAGACGTGTTCACTGTACAGATTGTGAATCCGACTCGCAGGATTGCAAATCCAGGCCCCGCTGACTTGTCGGAGCCTTCATATTGCTGTGGATTGTCAATCCACCAACCTGGATTGGCTATCCGAGATGCGTTCACTGTACGGATTGTGAATCCGACTCGCAGGATTGTGAATCCAGGCCCCGCTAACTTGTCGGAGCCTTCATATTGCTGTGGATTGTCAATCCACCAACCTAGATTGGCTATCCGAGATACGTTCACTGTACGGATTGTGAATCCGACTCGCAGGATTGCCCATTCAGTGGTGCTGGAGTGTTCTTCCGTTCTGCCATGCAATTTCAATTCACTACTTGTTAATACCGCATTCAGGATTTTTTATCTTTATCTCTCTCTTGTATTTTTCCATTATTATTTATGTGTTTTTCACTTTAAATAATTACAATTTTACGCTTCTTATATCTCAATAGTTTCAATTTATCTATTAGCTTATTATTCTGAAATTTTTACTATATTTCTCTCCCAAGAAATTTTCTATATAATTTGCTATTTTTTGCTCTAATTATTATTCTTAATATACTCTTACATATCTTTATAAAAAATCCTAAATTTACCTTTGTATAGTATTTACATATTTTTCATTCCGTCTTTCACTATTATTTTATCTCTATATTCACACTTTATTTTACATAACATTTGCTGAATAGCATTCAACATTTCTTCCTGAATATACCTTAATTATTTAAGTTAAAAAATCCTCATCTACGTCTATAATATCTTTTACCGTATTTTCATACCTTTTTTAACTGCAAAACTTCATTTTAAACTTTTAAACAAAGTCTTGATCTTACTTTTAAAATTTTTAAGCCTTTTCTTCTGAATTTTTCATCTCGTTTTCCTGCTATATTTTCGCTATAAATTCGCATTTTTAGCTTTTGGATCTTTCACAGCAATTTCACCCCCACAAAAGCACTGAAAAATCCCCATTTTACTCTCGACTTTATTCATTCAATGATTCTTGGATTTTACATCTTACTTTTCATAAAAAGTCTCACTGAAGAATTTCTGAATTTATTTAAAATTATTTATAGTGACAAAAAGTATATAAAATCTTCCAGATTTTTTACCGATATCTTCACTGAAGAACTCGGGGTTTTCAACCAGTGTGATTCGTCTTTGCTCGAACACGCAGCGCTGCCCTGCGACTAATAAGTAACCTTCACTGGTCTGTCATGAGGATCAAAGTCGTGGTGTATGCGAATAGTTGCGAGCCGTCTGCGGTCGGATATGCTGTAACGGCTAGCATTAGTGCATCTTATGGTGTAGAGTGGTGCGAATTTAGTGACGCTCGACCTGGGTTCGAGTCCCCGTATCCGAATATGTCTTGAAGACAGGTCATTACAGTTGGCCACATCCCTGGACAAGCATTTCGGGCCTTACCAAGGCATGGATCCTAAAAACTGGAAATTGTAGGTCACAATAAGGATGGTTTATCACAACAAAGCTGTGAGAACATTCTCAAATATCAAGGTTGGAATTTGCAGGACGAAACAATCATAATACATTTTACTTCAATGAAAGAAAAAAGATTGTTTCGCCGCCCTATTTTTTCACCCTCAACAGAACTTGTGCGTATAGGTCGCTCCAAGTGGCGAGTTCCTATCCGCTGCATAGTCCGTATCATAGCGATAGGCCTGATCGTCAGGGCACGACGACGGAGTGCACTTCACGCTTTGTCCATCGGACGACGTCAGCGTAGTGGGGATGTTGATCGTTCCGCCCACGTAGCTGAGATCCCAAGAGGTGCGCTGTCCACCCCACTGGCCAAAGTCGGCATACCCGTACTCGGAGAGAAGCGCGTGCGATGTGATGCCGGCGTCGTTGCAGACGAGACCTACGGAAACTGTCTGAGTACACAACGCAGGGATGGGAGTTTAGAGCATACCGCCATTGCATGCGCCCGTAGCGCAGTTCGCGCCGCTGGCGTTACAGCCAGTGCGACCCCACGCACGAATGCCCTAGATATTGAGACTCATAAGTACGAAGGAGACAAGCGAAGGGAGGAGGTCGTACAAGTGCATGGTCGTCTATTCCATAAGACTTGGAGGCGCCAGGCGCGAGAGCAACACCATACGAAAGCGACGGATCCACTTGTCCGTTGGGCGCCTTTCCGATAGCAGCCCACACAGCTGAAAAAATACGTCCGTCAGCCCACGTCGGGAGGAAAAGAGCGTAAAGCAACGTACTGTATGAGCAGCTGTTCTGGAACGTGATCGTGAAAGCCGAAGCTGACGCGACGAGTGCAGCCAGGATGACGAAGGTTTTCATCTTTAGAATATGCAGTGAACTCTCAGTGGAGAATGAAGAATTCCCACTTTCCACTGGGTGTTTAAATACTCCCAGAAAATAATCACAGGAAGCCACGAAACCTCCAGAGCACACGGACTAGCGCCTCGCATATTGCGTGAATCCCCATCTGGCGCCCAAAATCGCGAAGAAAAATCATGACCAGGACTAAAAGTAGATGCACAAATTCCAGACGGAGGGCCGAAAGCAGTTTCAGAGTGTGATTTCTCCGAGAAAAATGGAATAGACCGAAGACGAACTCCCGGTGGAGATTAATTATATTGAGGGGGGTGTTGGATTTTCGGTACGCTACCCGTCGAGTCAAAGAGCGGAGACATAAGTGATGCGAGCTTAATGGAGGCGGAGAACGCACGCCGGCGTGTAATAGTCTATAACCTAGAGGAGCATGATGGTCGAAAACAAACGTGAAACTTTCGAAATGGGGTTTGATCTCTTGACACAGCCACCACGTGGGCCAGTCTTTAAAGTTTTCTAATTTCTCGGTCTTCCTCTCTTCGATTCGCTGGGAAAGGGCTAGTAATCATTCTATTACATAAAACAAACTGGATATCTGAATACTGTACCCTTTAAATCAATTCGTCAGTCACAGGTCACAGGCGACCTCGATTTGACGATATGTCACACCGGTCACTGCCGGTTCGGAATCTGACGAAAAATAATTCAAAACTGACCGAAAATTCGTCCCAAAATGGCCCAAGATCAGGTGAAAGCGACGAAAATTTTTTCCCGGTCACGGCACCTCCGGCGCCGCGACGAAATAATTTTTTCGTCATCGCGGTCACAGGTCACAAGACCTGACGAATTGAATTAAAGGGTACAGTATCTTCTTCCACGGGACGACTCTCACTCGGCGTACATGTCGCTTCTTTTCATCTGGTTTTGCTGCCACTGTTTATTTAAAGTCTTGGTATCCTCCGTCTGTTCGCTCGTATCCTCCATCCGGTTGCGCCGTTGTTCTTCGTACTACCATCCAACTTCCGTCTCCGCTCATGTCGGGCGTTTCAATGACAATACCATAACGGCAACTTGAGAGCCTGTTTTTGGACTAGTGCCGTTGTTCGTCTCGCCTCCAGTTTGTCAGAGGCGCTTTTTGAAGTAGCTCGACGTGCAAGTGACGTGGTCCTTACGTGACCCAACCCCGTATTCATTTCCTTACAGGTACATACTATACACAAGGGATTCGCCAATTTGTTGTCCCACCTCAAAAATGAGAACTTCCCATTGAGAAAAGTGAAACTACTACGAATTTAAACGCGCATACACGAGACCAACGCTGCTGCTCCTGATACTGCCTCTACGCCGCCGGGCCGCCTCTTAATACGCCTTCACAACGCGCAGCTCCTAGAACGTATTGGCTTAATCAAATAGAATGTGGGATCGCAATTCCAGATTCAAAGTACTAGCTCCTTAATCCCAAATGTCAACATACTTCCTCAAGCTCTACCAGCGCAGGTTCACAAACACGGTGGAACACATTCAGGAGTTTCCATTCTACATCCAGTAACAAAGGCAGAAGTACAAAATACAGTATAGGTTAGGTTGAACGCGAATACTAAAGATACATCGGGTCCGCTACGAGCTAATTGCAATAGCGGAGGGTATTACGAGGATATAATAAAGAGGGAACATGGGAAAGGAAGGTTCGCATGGCCATGTCATGAGGATGTAGTGATTTCGGTGACGGCTCCCGCGGAACGTGCATGATATCGAGTGTAGGTTGGGGCACAGAGATGGCATCTACCATCGACATGCGTTGCACCGAGGATATCTCTATGTCGAGGGTCTCCGACGGCCGACGCGGGACGGCGTGTGGTATTTGGGGTGAATTGGGAACAGAGGCGGAGGAGGTGGATGCTGAGGAGGGGGAGACGGCTTCAGCTTCCTTCTCGTCGAGCGCCCCACCGATGTCGGCGAAGGAGAAGGCACCAAAGGAAGTATCGCCAGCGAAAGACTTCTTCATGTCGCTAGTCTGCGACATGGACATGGACATGTCGGTGAAGGACTCGAGTGAATCGCGCTTTTGGACCCTCCGCTTCTCGAATACGGGTATCGAGCCATCCTTAGTCGAGCCGAATCTTGATCTGAAGAGTACGTGAGTAAAAGTGGCACGTCGCGTGGGACAGTACGTACCCCATGGTATCTTCCAACGATCCACCGAAAAGCGTAGTCGAAGCACCAAGCTTGTGCGCGAACGAATTCAGCGCCGTGCGGTAGTTCCTCCTCGACTCGGAGTGGATGCCAAAGATCAAGAAGAACACCCAAGCGCCGAAGACCGTCAGCCAGCGCTGCAGCTCAACGCCAAAGGCATTGTCTGAGCTCTGCCAGTAAAGAGCGGGGTACTGGTAGACATTCATGAAGTTGGCGTGGACGTTGGCCCAGCTGATCCACGGGTGTACGTATTGGATGTTCAGGATCAACACCCAGACGCCCAGAGGGACAGTGAAGATGATATCTGCGCCAGCCATGATCATCAATCGGAAGTAACGGTTGGAACTGAGGTTGGAGTGGCCGGAGAGGACTTCCTGGAACTGACGACGGCGCTTGTTGAATGCGATGATCGTGCGGACTGGGTGTTATCAGTAAGGAAAGGTCCTGAATTAGTGGGCTAGAAACGTACCACAGTAGGTCGCAGAGACAAGACCGATAGCGATGGGAGGAACGTTGGTAATTATGACGGACACCCAAGTGTTGTAGATGGAGGGGAAGCAACCCCAATCCTCGTAGATATTGTAGCGGTTGCCTTGTGGGATGTAGGCTAGCGAGCGATGAGTAAGACGACGTCAAGTCGAGATCTTGTACTTACCAAGAATGATCAGCGCGATAGGAACACCAATCACCAAGGCAAGATCCATCATAATAGCACGTTGACGCTAAGTGAAGGTTAGAAGATGGTACGGTGGTGGATGGCGAAAACTAACATCTTTCCTCGACGCGACAACTGTGTCTGATGTCGCGATGAAGAATAATCGACGGTTGATCACTAGAGAGCAGATGGGAATCGCGACGTCCATCGATAGGGTTAGGCGGAATGCTAAATGCATGATTAGACGAGGTCGTGAACCAAATAAACCGAACGCACAAATATCACAGAAGACTGGCGCCGAATCAATCGCGTTTCCATTCCAAATAATCGAATTGATGAAGAGGTTTAGACAACCCAGCCCGACCCAAATCATGTAAGCGCATGTTCCGACGTTATACGCTGCAAAACACAAGAGTAAGTATGAGTCTGAGAAGTCGTTTGGATGAGCTCACCTTGCAAATGCCACCGCAAAGGAATCATGCACATTACGAACCCGATAAACGAGAAGGCCGAGAATAGGTGGTTGGGCGGGAATCCCATGGCAGCGGATATACGGGAGGCGAGGACGAAGGAGGAGAGATCGCTAAAGGAGGGATAAGACCAACCTGGCGACCACCCCATCCGACCTTTTATACAAGCGTTAGTGGGATCGCGCGAAGCCACGGGGACGAAGCGTACGAAAACAGAGAAGTATCGAGGGATATTAAAGACTTGGGAGAAGGCCGGGAAAGGAGGGATTAGAGGATGATTGACGACGTGAATGATCCCTGAGTAAAAAGCATTTAGAATTCAGACTATGCACGAAAACGGAGCGAACCTACCATTGCCAGTTTGAATATTTGGACGCACAACCTTACTATAAAGGTTGATGACCATACCAGGCGGAATGAGCGATGTCTGAACGTGGATACGTTGTGCTTCATCGTCCAGGGCGTACTGAAGGGAAAGGTTCGTGGGGAAAGTCGATATCTCAGCATGTTGAAGGGAAGGGAGCTCCGTGTCAAGGACGTGATACCTAAGAATCGCGGAGACGAGCGCCTTGAAAAGCTTGCGTCTTTCCTGGTCTTGACCGCTGTGATCGAGATTGTCTTCGATGTCAAGATAATTCACGATGTCGACCAAATTGGTTGTCATCGAGAGTAGCTCGTCATCCAGAATGTGCTTTGGACGTTTTAAAGCCCAATCGGGGACAGCGAAAAAAGTTAGCCTGAAGAAATGCGAATTCAAATTCCGAAGCGCTGCAAAGAAAGCAACTTACCTGGCTGACGAATCATTGAGCAAAGGAATGATCGATTCGCTAAAATTGACAGCCTTGGAGAGTTTGGAAAATCTGTTGACGATGAGAAGCTGCGCGCGCAAGCATGTGGATGAACGTACTGTGGATCAGCACAGATCACCTCGTATATCGTCTTGTTTCCCTTTGGGCCTGGAGGAGCGCCTGGAGGTTGCTGCTCCTGTGAGATCCAATCGCCAAAACGCGGCGGTCGAATCTGTCCCGCATCCAGAGTCGTTTGTGTCGTGATGCCAAAGAACCACTCCAAGGGGCGTGGAAGACCCTGCGCGATGAGCACTAGACTGAGGAGGAGGACGCTGACATGTCGTAGCATTGGTCTTGCTGGAGGGGTCAAGAAGAGGAAGGGTGAGAACCGAGTGTGATAGACATCCAAGGTATGATCCGCGATGACGATGGTGGATGCGCGCAGCGTACTAGGTGGCTCGATCATAGGACCGAGACGGTGTACTCACGCAGGCCGTCCTCCTGACCAAGAAGACTGGAGCTGGTCTGTCTAACACGCATTCGACATGGCATGGCCAGAAACGCCGGAATACCGATAGATCCTGCGTTGAACAGCCTCCCACCGGGCGCGCTGGGCTTGACTTGTCATAAATCAATGGAGGTCGTAATCCAAGAGCGGAACAACTGTACAGTTCCATCATTTTTGATGTCGGCCGGCAGGCACATTGTTTCCCACGACGGCCTGCCTTTTGCCAATGCTTGTCTCTTGAATACGACTAATCTCGTTTGCGCAGATCAAATGACAAGCTCTCTTCTCAAAAAGGAGGCTCGACATCTGTCTGCACGCGGAGTGCAACAAATTGTAGGTTCATCGTTACTCATGCTCAACGACACCATCATTACCTTTTCGTTAACATAGCTTCTCTAGATCTCTGTGTACTGTTCAATAGGCGCTGATTGAAAACGCCGTTGGACATCAGCACCAGTGGGCTGCTCGGAGGCTCATCCGCCACCTCCGTCTCCCGATCATGTTCAAGGCAGTTCATCTCCACACTGCTCAGGTGCGTACATTGCTAACTTTTCATGATGGCGTCAGATATCTCATACATAGAAGCATGAGAAGACAGAGGCCGTCGCCTAACTCAATGCCCGAACAGTGGATACGACGCTTCGCATAAATTGGCCACAGCCTCAGTGTGGATACGGCGCGCGCTCTTCTGATGTGTACCTACGCGCGAGCGTTCCGATTCCTGAAACCTTTAACGAAGCTTTATTTTCTTCTCTCTTACATGGTCTAATAACTCTTAAAAGGTCGCGGTATGAGCTGATACTTCCGTGCCGCCCACAGACGACCACTCGCGGTGTTTACGACCCAGCGGCCGTGTCTATCTACCGGCTGTACCGTCGTACGTCGATATATAAGGAGCAACGACGTTCACTGACACTATAACAGATAACAATGTTTGTACCATTTCTCTCAGAGCGGAAGATCAGCAAGACATCCAAGAACCGGACGATTACCAAGACATCTAACGATTACAAACGTACTATAAAGTACTACAATCGGCCAACAAGTCCACAGGGTACGGGTGACACTTTTGTGATAATCATTGCGCCTGACTTCTCTTGACAGACCGCGGGATTATTGCCAGTCGAGGGTCATCTGTAAACTTCTTTGGAGTGCAGCGGTCAGTAAACAACGTCTTTGGCGGCGGCGGGGCTACGACGAATGTCACTGTGGATCCTTTCAAAGGACGTACAGCTGGAGGGGCTACAAGAGCTCAGGTGGGATCAGGGTGAGTCGTCCTTTCAGTCTTCGAGGCGCGGGTAATGACTACCTGAACAGGTCGCCTATCTATGGGAGTGGGTATCCCGGCGTCAGCGGTCGTGGAACAGCAGGCCGCAATTTTCCCTTTTACTACATGCCGCTCGTGTACGAGAGCCCAGACTTGGATTACCTGAACCCGCCCGAGGTACCTTGTTTTGCGTATCCCGTCTGTCCTGCTGCTCACGAGAAACCATTTCAGTACGGCGGCTCTCAGAGCTCCAATCGCCCTGGGGGACCTATGAAGTATGCTACAATTGAGGGTCTCAAACGGAAACAGACTCTGCGCGTCGTGTCGGACGCGAGCACTGTGGCGTCCCTCATCACCGATATCCGGGTAGGGTGCGGTAGCAAGCTTACCATGTCGGTTGCTCCGAATTCCGTGAAAGGTCCATTCGACTATGATCCAAAGGTGGTCCGCCCCGAGTCGACGATCCAGTACTTCCGAGCAAGCAGCATATCGTTGGAGTTTGATGGATACAATAATTCTGCGGTCTTTGCAGAAAAAGATGGCGCGGCGAACACTCCGTTTCCAATCATGGATGCGATTCTCACTGGATGTGTCATCAAGACTATTAATCAGGCAGCACCGCTCGTCGTGACGAACGGTGCCGAGAGATGGGAGCGTATAAATGTCGGTACCGTACTGCTTCTCATCGTTGGCTACCATTATCTTTCTATGATATTCTGAATGTGACTTTTATTTACTGCGTTTACTTATGGTATTCGTGTACGACGAAGATTCCAATCTCCGCCGAACTACGTATATTAGAACCAAGCAGACAATCGTTCTTCGCTGAAAGGCAAGAGTTCTTGACTTGACGCCGGCTTTCACGGTTACTAAACCGAGTGTAGCCCCTGATTTTCGATCAGTCAAACGTTTCTTGCGAGTGCGCTCATCGTTCATCCCTCTAACACGACGGTCAGCAGTTTCGATGTGAGGATATTCGGCGCATTGGTGCGCAGGGACAGCCCTACTCGTATTCCGCCAAATCTGCTGGTGCTGACATGCTCCCCATTTGAGGCCGTTCCCTTTTTCCCGCTACGCCCATGCCTTTTATCCTGTCGACCAAGGACCTGTGACGCCGGGCCCCGGTGGTGCAAAGCGAATTATGCAGGATTCGGAGCGCGACTCCCACTACGTTTCAGAAACTCGGCCGCCCTACCAAAAGTCAGTCATCATGGCCGAATACGCCCCATTGGGATGCACGGTTTGCTCATGCCCTCAATATCAAGGACAGCCTTTGCCATACCTAGGACCGCAGACACCGGGCATTTCGCGGACTATCTTTATCATAAAATGCAAGTCGTTAATCATCGTATCATGTGATGTCTGTAAGCACGCGCCCTTTTGTACGTTGTCCAGGTACTAACCGTCAGTCTGTTGGGACTATTCAGTGGTATATAACAGACTGGGCCTCAGATGGGATATCCTCATCCTTGTTCTCCATATCCATGAGCCCTGGGTTCCTAGTACTTCTTCTCGCTTCGGCTGCCTTTGCGAATGGCGATGGACGCGTCGCGCAGTGTATTACCAAGGATGTGGTGATTTCGCTGAATGCGACGACGTTGGATATTCCGATTCCTATCCCAGCGAGTCAGGAAGAGCTCACTGGCACGATAGTCCCGGCGCTCGCTCCAACAGCACCGAAACCCTCGTTCGAAAACACACAGCTCGTGGCCAATTACTCTATCTCTACCCTGATTTGCACTCCTCCGAATTTTGACGGTGGTATCGTGAACTTTGCTCTTCATGGGTAAGTCTCTCGATATCCATCTTACCCAACCGCTGATTTTCTTGTTCAGACTCGGTTTCACCAAGTCCTACTGGGACATCGTCATTGGTAACAACTACACCTATTCGTTTGTAGAAGCCGCTGCAGTTAGGGGAGAAGCGACAATTGCTTACGACCGTCTCGGTACTGGAAGCTCTGTTAGAGCTGATGGGACGTACCCGGATGGCATCCAAGAGCTCCAGCTGGCGACTCAGATCGCTGTAGCGAACGCCATGGCACAGGTGGCGCGGGATGAGCTCCATGCGAAGAGCCTGGTCGCTGTCGGGCATTCTTACGGAAGGTATGCGTTCGCGTGGTTAGAAGTTGATGTTCATGAACTAAACAGTCTTTTTTCTAGCTTCACGTTGTTGTCCCTGGCAACTGCGTTTCCTCAAGCTTTCGACCATCTTGTCCTCACAGGCTTTTCGGCTGATCCAGAGTCGTATTCTGGGAGATCAGCTTTTGCTCTGAACCTCGCATTGGCGAACGAGGCGTATCCGGACAAGTTTGGTACGCTTTTCTTGTTTTGTCATGTCTTGATACTAATGTTCTGACAAGCCGCGCTCGACAACACGTACCTAGCTACGGGAGACTTGGTCGCCGATTTGACCATCTTCTTTTCGTATCCTCACTACGGCGCGGGTTCGTCTTGTTACACAGTCGACTTGGTGTAGTAACTGATCGAGTTGGCTGTAGATGCCCTGCAATGGTCGATTGACAACAGGGGAACTATATCTTATGGTTTGTGCATTCACTGTTCACTCATCAGCTCGCTTATTAACAAACCTCTGAATCCACAGGCGAGCTGTTGACATTCGGTCCTCCGGCAATCATAGCATCCGACTTTAGAGGCTCTGTGCTGGCCATCAACGGCGATGCTGATTTGTACGTTCACCAGTTCTCTTTCGTGTCCTTCCATCCCAAGTTGACTGCCGTCTGTTCGCAGCGTATTTTGCTCTAGCGACTGCAACAAGGAGTCCGCTCCCGTCCAGCACGTCAAGGACTTCTTCCCGAACGCGCAGAACTTTACTGCTTCGATTGTCGAAGGAGCGGGTCATGGGCAGAATGTGCATTTCAGTGCTCCGAAGCTGTATGAGGTGATTGGGGAGTGGATTCAGGATAATGTAGCCTCGTCGTAAGGATGGACTTTCAAGGACTTTTTCGTTCTGGACTCTATTATCGACTGCTATTCAATGTTCATGTTTATTCGACCTTTCTTTCTGATTTTCAAGGCTTTTTGAGTGTTCATACGGATCGTCGACAGCGGAGGATCGTCTGATCATTGCGCATGGTTTCACAGCTTGTCTGTTGACAAGGACCATAAGGAAACAGCATTCCAGGTCGGCTGGCGCATAAATCGAAGGGCACCTGCTCTAAGCCAGGTGTAAAAGATCCCGTGTCTGTCTACTTCTTGAATGCTGAGCCAAACCTCGTAACCATGTCCTCTACTGTCAGTGGTCCACTTAGCGCCAGGCTATTCATCATGCTTTCCTTTGAGACCGTCCTGGAGCCTCCGATCCCAACTCGACGGAATGACAGCGATTGATTTCCGAGAGATCGCGGATAGAACGCCGCAGGTTGAGAAGATCTTACCATGATGATGTCGAAATGATAAATCAAATGCAGTAGCAATTGCAGCGGTATCATTGAGGGGTCAAGTACAAGTCTAGGTGATCGTTTCTATGAAGCCGGATCATTGACGAGATGTTGACGGCGGCCAGAAATAAATCCACGGCGATGAATCAACCGGAACCTCTTCCATTTACTGGGCTTAACATCGCTCTTGTCCTGTAGGAAGGCGCGGCCCGCTAAATCGAAATCAAGTCACGTAGTACAGAGGACTGATCGAAATAGTCAACTCACCGGAATCTACAAGGACAACATATCGGGCCGTCATTCTTCGTGCCAATTCAGCGTCACTCGGAAGGAAATTCTCGCCCTAGAGAAGCGAAGTTACAGGTGCATAAAAGTTCAAGCCGTAGGTAAACATACAGGCTCTAGCACAGAGAGAATATCGTTGTCATGGACAACCACTATCTTCACGCGTGAGTCCTAGCACGAATAAGCACACTCTGTACTGGTAGCAGAAAGTAGAGGCCTCTTACCGACGAATGGACGAGCTCGCTGATGGGGGCACACGGGTGATGAGGCTTATATCTCTCGTCAATTGCTCAGCGCTTGACAAAGGGTGAACACGAACTCACGGCAGGATACATCAGCAAGGGCCACGATCGTGTCGGCGGGCGCAATACCTTTGGAAGAGCATGCCACAATGTTTTCCGGATTCCCCAAGGCATCCGAATGTCGTTATATATGGAGGCTTTGAGAGATATGTAGAATCCACGAAAGGCAAAACAGGCAGGCTCGTTTTCTAGCATGTAAGCGCCGTCTGGGCGACCGCTTTGAAGCCAGAAGTCAGCTGACATCGGGGTGCTCTCCGCAGGACAGGATCCAACTATGTTTATGGACTGCGCGACGCCTTCCACGACCTTAGGAACGGACAGCGTCTTTGTCATTCGTGGGTTGGGTCCGGCAGAGGAGAATAAGCCGCATGACCAGTACGATGTTTTGTCGCATCCAGTAATGACAACGAGATCTCCGTTCTGGATGTCCAAGTTATCTACATGGACCGTTTGATGGTACCAAGAGACGCCGTTTTCCATGGCGTAGCGCCGCAGCTTTGCAATGCCTGACGCTGTGCATTCGTAGGAGGAGCCGCCGAAAGGAAGTGCACAATACGCTCCTTGAGCTGCGTTGGTCGAGAATTTGAATGTGTCTATGCCGTCCGGTCTGTGGCAGGTATTAGTGAGTGCTTTACAATATTGGAGGGGCAACGCACTGAGTAGGCGTGATGGGGGTTAGCTCAAATCCTGTACTGCCGTCTGTTGTGCCAGCGACAACGCTAGGGCTGGGATAGCGGGAAGGGTGAACCGTATAGTCGACGCCTAATTCTAGGGTGCACGGTTCATAATCCTTTGCTAAGGACTGCCAATTTCGTGGATCATCAGCGCCCTTCGTAATGTTGATACCAGCGTACAAAGCGGGCCCCGAAGAGCACCGATAAATTAGGTCCCCAATTTGAACGCCCTCCACGAAAAAGGCCGTCGAATTGTCAGCTTGAGCCGTATCTGCATTCATGGGCGTACATCCGCGAGCCGTCGGATAGAACATACGCGCGTAGTCTTTCTGGTAGAGTTTTGTGAACATGCCTTGGGGCGCACGTTAGTGGTTCCAGATGAGAGTCGTTTTATACCTTCAGAGCCACAAAAACGCATCAGCAGACGTGAGACAGTAGCCACAAAAGCAAGGCTTAGTAGACGCCATCATGATTGCCGGAGACAACCTGGATCGCGCCGAAAACTTCCCGGCTTGAAACTTGACCACCATGAAGACTAAGTATCCAGTCTCTGAACCCTCATATCTCCGCACTATACAGCTCGCTCTCCTTCACATCCTAGCCCTGAGGAAACAGCGTGTTTGGCGCCTGCTAGTTTATGAAACGGAGGGAAAGGCTGGTGGTATCCAACACCGTTAGCGTCAAACGGAAAACGAACCGTCTGCGATTCAGATATCTTTCTACATGAACAGGTGTACGACTGTGGGCGACGATTGAACGAAACATGTCGTCGTTAAAGTTCAAAGGAAATCCCCCTTGAGAGTGCTCGGCATTGGCCGGCGGAGTTTAAAAAGTTTATCCAATCAATGGTTCCGAGTTTGGCGACTTGCTTTGGGGTTGTCTTTGCGTTCAAGAGCTTGAAGATGGCGTACCCGTCTGCTGTCACGGCCGCCTGCAGATGTTATCACAGATGCGCCGCCTTGCGCCATGGACGAACCTGCAAGTCCTTGTACCGCATCCACTTTCTCCTTCTTTTCACCCACAAGACGCGTTCTATCGCTTTCTTCGGTGTCGCTGTCGCTCTATGCCTCTGGTACCGTGCCGTTACGCGACGCTCATACCGTCCTCCGGCCCCTAAAGGTCTCCCCGTCGCTGGTAATCTATTCGATATGCCTAGAAAAACACTGGCTCAAAGGGTCGGAGACACTCGGCGGCGTCGTTTCTTCCCACATTCCTGAGACGCTAATTGTTATCTTGGATGCCCTGAAGGCGGCGAGCCACCCTATGGAGAAACGGTCGCCAACTACTCTGATAGACCATGGAGCCCACCAGCTGGTACGTTGTCTTCTCAAAATCGATTAGGCAACAAAACGTATCACAGCCAACAGGACGCGAACCGCGAGCCATTCTTTCCACACGGCTGTCGGCCAAGTAAGCGATTTCATCGGCATGTCCGGCGTCTAGAACATCAGACTAACGTAGTGTTTTTAGGCAGCGAAATTTATCCGATGCGCTCACTTGACGCGTCTGCTTCTTCACCCGCGCCCTACGGTCCGTAGAACGTCTTCTACTTTGGAATCCTCGTCAATGTTTCGTACCTAACGGTCATGGGATGCGTCGCGGTCGGCACGAATGCGAGTGTTATTGATGTTATAAAACGTCAACGACGCGATGTGTTCTATGACACGCTTCGCGATGTCTCCTCCATCTGTTGCGAAGACAAAGGGATTACTGCTTCAATGCTTTGCCCTCGTCACTCTTGCTATATCGACTATTTCTCTTGGCGCACTCGCGAAACCGACTGTTCACGCTTCTGCACCTAGTGATAGTTTCACGTCGCGGGCAGTTTCGTTTACGGATCAAGTGTCTTTCGATAACTACAGTCTCTTCCTGCGCGGGCAGCGCACATTTATCTAGTATGTTCCCCCTCTTTGACCTTCCACTCCCATTGAACTTGTTTTCCAATGACTCTAGTTCGGGCGAATTCCACACCTTCCGTCTACCCGTCCCAGATCTCTGGCCAGACATTCTCCAAAAGGTCAAAGCCGCTGGTCTGAACGCGGTCAGCGTCTACACGCATATGGGGCTCCTCAACCCGTCTAGAGGCGTAGTCGACTTTGACGGGTACCGTTCTTTGAAGACGCTTTATGAAGCCGCGTTGGAGGCGGGCGTTTGGCTGGTAATGCGCCCTGGTACGTATACGTACTTTCTCTTCGTGTTGCACGGGTGAGCTAATGGTTCGACATAGGTCCGGTATGTCTAGATAAACTATATCGACGAAGTACTCTGATGTGTCTGGCGTAGTACATCAACGCCGAAACTTCTGCAGGCGGTATCGCTCATTGGGCAACCACCGAGGTTGCTGGGCAGCTCCGGACCAACGACTCGGATTGGAGAGAAGCGTGGCAAGATTACGTTCTTGGCTTCATCGAAGAAACGGCCCCGTATCAGATCACCGAAGGCGGACCTGTTATCGGTTTGTTACGTTTATTGCGTCTTAACTGTACACGCTCATTTGCCTGTAACAGCGATTCAAATCGGTAAGTTCTCGCCCTGGATACACACCTCTGGTTTACTGACGCTCTTTTGTAGACAACGAATATATCCAAGCCTTTGGTGGTATGACTTTTGGTGATACCTATTTCCAAGATCTTGAAGACGTCTACCGTGCTTCTGCAATCGTTGTTCCTCTCACGTACAACGACGCATTCCAAGGCGCCCAATTCATTAACGGAACGGTAAGGCGAAGTCTGGCTGAACACGGTCCTTGACTAATTTCTTAATGAATAGGGAGCCGTGGACCTCTACGGGTCTGTATTCCTATTTGTAACGACGACTTTGGAGTGTTACTGACGACAAACAGCCTCGACGAGTATCCTCAAGGCTTTGATTGTTCGCACCCGACGGTATGGCGGAACGTCACGACCAATTTTCATGAGTATCATGAAAGCGTGAACCCTGCTCAGCCATTCTACTTCCCCGGTATGTCCTTTGCCTTGTCTGCGACTTGATGTGACTGATATGCTGCTTAGAGTTCCAAGGCGGAGGCTTTGATAATTGGGGACCCAACTCTCCTGGTACGCTTCCGTGTACGCCATATGGTGTCTGTCTACCCACAGTTTTACAGGCTACGCGAACTGTGCCATCCTCACTGGCGCCGACTTCATGTCGGTCTTCTACAAGCAGTTGTGGGCCGCCAATGCGAAGCTGATAAACTTTTATATGATCTACGGGTGAGGATTCAATCATTCACTCGTTTTCCTTTCATACTAAATACGTTTAATAGAGGAACGTCTTGGGGCGCGATTCCATTCCCGTGAGTTCACTACCTGCGTTCCCATGTCGCTCTTGCTCATCACTCTCTTCATAGAGGGGTAAATACACCATCAATCGCATATTTAACGGAGAACTTACAAGATGCCGTCCCAGGGCTATACCTCGTATGATTACGGTGCCACAGTATGTAACGCACACTCTCTTTACACCTTAACTTGTCATCTAACAATAAGTCGGTAGATCTCCGAAGATCGTACTGTCGGTTCAAAATATGACGAGCTCAAGCGTCAAGGATTCTTTCTTCGAAGCTCTCCCGAGTTTTATAAAACCGACTGGATAGCGGACAGCATGACTGGACTTGCCGTCACCTCGAATGCTGCCATATTTGCGACGTACTTGCGTAACCCGGATTCTGGAGCAGGGTTCTATATTCTGCGCCATAACGACTCTACTTCGACGTACGTTCAATATCGCTTCGTATGACGGTATTGTTTATCGGTGTTCCAGGGCTGTAACGGACTTTGACTTATCGGTGTCTACTTCGAAAGGAGACGTCGAGCTCAAGGGATTGACGCTTAATGGTCGCCAGTCCAAAGTCGTGGTGACCGACTACGCTTTTGGGTCTTCCTCCCTCGTCTTGTATTCTACGGCGGCGGTTTACTATGCCGGTGTCATCGACGCGCGGGACGTTATCCTCCTCTACGGCGACGCAGACCAATCACATGAATTTTCCATCCAGCGTACTGGGACATCGCTCAGCGCCGACGCTCTCCCGTCCGGTTTCAATGTAACGACCTCTGTGATCTCCGTTGCAGCAGGTGTGAAGTCTGGCATTATCGCTGTACACGACTCCGATACCCAGCTCGTGTTGTTCGCCGATACCGTCACTGCCTCGTCGTTCTTCTCCCCAATCATCCCAGGCGACTCCAGCAATCCCTTCCGCACCTTCTGGGGTCTCGGCACGAACGAATCGATCCTCGTCGGTGGCCCATACCTCGTGCGCAGCGCAGATATACAAGGCTCCACCCTGGTGTTGACGGGCGATCTCAACAGTTCTACCACCGCAACCATCATCGCTCCCAGCTCTGTACGATCCATCACATGGAACGGCGTCAATTTGACGACGAGGAGGGGGTTGACGACAAAGGGCGGCTTTATTGCGGAGCTTCCGTTTGCTGGGACAAAGGTGACGGTGCCGGTCTTGGCTGGCTGGAAGTTCAAGGACAGCCTTCCGGAGATTGCGAGTGGGTTCGATGACGGGGATTGGGTGTTGGCTAATTACACAACGACGAATCTGCCGGTGAAGCCGGCTTATGGGGATGGGAGGGTTCTTTATGGGTGTGATTATGGGTTGTATGTTTCGTACTTCCTTGCAGAGTTGATGGTATACTAATGGGATTGGACAGTTGTGAGAATATTGTCCTGTGGCGAGGGCACTTTAACGCGACGGGAGCGGAGAAGAGCGTCAATCTGTCTATTAATGGCGGTGAAGGTAAGCTATTGCTGCTGTAGTGAAGTGGGGATCTCAAAGTCTTTCTAGCTTTTGCCGCGAGTGTCTGGCTTAACGACGTATTCTTGAAGACGTCGTATGGGAAGTAGGCGGATATATTTCCTACCTCTACTATGCTGCCTTTCTAATCATGAACTCTCATAGCTCTTCGAGCCGTCAAAACATGATCGAAGAGACAGATGAATTATTCACTTTCCCGGAGGGGGCTCTGCTGAACGGTGATAATGTGCTCACGATTGTGCAGGTACGTAGCCTTGGCAGTCCGTGTTGCGGACAACGCGCTTACGTTTATCAGGACAATATGGGTTTGAACGAGACGTTTCAACTCGGTCAGTGTCACCTGCTCCCATGCGCATGTACGACTCTCATCTGCTATAGCGACCACCGACACCATCAAGAGCCCGCGGGGTATTCGTGGCTTTAAGCTTGACGTTGGAAACTTCTCCGACTGGAGAGTACAAGGCAAGGTTGGGGGTTACACCGGGTATGTCCCCTGCTTCGAGGCAAACCGATCCTTATACTTACGTTTACGTAGGTACCTGGATAAAGCTCGTGGCGTCTTTAACGAGGGAGGTCTTTTCGGCGAACGTAGCGGTTGGCATCTCCCTGAATTCGATACCTCGACGTGGGAGAGTAGGGAGTTGAGCGATGGGCTTCCTGGTTCTGCTGCTGGGGTCGGGTTCTTTGTGACTACGTTCGACTTGGATGTTCCTTCCGGATTGGATGTGCCCATGTCGTTTACGTTCACGGAGGGGCTGGGTCAGCCGTACCGGGTGTATTTGTTTGTGAATGGGTGGATGATGGGAAAGCGCGTTGCGAATCTTGGGTATGTGATCGTTCGCCAAGTTCGTTTGGCGTTGAGGTGATAACGGGTTGATAGGCCTCAATCGAAGTTCCCTGTTCATGAAGGGATTTTGGATTATAGCGGGACGAAGTGAGTCGACTCGTTTTTCTTATACCGACGGTGGGGTAATCGTTGTTTGTAGTACGGTTGCTGTGGCGCTTTGGGCTATGGAGGAGAATGTTACTGTAGCCCCGAGGCTTGAGCTGGTCGTTGATGGAGTGTACGAAGGGGGTGTCGGGAAGATTTCGACGAATAATCCGGGATGGAGTGGGGATGGACGTGTCGTGTCGTGATTAAAAGGCGGCGGTGCAATCGACAAGAACAACCCGTACCTAGGTTCTGACTCCTGCGAGTCAACTGGAAGGAATACGAATGTGCTATTCAACTGTGACGAGAACTGCGAAACGACAGATGGGTCCGATGCTTTGTATCGGATATGGTGTAAAGGGTAACATTAGCGCCTCTCATGAAAAGTAATAGGTGGAGCCAGAGTTCGTGCTAGCTCGGGGTTCGATTCCCCGTATCCGAATCGCACCCACACCTTCAGTTTTTGGACAGACTGGCCATGTATTGATTCAGCGAGCAGTGTAGGGTGGCACTGTCAATGTTCTGGGAGTGTCGACTCCGTTTCCGGATGGCATCGGTACTAGGCAGCCGCCTAAGTTAAGCTCATAAGTATGTAGCGTCAAGCTATCAGTGTAGTGTGTGAGGAGGAGGGAAGGAAAGGAGATTGGGGAACGGCGAAGATTTAGAGGTGTGCATCGGATATGGTGTAAAGGCTACCATTAGCGCCTCTCATGGTTTGAGTCTATTGGAATTTCGCGCTAGCTCGGGGTTCGATTCCCCGTATCCGAATGGAAGCATAGTGGAAGTAGGTTTTTAGCTTCCTCGTAAGCAAATTCGCATATCATGAACTCAGCGCTCGGGGTGGGAGGAGGGATGTACCGGAAGTGTGGCGTGAGCTGGGATCAATGCAATGCCACAGGCATGAGTAATAGGGCACGTACATTCAAGAAGACGTTGTTGGTATAGTTGTACTGAGCGCCTTCCGGCCTCACTGGATTTCGGAATGAGAAAAAGTGGGGAGGCTCTTTGGACGTGAATTGTCATGGCTGGTATAAGTAAGTAGTGATGAGAACTACAGTGGGTGTCCACATCACTTCCGATGTCATTCGAGGATGGTCTACTAATACTGTACTGGCGGCGTAGCCAGAACAGTTAGGGCATTAATAGGCATCGGAGAAAGGGAGGCACATGAAGGGTTTGCATGCTTCAGCAGATTTCTTAGACAAAGAGGACGAGGATCAGTCTTGCATGCGAGCTTGACGTCGGATATGGTGTAACGGCTTGCCTGAGTGGTTCTCATTGTTGTCTATGCACTGACTCGAGGTTCAATTCCTCGTGTCCGAACTACTATCGGTTTGTTCATCAAAATTTTCCAAGGTCGCTGTTTCAATTGTCACATTGTGTAACTGCAGCTCGGACTTACTTTGTACGGACGTGTGGTGTGAATACACACTTTTTTTTTCTGAGGCGAAGTGAGGGTGCGATGTTGTGCTCCCTGCCCTATTGACATCCAAGAATGCTCTGAGTATCTGCTTAGTCTTTTGCATCTGCTTCCCTAGCGATGAATAGGCTGTTTACCAGTGTTTTATTGGCTTCGGATATGTGGCGCACTCGAAAGATTTTTACATAAAGCTGGTCATCTGTCGGATATGGTGTAACGGCGAACATTAGCGCCTCTCATAATTTCTTGCGAGAAGGGAAATATCGCGCTAGCTCGGGGTTCGATTCCCCGTATCCGAATGGGATGCTAGCTCGCAAACGAACTTTTTGAAAATTGCAAAGCATTCGTGTATCATCAGAATTTCTAATCTATCGAAGAGAACATGGGGTTTCAATTTAATTACTGGCCTCTGCAACGCCACACGCCCAGCTCCAACGATGTCATGTTCAGAATCTGACCTGACGCTGCGCAAACATGAGCCCGACCTCGTGTAGGCGACAGACGGTGTGCACCTCCTCCTCGAGGCGAACCGATAATTCAAATTGCGTTAGATACGAAGCAAGTACCGTTTTGAATTGCCTGTTCGGAGATGAGATGCTTGTTGCGAGGCAGATTACCTGAAATGAAAGACCAGGGCGATGCTGCGGAATATCTCACACAAACAGATACTCCCACCCACGCCTTTATTTTGTGGAGACTAGGATTGGAGATGAAAAAGTAGTGATGGGGACGCGCCGGCGCGGGAATATTTCCCAATTGGGCGAGCCCCTGGCGGCAACGTGCCCATGAGCATCCCACTTTCGCTCTTGGCTTTCTACCACGACGACGACGATGGCGCCTGAGCCAGCGTCTGCGTCTGCGCCGCCTGCGCTACCCTCTACTGGTCCGAGCTCCACCCCGCTGCCTACGTCGACATTCTCTTTCAAGGCGCCGTTCCCCGCAATACCGCTTAAGCATCGACGGGTGTCGCTCGCGCTGCCCAACTCGCCACGGGTGGTGCCTGCGTTCAACTTTCGCGACGATACAGGCTTGGAGTCGCACGTTGCCGAGACGAGTGCGGCGCTTAATGAGGAGGAGAAGCACGGTAAGTTTAGGATGATACATGGGGGCGGCGACGGAGGAGATGACGGGTCGTCGTCGCCGCTAGCAGAGAAGAAGGCGCGCAAGAAGTGGTCGCCGGAAGAAACCAAGATGCTCGTTGACGGGTGCAACAAGGTGTGTTGTGTCGACATTTGTATTTATTACGCCAGCTAATTAAACGGATATAGCACGGTGTCGGCAATTGGAAGACAATCCTCAGCGACCCAGAATTCAAGTTTGATAATCGCTCTCCAGTGGATTTAAAGGACAGGTATTACTGCTTTCTTATGTTTAGTGTACACCGGCTCACACGCACGCGTGTTTAGATTCCGTACATACTACCCAGACGCATACAAGCAGCACTACCCCAATGCCCGCACCCATCTCTCCAACAAAGTCCGCTCTACGCTGCCCGACGGGACTTCGCTCTTCGAGAAGACACGCTCCAAGAAGCGGCGGCCGTTTACCGAGGAGGAAGACCGCGCACTCAAGGCCGGGTACGACAAACACGGCACGCTCTGGGCGGTAATCGTAAAGGACCCCGTCTTTCAAGAGCAGGGACGGCGCTCCACGGATTTGCGGGACCGTTTCCGTAACGCGTTCCCGGATTTATACACCGCCGCTGGCTATAAGCCTCGTGGTGGCGCCAAGAAGGTTAAACCCGTGGTGCGAGCTGCGACGGACGATCAGATACCGACGGGCATGGCCCAGCAGCAGCGCAAGAAGCGGAGGTATACAAGCCAAGGGCTGTTGCGTGGCGGGACCAAGAGTGTACCGCAAAGCGCGAACCCATCCGATGACGAGGCGTCTGAGGATGAAGGTGCTGGTCCGAGTACCGAGAGACGACCACGGCCAGCGTCTACAGTACCATTCAGCAGCATCTTTGGCGACGACGACGAAATGGATCTTATACCATTTGACCCAGTTTCCATGTCGCTGAGTTCGTCGCAGTCGGAGATTGACTGTCAGAGTCAGACGTGGTCTTCTGGCGTAGACACGCCCGTACATTCGTCACATCACGCGTGGACCGGCTCTCCCACGTCGTCGACTAACATGTCGGATTTCTTGATGACTTCCTCGCCGTCGAGGAACGATAGCACCGGTGTTATTGGAGGCATGGGCATGATCGGCAAGAGCGCGTGGGGTACGGACTGGTTCTCTCCCAACCCTCGACTGGATTCGAGCGGCTCGTCGTCTTTCATCGACAATAGCTTTTCTCCATCCTCGCCGTTTTCGTTCAACCAGCTCAACCATGGAGTTGTCGACCGCTACGACCTTGTGCCGAGTTCCTTCCCACAGGACTTTAACAGCGAGGTGGGCTCGTCTGGGTTCAGCGACGAGATCTATCCCCCGCGGCGGGAGTATCACTCTGATTATGCCGGCGATCTTATCTTTGGAACGCGGACCAGCCAGCAGTCGTCCTTTGGCTTCGAACCGTTTAGCATGCATACGCCCGCGCTGCCTGGGATTGACGAGATTGAGCTTACGGGCATTACGATTAGCGACCAGCAGGAAAAGGAGAATGGACAGGAAGGAGACGGCGAGGCGTCGTTTTTACTGGAGCAGCAGCGCTTCAACT
Organism: Hymenopellis raphanipes; assembly: GCA_036872995.1. Taxonomy (NCBI): domain Eukaryota; kingdom Fungi; phylum Basidiomycota; class Agaricomycetes; order Agaricales; family Physalacriaceae; genus Hymenopellis; species Hymenopellis raphanipes. The sequence continues at coordinate 231,043 of JAYMDG010000030.1, forward strand.
TGGACGACCTGGTGGACTTGTCGCACGAGCTGCATAGCACGCCGCCAGCGACACCCCAGACGCGACCGCGGCGCATGCAGAGTTTGCACGGGCGCTCGATATCGGTTCCGCCTGCAGAGAGGATGATGCCTCCTGCGAGTCGTCCAGGACAGATTCATGCCAACTCGCAGCCGGATATTGGCCGGGGCTACAGCGCGTACGCACCTCCGACGAGCTTTTCACAGAGTTTTAGCTCGCTCTTCTTGACGTCGACGGCGAACCCAACGGCTGATGGCGCGGCGGATCCGACGCTGCCGTTTTTGGATCTGCATTATTATGGGATGGTGGGTATGGGTTCCGGGATGGATATGGGAGAGGGAGTTGACCGCGGTGGGCAGGCGTTGGATTTGGCGGGACAAGGGAGGGCTGTCGGAACCGCTGGGAGTGGGAGTGCGGTGTCGCCTATGAGGGGAGTGAAGATGCGGGAGAGGGAGAGGCATCAGAGGGGGCAGAGTGCGGTTGTGAATCCGCAGGATCTGATGCGGAGTGATACGAATAAGCGGAAGCGGGCGAGTTGGGATGGGGCGCATCCGTGATGGGTGGTGCTTGCTTGATGTTTCTCCTTTTCCTTTTAGTTCTTTGCAGTCTGTACTTACTTACCACGTCATCTCACGTCTCCTTTTGTTGTCGCATACTTTTTTTTGTTTCTCCTACATACATTTATCTCGTGGATTGCAATGCACTGGTTTGGTTTTTGTTTCTTATGTGGGTTGGAGGACTGATATGCCAGTTGGTCGAGGGAAGCGAGCTGGCAGTGTTAACGAAACACAGGTGCAACGGTCAGACTCCTTCCCATTCGCTCTTGGGTGGAAAAAAAAGCGAAATCCGAGTACAATTTGAGGACAAGTACATACTGAATCTAATCTAATCCTCTGACCCTTTGATCCTTATATAATCGAAACCTTATTGTATTTTTTTTTAACACCCAAGAGCGACTGGCATAGGTTCGGTCCAAGCCGGTGATTGGCTGCCTCTGTTTGGTGCTGTTTTGGGAGACGGCGCTTTTCTCACCGGCTTGTGACAAGGTACACCGAAACAGCCATCATCTATCCCGCCTGTACTGCTCGCTGTACACCACATTCCTTATATCACCCGGTATGGATTTTGAACCCAAGAATCAGGGCAACAAACTGGCATACTAATTTTATATCTACCATTAGTCGTTATCTTATAAATTGGCCGTCGAGGCGCGCCTAGTTAGCCTGTGGAGGTGATTAACCCGACCAGTAGTTGGTACCCTTGTCTCCTTGGTTTTCTTTGGTACGTTGATATGTTGTCGTTATATATTCATATGATACTCATGCAGCGTTTTAGCGCGCTCCGTGTCTCCCATCGTCGGCGCCGACGCGTTCGACACCGTCAGCTCGTATGCCATCTCAATCCGGATCCGTTGGACCCGTTCCCGTCACCGCAGGCGCACGCCGCGTGCCGCAAACCCCGCGGAAGCACAAGCGACCAGCAAAGGATGCGTACGGCCTCAAGAAACGCCAGGACTGGACTCCGACTACTATCCGGAAGGCGCTCGTTGAGCAGCTCGGGCTGACCTACAACCCGGAAGACTGGCAGGTCGAAGCTCTCTCAAAAATCGATCAAGGATATGATAGCATTGTTCTCGCTGGTACTGGGTATGGCAAAAGCCTACTCTTTGAGGGAACAGTGGTACTAGCTGGGGAGGGCAAACTCACCGTGGTCATTGTCCCTCTTAAAGCACTCGCCAAGGATCAGGCAAGTCTTTTCTCTCCATTGGTCTCAATAGAAGACTAATGTCTGAATGCATTAGGTCAATTCCACGCGAAAGAAGGATCTAGATGCAGTGACCATTCACGAAGACACGCCGGACGAAGAGAGACCTGCGCTATGGAAGCGGATACGCGAATCGGCACAAATGGTGTACATATCCCCAGAAATGGCACTCTCTAATTCTTTTAAATCTCTGTGGGCCGATGCCAAGTTTCGTCGCCGTATTGCTGCCATCTTTGTTGATGAAGCTCATTGTATCGATGAGTGGGGCACCCAAGACTTCCGCCCTGAGTACAGAATGTTGAGTCGACTCCGTTCGTTCACTGGCCAGGATGTTCCCTTTGTGGCTGTTACTGCGACGTGTCCGACTTCAACGTTCGACACTATCTGGACCTCTCTCTCATTTGGCTGTCGCCCTTTTTCCGGAATCGACGTTGGTTCAGACCGACCGAATCTCTTCTTTCACACGCGTGTGTGGGAGAACCCGTCCAATCCTGTCATTGACCTTCTGACGTTCCTCCCCGCTGACATCAATGGCGACACGCCACCCGAGGATATCCCCAAGATGCTCGTGTACATCAATTCGGAAGCACGATGTCGCGAAATACGTGACCAGTTTCGGAGAGTCCTTCCAGCTCATCTTCGTGACTGCGTACGTGCCTTCTCTTCTGATTTATCAGAGACCGCGAAGGATCAGATATGGGACGGGTTGAAAGAGGGCTCCATCCGTATTGCTATTGCAACGGATGCGGCGGGTATGGGGTGCAATGTTGACGACGTCGAGGTGACAGTTGTACTCGGCTGTCCAAAATCATTCTCTGTAGTCTCTCAGCGTTGGGGCCGTGCTGGCCGCCGACGAGACACTGTCGGTACTTGCCTCTTCTTGGTGCCGGCTTGGGCCTTTCGTCCGAAAGAGTCGCTAGCTGTTCCCGCCATCGCCGCAGCTAAGGGAAGCAGGAAGAAGAAGGATGGGGAGGAAACCAAGTCTGACATGAAAAAACGGCAGAATCTATCCAAGAGTCTGGAAAGCTTTATCAATCTAAAGCCTGAAGGTATGTATCTCATGTTCTCAAGGATGCACATATATTTAAGTCCTTGTATTTAGAGTGTGCCCATCGATATCTCCGCCAGCATTTCCGTCCCGTTACGCATTTGGATGTGCGCTACAGCCTTACGGATACGACTAGCCGTCAGATTGGATACCGAGCGCGAGATTCGCCTTATGAGCTGACCTGGGTTGTTTTAAATCTTGGAAAAACCCCTCCCACAAACAGGTGCTGTTGGACTTGTAACCCAGACCTGGCGCAGAAGTATTCAGCTTCCGATTGCCACGATGATCGCCTCTTCGCGTACGATGCTGATTTCCTTCTTTCATCGTTACCTCCCCGACCATTATCCTCTGCATCGACTACTTCTCAGCTGTCAACATCGAGCACATTTACCCCCGTCAGCAATCGCGTCAAGGTATCCCAGGATCAACGAGATGAATTGAAACAGCTTCTTGAGCAGTGGCGAGTTGATTTGCATTCATCTCGCCGTGTCGGCACCCTCGTATCTCGCCGTATGGCTTTCCCCGACAATATCCTCAATCACATCATTACCAACTGTCATCGTTTTCTTCAGCATCGTGTCGTTTCGGGCGATAGCATTCTCAGCATTACAAAATGGGATGGGGCCACCATCGCCCAATTAGCCTCAGTTAGTAGTATCATCTCTGACTGGCGGGACAACATAGTACTGCCTCTAAATGTCCAACGGACCCCACCGTCACAACGCAGGAAGTCCAAACGACCTCGAGTGCCACCGGCTGTTCAGTCGACTTCTCTTCCGCAGCCTCGGTTCGCTTCAACAACACCGGCGCCTAGACAAGCACCTGCTGTGCGTGATGTTTTTGGCGAAGTTGCAAGTCCTGCACCAGGCCCAAAGCGACACCCTTTAGCCTCCTCACAGATTCCTACTGCACCGATTCTGACACCTCCGCCTTCAAATCCGCCGAAACCTCGTCCCCTTCCAAGACCGCTATACGCGTCGCGTGCTGACGCCGCTTCTACACCATTGGTTCCGCCTTCCGGGAGTGCACGAGAGAATTGGCGGATACCTGAGACACCGTCCCAACTACAAGGTGTAACCGCGACGCCGGCGCCTTTACAACAGCGACATGATTCATACCCTACTCCATCAGCAACACCCCGGCTCTCTCTCCGACGCGCTCTGCATCCTTTGTCGCTAGACGATGGATGGATGGATGGATGGATGGATGGACAAACCCACGTCTTGTGGATAAGACGCAAGGCTTTCGGACCACGTGTGTGCCCATCTCACACGCGTCCAGGCCAACCTCCCCCCCGCGCTGTGCACTGCCCCAATATCCAGGGCAACCTCACACAAGAGGAGAGGCCAGCAATGACCCACCGACGTGTATCCCCAGCACGGCGGGGGCGAAGGGCAGAACAGCAAAGCAGTTATTTGTAACAATATAGAAACATTGAACACCACATGAGGGAGCATCATTGGCGGGGCGTCTACACACTCAAACCTCTCTCCTAAGAACCTCCCGACCATCTGCACCCACAAAGGACTCGACGCGAACACTGAGAGAATGCATGAAGACCAACTAAGGTGTAGGAAGCTTTTGTGGTCCGCTGCCCGTTAGTTGCCCACCACCACTACTATCGTCTTTCCCTCTGCAATACTCATAGACCCGCCTCCAGTCCGATTAGTGGAACCCTCGCACTGGAGGCCGTGGTGTGCCCTCCACTCTGCAATGTCCGCTTCGCAGTGACAATCCGGCCAGGGTGGCTGCTCCGCGCCACTTAGAACAAGATCATCTTTTCCTTTGAGGTCGTCCTCTGTCCAAACATGGATAGGGCAGGTTGAAACAGTCATGGCAGGCAGGTGATGTTGGTACGGTTGTGGGCGGGCTTCACGGGATCCAGATGAGTTTGGCCTGCTTAAAGAGAATCCCAAGATATATCACACGGAATCCCCCCAGAAACTAAAAATACATCTGAGCCGACAACAACCGACACCACCGCGTCTCCACCCGTCGAATAAGTACCGTACTTGGAAACTTGGCCAATGATCCATCCATAGCTCGCATGCGCGCATGTGACCTACAGTAATACCTTTGAACCTATCATGAACAGGCAGTCAGTTGTTGTTAAAGGAAGTGCAAAAGCGCGTGCGGGGACTTGCGGTTGAGGTGTCAACTTATCTTAAAGGGAGGTGAAGAGCAGGGCATGTTTCGCATTTCAGCGGAAAGCGTATAAACACATGAACATTTGTCTCAAACGATGGGCTGGCGTCGTCACCAATGAGCACACAGCACCCGAGACGCGACATGTAAGACAGCGGGACTGTCAACGAGGGCAGCGACGAGTGACCCGTGCAATCTTCCGCTCTGTTTCAATCCTCCCAAGCAGAACAAGAGTCTCAAAATATGTCAGACTCTCAGGAAACTTTAATCGGGTCTCAGTCTCAGTCGCAGTCGAGGTCATATTATCGCAATGATTATCCCACTAAATTAGAGCGTACAGGGGCTAGTAGTAGTAGTAGATATTATCGAAAGTAGACTGGTGAGTCTTTCCATCGTTAATCTTCGATCTCGTTGACATTGCCTGTCCAGAATTCACCTCCGCCTCCCAGAGATCCTAATCCAGAGTCATAGTCGTCACCGTGAAGGTCTCCATGGCTGGTATGGTCGAGTTCGGTGATGTCGTCGAGGGCGGTGTAGGTTGGTGGCAACAAATCATTCTCTGTACTGTCTGATGTTGTTTTTTGAGTAGAGCCTGCTTCTTTTGGCATCGGGTATGACCTTAGGGCAGGATCATATGTTGTCTGCACGATAAACTCGCTGAATTTTCCTGCCTGCCACACACCTGCACCGAGGTCCTGACCGTCGACTATCGCAGATTTCTTGGTTGGTGCTGTCTTCGATAGGATAGGCTTACCATCCGCATCAAGCTTCACTTTTGGTGCGGGTGCCCACACAATTCGCGGCTCCTTGGGTTCGACATGAATTTTCTTGCCGAATAGCTCGTTGACAAGTGCTTCCAGATCAGTATGGAAAGCGACCTCTTTGGAACGGCGCGCACGATCAGAATCGCCGAAGAAGTTGGCGACCATGTGCATGACCTCTCGAAATGCTTCCACACAGGCAGAGCCACGTTTCTGAATGTACTCGATGGTTACTCCGTTGCCGTGGGCAATGAGTACGCGCTGTATCCAGTAAGTTCTTTGAATCGTCGTTATTTGATCGCCAACTAACCTTTATCCAGAAATTCAGCTGTTCAATATACAAGTCGCTAGCGATCCAACGCCCGGCCAGTCCCCACCGATTGACGAACCAACTGCGCTCCAAAACCTTGCGAAGCTCAGCCGTGGTCTCATACTTCCATTGAATGAGGACCTCGGCACACTCTCTTGCATAATTGTGCTGGCCGGCGCCACGGAATCCAAGACACCAAAACTTCATAATGCGAAGGATACGGCCAGCGTCGGCGTGTGCTACTGCGTCTTCGAATTCGCAGAAGAGAAGAGCATCACGAATAAAGTACGCATCGTGTGCCGCCCAATCATCTTGTCGTTGCTTAGCCTTATCTGCAGCATTCGTCGTTGCAAAATTTTCGACTATGTCCTTGACCAGCGTTTTCAGCTCGTCGAGCGTCGGACGCCAGAGTCCAAGCGTCTTATAGGTGCGCTTCTTTAGGCGGATCCTAGAGGTCTAAACAGTTAGTCCAGATATATCACGATGCTCTCAGTACTGACATGATGATATACAGAAGCCGCGCAATGAGTGAATGGCGTATAAGTGATTTCGACGCAGCATAGTTTGGTTTGCTGGCATCCCAGGTCCGGCGTAGCCAATCCTTATGGGCCTGTAAACACGTTGGATCTGCTGTGGGATTATGCCCATAATGAGTTCGCATGATCATGTGAGTTGCCTGCAGTGCGTAGTGCCAGAGCGTACTGAGCGGAAATCCATATTCTAGCCGTTCCATAGGTGTAACATCATCACTGCGATCTCGACGAGCTCCGCGAAAGTTGGCCGATGTTAGCCAATCCCCAAGGAAGATCCGAACTTTTGCGACCCAGTCTGTGATTGACAAGGTTGAACGCATGCGCATCTTCTCGAGAACTCGCACTAAACCCTTTTTAGACCCTTCGTTAACATCAAACACGCCCCATGGGAATGCTCGTGTTTTCTGCACGGGTAATGGTCGCTCCTCTGGTATGAGCTTTCTCATCTCTTCCGTCATCTTCTTTCGCTGATCCTTGTCCCATTTGTCAGCGCCGGGACAGTAACGCACGATGAGTAGTCCAATATGGCCTTGGAATGCCTGGAGCATCTTCTCTTCATCGTTGTCGTCTGGAAGAATATCTGCCAGTTTTGCTTTCGCACGCCCCCCCCGAAGTTTAAGGTACTCCTCCAGGTTAATCGCCTTCTCTTTATCAATATCATCGGCGTCGATGGCGATTACAGCTGCATTCGTGGCGTGAATCATGGAATTAGCATTGGTGAGCCGCTGCTGGAATTTTCGAAGGTAGATATTGATGTTATCGAAGGCAATGTAGTAGAGTTGGCCGCTGGATATAAGATCGTTCGCCAATTGGATAGCATCATTCGAGATGAATTCCTTTAAGCGTTCGACTGTACGTTCGGAGACGCAGAGCCCGACGTTACTGAGCATCTGGATGGCGCGTGTACTGGTACCGCTGATTTTGAAGAACAGTCCGAGAAGCAGTGGCAAGACATTTGTCGCCCGATTACGCGTGAAGGTAAGCATCGCGATAACTATGATGACGACCTAATATATGAATTAGACCGATTATTGTAAGAGAGGTCTTCACGTACAAGAACGGGATTGCGCGAAAACCCATGTGGCGTTGGCGGCACGCCAGATCTGGCCTCTTGTGTCGACTCCTCCCCCGACTCGTTATCTGACTGCTCCGTATCTGTTTCCATATGTACATCTTCGGCATGTCCTGCTGTACGTGTGGCGGCAGCAGTCGTCCGTCTCCGGTACTCATTTGGCGATCCGCAGAAGGTCATAAGGAGTTCCCAAGTAAAGGGTGCATGTGTCTGATACTTCTCCATAAGCGCTGATGGGCTAAGCAGCTCTCGCATCTTCGCAATAGTGAGTTTTGACGTTTCGACCTGGAGCTCCCTATCGCTGATGATACGGTCACTCTCCTCCAGCGCTATCTCAATCGCACATGATGACACGGCCTTATGAAGGTGGTCGCGAGCGTTGGGCCAGCCGTCGTGCCAGATGCGATAGAGGTTTCCTGGAGCAAACTGATTGCCTTCACTGGCAGTAGCTCGAAAGGCCATGAATGACCCAGCTCGCCGACGGACGTCCTTTATAGTGGAGGTGAAGTAGAATTCAAGAAAGGAGGTGAGGGTGACGCTGAGGACGACCATAAGGGAGTATATAAGATGGAGTTTCTGGGTTGGAGTGGCATTTTTGAGTTCTGGGCCAAGTCGGGCCTGCCAAAACCCATTTCCATAGAGGACGACCTCTTCTCCTTCCTCCACGGACATGGCTAGGTGTTACGAGGGGAGCAAACTCCTGTTTCAATTCCGTTCGCCACATGTGTGACTATGTCACATATCGTGACACTTTCGTCGTAGTACTTGACTGGACCTACTATTTCGAACGACGTATCTACTGGCTCTCAAAACATATTCAGAACAATTCCTTATATCTTAACTTGTTTGTTATAGCTCAAGAAGTTCACCACACCATAATAGTATCATTAAACATGTCATACAACTTTCAGTACAAATCCTCAGACTAGCATTAAGGATTGGGCATGTATAACCTTCCATCTCGAAGAAGTACTACTTTGTGGAGCCTATCACATTCTCAAGAGGCTTAAGTACATTTTTTCTCTATATTGTTAGCTTGTAGCATGATTATCTATACTACGACGAGGCTCGAAAGATGATCCATGATCGAGATCACTTTGTCGCAAGCCCCTCTGGCGAGGACGTCCGGTTCCCGGTCCGAGTCAGGGCTTGTTCCCAACCTACGACTGGCACAACTTGCAACTCCGGTTGGGCCTTGTTTGGCTGCGGCACTTCGACGGCCTCACGTGTGCTATATTTCCAGTCAGAAGACTCAACACGCGAACGCGACTCTCTGGCCTCATGGCTCCCATTCCGAATGACATGCCCAAATGCGACGCGGAAGCTCAGGACCGCGTCGAAGCAGTCCTTGGAATCCGTCCCTGCTTATGGCAGATCAAGGTTGTGCGCGCTATCCTCTCGGGAAAAGATGTGGTCACCATTGCTCCGACTGGATCTGGCAAGTCCATCACGTACTGGATGTCGTTAATCTTTGTGAAGGATGGGATTATCATTATGGTGGCTCCTCTCAAGCAACTGGCTTCACAGTTTGAGAAGTACCTGATTCCCAAAGGTTTTCCTGCTATTGCTGTAACCAAGAAAAATACAAGTGAAGAAGTCTTTCAAGTAAGTTTGCAGAATCCATTTCATTTCAAAGCTCATATACAAGTTTAGAACATTGTAAACGGCAAGTACCGTGTCGTTCTGTTCAGTCCCGAGACCCTTAGAGCAAGGCACGAGTGTGTACCCGGGTGCACCCGAGACCCGTGCGGCAAATACTTGCCTCTCAGAAGGCGGACTTGCCACCTGCTGAAATACCTGCCACCCGCGGGTACTTGACCCGCAGGTGAAGTACTTGTCAAAGTACAGAGATATTGTATGTATGATTCGTGCCCGCCGCCGACCCCCGAGCAATTGCGCGGGGGCTAGCGACGTGCACGATACAGAGTGCTGAAGCCCCGGCTACTTGCATAACAAGAACCGGGGCTCAACAAAGTGTAGATGGTGGATGGGGCAGGGTGGAAGGGAGTAACGCGCCGTTACGAAGACAAGCGCCGGTAAAGGCAGCGGCGAGTGATGTTGTGGTTGTCGTCCTGAACGTCGTCGTTGTCGTCCTGGTCATCATCGTCATCCGCGAGTGTCAAGAAAGAGAGGAAAATACGTACCGTCTGGGCTGGAAGCGTCCGCGACGCCTTCCAGCCTGATAAGTCCGCCCCTCGTTCTCTTGCTAGGCGACAAAGCCCGCCATACCCGCCATTTCAGAGTAGCGCGGCCGCGTCCTGAGGGCTTACGCGGTCCAAAGGCGTGGGACGAGTCCAAGGGAAGCGCGCGCTGGCGCAAAGCCAAACCCAGAGTCCAAGCGCAAGGAAACGGTCCAGTATTGATGCTGCCTCGCTTGTGAGGGCTTACGCGCTCCGCGTCCTCTCGAATTGGTGCCGTCGTGAAGACGAGTACCAGAATGCACCCCGGAACGTATCCGAGGGCGCAGCGGCCGGCGCAAAGCCAAACCGCGAGAAAAAAGCGAAGGAAAACGAAGAATAGAGATAGAATAGACCCCAGAACAATTTCTGGGGTCGACGAGCACGGCGTTGAAGCCGTGCTGTGGTGGGAAGAGGCAAGAAGACGTGATCGCACGCATCGGATCCTTATCCGGCAACTGCCGGATCGTTCGGCTGATGCCGCCGGGCCAGAAATTCCAGCGCAAGGTCGTTTCTGGGCGACGTTGGGCTCATTTGAGCTCAGATAAATTGTATAAAATCTTCTAAAATATATATATTGAGATTGGCAAGTATTAGGCAAGTACTTGGCACAAGTACTTGCCTCACCAAAGCCGTACTTGCCACCCGTGCACCACCCGGGTGTTAGCAAGTGCCGGGTGTGCAGGTGCCGGGTGCGGCACCACCCGGGTGATGACGATACTTGCAGATACCTGCAAGTACTTACCACTCGTGCCTTGCTCTAGAGACCCTGGTCCACAATGCCCACTTCGAGGAGATTCTTAGCCACCGAACCTTCATGCGGCGTGTCATCAACCTCGTCTTTGATGAAGCCCATTGCATCAAAGAGTGGGGATGCTCCTTTCGCGACGCGTACACCCGAGTGGGTACGTTTCGGCGCCTCATGTGTCGACACATTCCCATTAACCTCGGTTCCGCCACCATGTCTCCGTCCCTCACCCAAGAGTTGCGCGATCATATGGCCCTTGGCGCAGATACGACCATCATTCGTCTTGATACGGACCGCAAAAACATCTTCCTACGCGTCACACAAATGCGTTACCCTGCAAATTCATATCTTGACCTCACCGCGTACATATCAAACCGTCTATCCCAGGAAGGACCACACCTGAAGTTTCTGATGTTCTTTAACTCTCGAGTAGAGGCGGAAGAAGCAGCAGACGTGCTACGGACCATTCTAGGGAAGGAGACTCAGCATCGTGTGAAATGGGTCCACGCTGGAATGACGGAAGACTTTCGAGAGGATGAGATCCACGCGCTGGAGGTCGGGGATGTTGATGGAGAGTGCTGTACGGATGTAGTAGGGATGGTAAGTGATACTACGCAAACCTGAATCAGTGTTGATAACTTACCTCGTTCGCAGGGTATTGACATCCGCGACCTCTATCAGATCATCCAGTATCGCGCGCTGAAGTCTCTCAGTACGTGGTGGCAGCGAGCCGGATGCGCCGTTCGTGACCTCGAGCTGAATGGAACAGCCGTCATGTTAGTAGAGAAGGAATATTTTGATAAAGAAAAGAAACGGCTCGCCGAAGAGGCCGTCAAAAAAAGAGAGAAGGAAGCTCAAGAGAAGGAGAAAGTTGAAGCAGCACGTCTCCAGGCTGTGACTGATGCACTAGCTGGCGAGAGTGCTCCCAGCGAGACGGTGAACGCGAATGGGAAACGGCCAATACAAAAGAAAACGAGCCGTAGTAAGTCGAAGAAGAAGAAGACGGAAGAGATTCCAAAGGCACCAGTGGCTGCAGAAACCGATGTATTCGGATATGAGATCAAGGTTGAACGTGCAATGGACGACTTCATCAATGCAGATAATCGACCAGCAAGATGTCGTCGACGGATTGGGCAGACCCATTTTGGCAACGTCAATTTGGGTAAGTAATTCCCACTGCCTCTTGATCACTTACCTCAACGTTCCCTAGAGCCCGTCCCGGGACCGTGCTGCACCCGTTGTGCCCCACGGCCTGTCATTCATTGTTGTGATCTTTGCGAGCCCGATTACTAGCCCAATCCGCCAATTCCGGTGCCACCGAAGGGACCGCCGAAGACGAGGATGTCAAATCCGAAACCGTACACACGAGGGCCAAAAGAAAAGGCACTGCGCGACGAGCTTAACGTGAAGAGACAGCAATGGGCAAAAGATCAACTGCCCGAGGATTCACTGCTCGGGCCACATGCAGTCATGGCAACTTCCGTTCTTGAGCGCATAGTAGACCTCGCCCACTACGGAAAGCTCAAGTCGGTGCGGCAGTTTGGCGCCCAAGTGCTATGGGCGTACACAGACGAGTACGGTCCCACCATCATATCAACCATTGAGCGACACGCCTTCCCTCCTATTAGTATCAAGAAAACTCCTGCCCGTCCAGTACCACCTCCTACTACATCTCCGTTTACATCCACACCATTGGGAAATCGGCATGCTCTCACGTTGCAGTCCGGGAATGTTCCCTCTGCGCAGACCTTGTCTACGCCATCACGTCCCTCGACGTCTACATTGGACGCCACATCGGTTCCGGCGAAGAGGAAGAACAAGCCGTCAACATGTAGTCGATGTCACCAAAGTGGACACCGAAGTATGTATTCTCATTTCTCAGTCATTACGCCGAACTCACTTTCTTTAGTGACCAACAAGAAATGTCCTCTGTACGGCATGGAAAATGTACCGTCGCCCAGTATGCCAGCCACAGATCCATCGAACGATGAGTAAACCACGCAAGAGTTATATGTACTGGTACGTTATTCTACTCTGACATCAGCGCCATCAACCTGACCAGCTGCAGTATCTTGTAGTCCATCTGTTTTGAATAGATCCTTCTTTTGTTGTAACTGCTCGAAGCCGTCGCCTACGGCATGCATGATGTTCCATTTACGCGCCGATTGTGGTATACTGGACGTTCGTCCTGCTTTGACGACATGCCCCTCAAGTCCAACGATGTGGTCAACGACGCGTTGAATGCTCTTTGTCATGCGCGGCTTCGAATGGTGAATCGTTCGATGCGTCAAATAGAAGTTGTCTTCGATGGTCTTCTGCATCAAGCGATAGACTTCGAGCAGCGGGGATCGCTTCATTATGAGCCGCTTTGTCCGATTAGGCCCCTTGCCCGCGAAAATAACCTGAGGTGTGTGCTCAGTACGAACTTGAGCATTGTGAAACTAACCAAACCTTTGTGTAACAGTTGTTGAGTTCCTGGAGCCAATCAAAACCACGGAATGCGTCCTCCGTGGCCTTTGAATTGAACATCCAGTTGCGTAAGATGGCTTGTTGCAAGTGGTAAGGGAAGGTAATCATTACATCTGTCAAGAATTTGGTCATGTGGGAAGCATACTTATGCTTGCCTGTAGATTGGAAGATGGCAATCCAATACGGAAGCAACTGCAGGAGGCGACCAACATCTCCATAGTTCATCGCTCGGCACAGTTCAAGATATAACAAACCGTGCTGGTTCCGGAGGCAGAGAGACTCGAAAACCATGTCCCGCTTCTCCTCGGGCTCCTCCCGCGTGTATGCAAACGACCCAGTTGGTACGTGTTTCTCCACAATGACCTCTGCCAGCGCTAAAATCTCCTCCCATTTAAGACCTGATTCCGCAAAGGTTTGCAGCGACTCAAACCCATGCTTCGCTTTGATCTCGACCCGCCAGATGTCAAGGAAGTCTACCCACGTCGCGTGATGAATTGTGTCATGCATGGAGCGAAACGATGGTCCGTTCTTGGAGGTAAATTCTCCCGTAGCTTTTGGTCGAAGCATATGAATGTATTCGTGCAGTCCTAGCTTTTCAGCCCGGTCCTCTTTGGGCTGCTTGTGGATGCGCCAATAGGCGTTGGCGGCGGCCATCTTGAGATGGAACAGACCGGGGATAAAGACAATCGAGTCAAGGCGGTTATACGATGTCTTCTCGATGCGGCGGCTCTTCTTGACGCTATCAATGCGCTCCTTCGAGCCCAAATCTCCATGGAACAACTGAACGTAATGTTCGTGGGACCCGTTCGGTACGTCTCTCTGTTTGAACAGATCTTCGATCACCTCCCAATTGCCGTCATTAGTGCCCTCATCCGCATCGACAACGTTGGCCGGATACTGGACATCCTTTTTGTCGCATGGCAAGACTTGTATACCCGCTGGCTTTCCGAGTTGGTCCTTGAAGGCCTCAAATACGGCGCCTCCGTGCTCGACCAGAATGGACAGGATGTGCCATTTCAACCCATCCATAACCGACTTGCCCTTCTCGGCGGGCTTGGGTAGGATGTCCTTGTACTTCGGTCGGATGATCTTCGGGTCGTCCTTCTCCAGCATGGGATTCAACCCACTCGTTTCATGGAGCTCCTCGACGAACTTCAAGTCACGTTCTTTGTCGATATCTTTATACGGTACGAATGTCGCCGCTGTTGCACTCCAGTGATGCTTACGATTTTCCAGTGTCGGCTGTGCTTTGGCAAAGTCCAGATCAAAATTATTGTAGATGTTGTTAACGTGGTCGAGCTTTCGTAGCCGCTGCTTGGCCTCTTGATGAAGAGAGTTGATCATGTTCCGAATGCTTTGATTGGAAATCGACACCCCCATGTGAGCTACGAGCTCAACAACGATCTCCGGACAAGATTTCGATTCAAGAAAAAGGCCGATGATAGATTGGAGCGGGTTAAACTTCTCGTTGGTGCTGTTACCGAGCATGGATAAGATAGTCACTCGTTTCTGGTAGATGCATCAACTCGGGTGCAACTTCTGTCGTTTATTCACTCACAATAGTCATCAGCTCCTTCGTTCTGCGAGCACGATCCTGGGTACGTAGTTTTCGCTTCTTCTTCACATCGGCTGCATCTAATTCGGCGACAGGCACTTCTTCACCTGCTCCCCCTCTCAAACGTAGGGAAACTTCCTCTGCGCCATCGATGTCCATCCCATCACTCTACGTGTCATCATCTGTTGACGAGACGTCCATCCCGGCCTCAGATTCGTCTTCTGAGCGGTCATCGGAGCCACTGTCGCTCTGGTCCTCATCGATTTCCTGTCCCTCATCAATGTTCTCCATCCCGTGTTCCTCGGAAAACCGTTGCAGCTCCTCAATGCGCTGGGCAAAGGCCGCTACTGCGTCATATTCGTCGTCCCATGGCACAAGAGGCGGGCCGATGTCGAGGTCGTTGGAGTCTGGCATGACCAACCCATCATCACTATCATCATCGCTATCGCCTCCCATTGCTTCCTCATCCGACAGCTCCTGATCCCCGTTTCCAACGTTCTCTACATCTTCTTTCTCGTGATCTTTCTGGCCAAATATGCGGCGCCTTTTGGGATTCGCGTCGAGGAGGACTGTCACTACATCCCAAAGACATGGTGCAAGAGAATGAATCTTTTCATCCAGCTCTTCAATACGGAATGTCTCCAGTTGTTCCAGGGTAGCCGTACGTGCGCCGAAGTGTAAGCTATGCTTCTTTTCAGTCATGAAGAGGATTTCCGCACGGTAGGTGTCCGTTGTAATCTTTGCCGCGCATGTTCTGAAACTCGCTTCAGACTGTTCCACCAAAAGGTCCACAACGATGTCGACGTTCTGAATGATGCTCAGGCGATGGCGCGTCAGATTACGAATGTTATGCCCGCTGCGAAGAATCTGGCGGAAGAGATCAAGGAATGACAGACTTTCTCGTTCAAGGATATCAACAATTTGGTTGATCCACGGTTGTGCGCTACTGGCGTAGGTGGTCATTGTTGTGGTAAGCAGCTCAAACAATTTGATTGAACATGTAGACTAATATGCAACGTTTTCTCCAGGAACGAACACGAGGGGTGCGTGAGGCATCTAGGACAACACGCGGTGTGAGCACACATCAACATCTCCGAGACACCGTACCTCTGGACCTCAAGCGACGGGACCATCCTTTCCATGATCATAGTTAGCACTCATTGCCGCCATCCTGGCATTCATCACCGGTGTCATGACCATCCTTTGGTGATGAAGTAGATCCCCATAGATGATGATCATGGGTTCCTCATCATCATCAGACTCGTCGTCGCTGCTATCCGGCGCAACCAGGTCTGGGATCATCTCCTCATCATCCCCGCATGGCTGATCGTCATTTCCTGCAGCCCCCGTTTCTCGGGCAGCATTCGCGAGGCATATGGACACCCGATGTGGCGTGAATAACGGGAATATGCGGTGGAGGAGGTTCCAAAACATCGTAGACATGGTGGCTGGTGTTGGGCTGGTGTATATGGATAAATTCATATTTTATTTCATTTGTACATGAGGCATTGGAGCACTTTGGAAGTAGAACAACACGCGCGAGTACAAAGACCAGGAGGCGCGAGGTAAGCTGAACGTGATTTGGATGCTGCAGCCAAACAAGGCCCAACCGGAGTTGCAAGTTGTGCCAGTCGCTCTTGGGTGTTAAAAAAAAATACAATAAGGTTTCGATTATTCACAAACCGATCTTAAGGTTTGTGTACTGTAGTGTTACGACCCGATGTTCACATAACGTGTAACATCGGGCCGTGAACTGAACCAAATTTTCGACCATAACATGTAACACCAAGCTATGAACTTGTACTTTTTTGTAACGAAATATCACACATTTTGACACTTATCGGGCTAAATTTTGCCAAGAGCAATAACAGAGATCAATTACAAGCGAGTAATAGGTGCTACGGGCCACGGCAATAGTAAACGACTCAAGAGCGCTCCCAAATGGCACCAGCATATCGAGCTGATGGTTTGACGATTCTCCCGCTACGGCTGAACGTAGGCAATTGGAGCACAGGCTCCTGCGCAACGTTGAACTCAGAATCAACATGTGCACCTGATATTTCTTATCATTGTCAAATTTACTGTCCAACGCTCAACTTTTAACTGCCACAGATTGGGCTGGTGGACAGAGTCTCTATAGACAGTAATTTGACAAAAGGCCTATTTTTGATAGTACTAATAAGAAAAGTGTTATAGCCACCACTACAAGGCTATCCCCTAGACACAATTTATATTTGCCTAACAATGTGTCCATTGGCAGGCTGTCCACCGATGCACACTTGTCAAAAAAGTAATTTTTAGCAAAAAAGTAAATAGATCAATGCAGGAGTCGAACTGTGGATCCGACAAAAGATGACGGCGGAGTCCCTAAAGGAAAAACAGGCATAACCGTTAGACTATACATGCTGCCCAATATCATTGCTACACTCGACAAGTCCTCAAATCCTTAGATATTCACAGTGCTTTAATAGATATAAGACAACACTCTTGTCGACATCTCGCAAGCATGACTTACAATAGCGCGGGTCGGGTACGGGTCCTAGAGACCTCACCCGACCCGTACCCGCACCTGGAGCATCGGTTACGGATTTTGCCCGCGGGTATGAAATGCGTACCCGTGAGGCTGGTGTTAGATTTCGTGCCCGCCGACGACCCCGAGCAATTGCGCGGAGGTTAGCGACGTGCACGAGACACATTTGCGAGGCCCCGGCTACTTGCGAGAGCAAGAACCGCAGCCCAACAAAGTGCATATAGGTGGGGGCAAGGTAGGAAATGGTGGTGAAGGATGGTGGTTGCGAGGAGGAGGCGACAACAGGGTGGAGGTGGAAATGGTGAAGGTGGGAGGATGTAGTGTGAGATGACATTATCGAGGATAGGAAGTCGTGATCCTTCGAAGCGAAGGGGTGTCTTTCCGACGTCGCGCCATTGTCAATCCGTAGTAGTTGTAAGTCGCCGAAAAACAACACGGTCCCGATGTCCAAGGGCGCGGGATATCATCCGTATCAAGAACCACGACTTCGCGCCCAACAGCGCGCAGGAACAATGTCAGGCGTTCCCAGGCCATACGCGATTCCTGGTCGTCCGACAAAAGCCATTAGTACCCCGCAATTAACAACCAATTTGTTAAACTTACCGAAAACCATCCAAGCGACGTGTCGCGCCGGATGAGTCGTCCACAGACGGTCTGTTGGAGGAAAAGGTAATGGCTCCCCAGTCAGTTTCCATGTTGGGACCGGGCCAATTGCATGTCCCTCGGGCTCTATTGCTCCATCATCCAGACCACATCAGCCTCCCAAAGTAAGTCGTCGGTCGTCGCATACGCGAGCCCTGTCACTAACCGAGTCAGCATATAATGCCCGCCAGATTGTTTGCGACACACACACCCTCGAACGTTGGTTCTCCCAGTACAACAGAACCCTCCGCCGCCGCGATCTACGCAAGGCCCTCCGCCGCATGAAGCGCGCATGCTTATGCACCGTCGCCTGCATACGGCGCGACCGTCACCACATTCGCCAACGCCTCCGTAGGATGCCTGTGATGTGGGTCATGGTTTGGGAGCCCTGCAGAGGGCATACGCACCGTACCGTGCATGGATATGATCTCAATGGCCGGCGCGTCTGGGTGATGCACTGTCGGGATTTGCGCGAAGGGGATATCCACGACCAATGCCTCAGCTGGCGGTTCCCGCGCGGGTACAACGAGGGCCTGTTCGAGGGCGACATTATTGTCGATGAGGTTTAAGTGGAGTAGTCGAAGAAACGACAGCGGCAAAGGGCAAGCAAAGAAGTCTTATTCTGTGTACTATTAGTGTTGTATTTCTGTGGGCATCGGTGGGATATACGTACATCTTGGGCTCGGGATTAATGTAATTGGGTTCGCATCGCATCAAGTTGGTCGATTTGAAGTCGGGCGCTGCCATACAAGTCGTAGTGGGCGAGGGTCAAGCAAAACTGGAGGGCGTCCATCCGAGATTATATCTCAAATAGTCCTGTATCCGAGAAACATTAGTACGATGGACTAGGGACTGGAGGAGGATACTTAGCACGTCCGTCTCGAACGAGATAGAGATCTGGTATCCGAGGACCGTTAATTCCGGGTATGACGCGTCGGGTGGGCTTCGGGCACCGGAATCGAGTCAAGTTAACGCCGCACTTCCGTTGGTTTGGAAAATTTTAGTGCATGCAGGCGCGAAGCGGCTATGGGACATGAAATGTTACTGTATGTATCTGGGTGGAGTGTAAGCGAGTGGGCAAGAAGTGGAATTGGAACATACAAATGTAGAATGGTAACATACAAATGCAGACAATCCCGCCAACTACGCAGCTAAATTTGGATCAATGCAAGCAGATCGGAAGAGAAAGAAGCAGAAAACAAGAAACGGACCTGATCGAATAAGACGACTATGGTACGACTACTACTCGTAGTAGTCGCTTCGTTCAAACGTGGCAGGCCGACAACAAGGCTTTGTCGGCGTGCGTGAGGCCATTACCGCAGGGGCGGAGTCATTCGGAAAGAATAGCGAGGAAAAAAGTGGTTAAAAGATGGGGGATGCAGGCAAGCAGGAAAGGCATGGTTCAAGATGGGGGATGCAGGCAAGCGGGAAAGGCATGCGTCAGCCATCGTTTCCCAGGTTGCATACGTAAAATAGGGGCTCACGGATTCAAACTCCGATCATTCTACGTGCAGAGGCTGTTCAGCACAGCTATCTCTAGGCACGAAAATGGCAGGACCCTTCGCGGAGATCAGAGATCTGTAGATTTACAACAACCAGAGCTGTGGAATAAACCTAGGTTTTGGTACATGTCGGTTTTGAGCCGGTAATAAACCGGTTATTTACCAAGTTATTTACTGGCAAAAAAACCAGAGGTATTTTACCGGCACATGACATTAGCACGTGATGTCTTCGGCGGCTCGGCCAAATTTGCTTCTGTGGCGCAGTGGCCATGGTCCATTGCTCAGTGTCCTTCTCTTGCACCACCTCAGCAGCTTCAAATTGCCACTATCTTCCTAACAGCTGTTAGATTGTCTCTCCCTGGTGAGGTTGAATGGGCCTGTAACAGAGCCACACCGGTATGGTCATCGACTCTGGTGCAGAGCCCTAATCAATTCCTCCGCTCATTGTTGAAGGTGCTCGTATTCATGGCGGGAGCAATGAAAGAAAACTAAGCTCCGTACACGGGCAATTACGTCTAAGTTACCAGAGTGGCGTATAACGACGCGGCGTCTATCCCAGAATTCCGTTTCTATCGCTTCCACCACCATGATACAGCGCGCTTGGGAGTCCCAAATGACTCCCCAGCAGCGCAAGGCAGTGTTGAAGTATCGCCGCGACATTTTACATTTACCGTCAGTTTCTCGCCTTTTCCTTGTAATGAAAGCTCCTGAGGGAACAACAGTGAGAACACACCTCGGGATGATTATGCACAGGGGTGCCCCAGATTCCTCCCAAGCGCTTACTATCTACTTCGGATGCCCATGAGTGTCGAACAAGTCAGCTTTCTTCAAGCATCCTTCACACAGTTTGAGGAAGCGGTGCGCACCAACCGCGCAAAGGACTGGTTGCGTCGATATTACAAGCTGCTCTGGTTTCCTCAGTTCCCTGAGGACGCGCGAAGGGGACTACGACCCAGAAACACTAGCCGAGCAGAAGCGCGCCGGAAGAAGGTTCAAAGTCTGTCTCAACGTTGACAACGGCGACTAACACGCTAAATAGACTATCCTTAGGTTTTTCATTAACAATTTAATTTGGCGCTGGAAGTCGAAGGAGGGACGACCAGAAGGAAAGAGCGGTCGTATGGATGTAATGTTTGTCCGTCTGGAGGTCCTGCACGAATGGGTTGACGATTTCGATTTACATTTTCCGTAGAGTTCGTGGATGGGTTTTTTAGTTTTCGTTCTATGGCAGCGGATATTATAAGTATGTCGGCATCGCCCGGATCCTCATCCTGTGCGGAGTTCCGTCCCAAGTTCGTTGAATCACCAGCTCAAAATTGCCCGATTCATCAGAGCTTCAAGCGTTAAAATCACCCTGGGAGTCTCGCTTCTTGGAGCTGGTTTGTTGCCCGGTATTGGTATCTTCTGACGTCTCTCCAGCCGCTTGGCACCTACGAGATATTCTTAACCAAACGTTATGCGCCGCACTCGCCACTGAGGCCTCCAAAGTAAAATATCTCATGAGCTTCGTTATTGAAGATATTGTGAATTTGAAGTCTTAAGTTATATTCTGGTACTATTAATAACTGTTCACGTGATGAAATGTGGCGTATTTTCCCGGTCCAAAGCTAAAATTTCTTCTCATGCTGTCAGAAACCTCTCAAATCACTTCAAAACAGTTTGATTGAGTTGTATTGATCTTCTTCGGCCGGGAGGTGTTATTAACCGGTTAAATATTGAACGGCGCGATATTGCAGGTATCCTTGCAGGCAGTGATTAAATTTTTGCCATGTCAAGCTAACGTCGTGATCAATCGGCGCGACAAAACGGATTCGATCCAGCGACTCCGATCAAAAAACACGCGACAGGAATTGATTGAAGATCATCTCAAACCGCTAAGCCAAGAGAGATCGTAACATGCTGCTGCGACAGTCCTGTGGCGAGAACCTGCGGGCAGTGGCTAGTACAGGTCCCGCTGTATTTATGTCCAATACCGGGCAACGAACCAGCTCCAAGAAGCGAGACTCTGAATCGGTTTATAAGTTTCATGGCCTTCATGACGCCGGTAGTGGTCCTCGATAACGCTGATCTGCGTGTCAATATAGCTAGCGATGATAGCCTGAGCCGGGGTCGGCATTGATACCGTTACTAACACCTCGCGGAGGTTTACTGCGCCACCTAATCGGCGCGACAAAGCGGATTCGATCTGGCGACTCCGATCAAAATCAAAAAGACATCGATGCGGTAGAGAAAAGGATCCTTTCTAACCGGTAAGCCAGGAGGGACCGTAAGATCATGCTGCGACAGTCCCGTGGCGAGAACCTGCGGTAAATGCAAGTGGGACATACAGGTCCCACTTGCATTTACCGCAGGTTCTCGCCACGGACTGTCGCAGCATGATCTTACGGTCCTCCTGGCTTACCGGTTAGAAAGGATCCTTTTCTCTACCGCATCGATGTCTTTTTGATTTTGATCGGAGTCGCTGGATCGAATCCGTTATTATCCCTTTTCACAACATTTTCATGTCGCGCCAATTGATCACGACGTCAGCTTGAAAGTTGACGGCAAAAATTTAAAACAGTAGGCACGCAACCTAATTTCATTGCTACTGTACTCTGTGGTATAGTCTCAACTTCCCCAGCGTGGAGCGGTATAGTCCTCATCATCCGAATCAATGACCAGATCAGCAAGCGCCTGCACGAATGCCGCCAATTCTTCGCTGTCGACCTCGAGCGGCAACGCCAACGTGACCAAGTCCGTGAAGCGCGTGCCGAGTGTGTGAACCGCTATGCACGATTGAGGGCGATGTTTCAGAACAGGGGGAACAAGAAAAGTTACGAACCAGCGGCAAAGATCTGAAGGTCGCGTCTCTTCACAATGCCCATCGCCACGAAGTTCTTAGTCCACTGCGTCCAGTGGTTGTACTCGAGCCAGTTATCGATGAAGCGATCCCCCGCGCCAGGAGATACTTCCTCTCGAGTCGGTCGTCGGGAGCATGAGGTGGAGGGCCCTGTTGGTACACATCGTCAAAAAATGTTGTGCTGAAGCAATTGTCACAAACTCGGCACAGGAAACATGATAGCAGATTGCTTCATAATGAAGAGCGCAATCTCCGTCTGGGCCTGCTGGCGGACAACGGCAATATTTTTGGGCAGAACCACTGTGTCCATGGTGTCTACGGGTTTATCGATTGTAACGGGCGATTGGAGACACATGGTGACGGGGCGACTGAAAGCAGAAAGAGCAGTATCAACGACTTATATCGCGGTCGGGACCAGAACACTAGAAGGAGATTGGAACTAGGGGAATGTAAACGCCGTGAAGAATCTAGGTACGACGGCGCCACTTGCAGTTTAAAGCATAACTACAGGCGCTGGTGGACGGAAAACCTATTTTGATCCGACATTCAATAACAGGACGGCCCGCCAAAAAAAGATTAGGGATGGTTGATTGCAAATCCGTACTAGCTATGGCGGAAACACTAAATCGAAGTCGTCTACCCATTCATGCAGCCATTCCAGGTGCACCAGCATGACGTCCATCCGCCCATCTTTGCCTTCGGGTCTGTGCTCGTGCCAGTGTCGAACCAGAAAGTTGATCAGGATTTTCAGAATGGACTAGTTCACGTTACTTTTGTTGAGGGCGGGGCATGCATTGACGTACCTTTTTGCGACGTCGCTTCTGCCTGGCCAATTCCCCCTCGTCGTGGTGGGGTCCTTCAAGCTCCTCTGGGAATTGCCGGAACCAGGTTGCGAAGTATCGCCGCAGCCAGGACTTGACGCGTTGGTGACGAACAGCCTCCTCAAACTGAGCAAACGACGCCTGTATGAACCCCATCTTCTCGGCATTGAATGGCATCCAAATGCTGTACGCAGTGGTAGTAAAAAACCTAACATAATCGTGTGGGTTATCTCGAGGAGCGCGTCGTCCTGCGAAAAGAGAAGGTGAGTGATAGGGAAAGGATCATGGGTTTGACTCACGGTAAACTTAGGATATCCCGACGGTATTGGAGAATACACTCTCGCGTCTCAGGAGACATTATGCTGGTCCAAGCGGGGCTCGAGACATCATGGATGAAGCATAGTTGGACGCTGTTGTGCGGTTATATAACCCTCATCTCAAGCACATCTTCTTCGGACGCGTAATTGGCGTGGACGGTCGAATACGTGTACACAACCTGACCACTACTATACCAGTGTCCACCCCAGCAATGTCTCAACATCCGCTTGTAGATCATTTAAATTGTGGCGCGATCGATGAACCATTAAACTCTCGCAATTCGATGAGGTCGGAAGATTGATGGCCGACTTGCCGAATAATTTACGACGTTGTTTGTCAAGATGCTACCACCAATGGACCTCCCAGAAAATATCAACGTTGTTAGAGACGCAGCCCAGAAACACTTGGCCAACTGGCTACATGGGATTCGCTCCGTCCAAAATAAGCGTGAAGGCACTTCAGGTATGTACTTGAACCTGACGTGGGCCCTGCGCCTGACAGGTGGAGCAGCTACGGCTCCCGCAGATTTGATTCCGTCGTCCGCTGTCCAAGTCTCGAGAGAAGCCACAGAGAGTCCCGCACAACCTGATGGCATGTTGAATAGTAATGATGACACAGGGCCTGGTGAGCCGTGTTCAAATGGGTCTTGACCTCTCTGTTTAGTTTAAATTTTACAGCGCTTTGGGGTCAGTCAGATGTTGATACCGGACAAATGGCGGACTCATCTTTCGACCCGTACGTCCACACATGGTTGGAATCCATAGGCAGGTCCGACCTGGCACCCGCGTTTGACAAAATGGGCATTCACGAAGAATATGATCTGGATATCATCGCTCTGAGTACGACGGCGCCAATCTTTTTGACACTGAAGAAACTGACGCGAACGTAATAGCCATTGATCTCGGAGCAGGATTAGACGGACTATTTTCTTGCGCCCTTCTTTTCCCCGTGGACAGTTGGGACCTCATGCACTTATTCGCCCACATTCGTGAGTATAAGCGCAATAAGAAGCTAGAGAGGGAATACTCCGTCTTGTTGGAATAAAAACATTGTGTATGCTTATTTCTTGTTCCTCACTTGGCTTCTTGTACCATATTCAAACTGTTGTGATTGCCCCTGGTACGACGCCGCTCCGCCTTCATGCTGTTATAACGCGCACTTCTAATTTCTTCGCTGCACTTTAAAGTTGAAAGCGGCACCCGGGACGGGAATACCCGGTCTCAGCCAAATATGGCCACATCTAAAGGCGTCTCTCTACTACTATGCGTTAACCGCCCCCTCTTGCTCTATTATGTCGGCAACTCCCTCGTATAATCACGTCGGTAGCCATGGGGAGCCGCCACCGAATCAGCGGCGTCTCAGCGCAATCCGCTCTGCGAGATCGTCCAATCGCATCTCGTTAAGCGCACACTTCGTGGGTACATGAAGGCGGAAGGCAATATCTGTATCATTATCGAGAAAACAGGGGATGTATTCCAAGCGAAGAATTTGAATGGAATCGCATTCTGTGAGGATCCAGCATAATGAGTCCGCCGTGAGTGCGTTGGAGGAAATTGTCACTGTGGACAGGCAGAAGAACGCGAAATGAGTGGGTCCTGGCGTGATATCGCTGTGATATTCCCATTCGATGGCAAGCAAAGGCTTTCCATTGCTGCATAAACGAACAAAAATTACGCATTCTAGAGTGAGGGGTGCTCTGATAACAACCGTGCGCACTAAATCCGCGATGTGAGGGTTTACAAAAACCGTAATTAGTCTACCGCCATGCTTGTTGTTCTGCGGGACGGCAGAATGAGGTCTTCCGACAGATACGTGGTGCGATCGCGTCCTTCTGCTTTCGACCACCATGACCTATTTGGTATGGTGGTCGATATCGTCCGCTAGCACTCCCGCAGTGCTCGGCGGACTCGACAAGATAGATCATCGTTCAAATACTGGGATCAGTTTCCATGACGGCATCCACCCCATCGTTCAACATGTCGTGTCCTTGCCCGTCGTCATATTGCTGAGAGCGATTAGCATGGACGCGTCCATGTACTCGTCGACGCTCATCCCAAAGAGTCATTCGCCCGAGCTCTACATCAGAGTTGACCAGGGGTACCCATCACTTGCGAAATGGGCAAATGAGGTGGTGGCCGGAGGAGCAGAGGATGCGGCGGCCGGTTGCGACGAAGACACGAGGATGGCTGGTGGTGTCGACGAATACAGGGCATCTGCTAGTGTAGGAGAGAAAGACACGAGGATTGGCAACGAGGAGATGTGGAGAGGCGGAGAAATCATCGCCGGTGGGTCGGACGAGATGACGTTGGGAGACGATGGTACTAGTTCCACGAAAGTGAGCGGGAGCGGTACTACAACCTCTGAAGGTCGCATAGGTGGAGGATCAGATACGCCGAACCTCATACACCGCAGCTCCAGCTCGTGATAACAGAACACCTCGCGCATCTGGCATACATCATAAGTCGATTAAGATACGAGAAAGAATACAAAAGAGCACTTACTCTACGACCCACACGCATGTCAGAGGTAGACTCCAACGGATGCCGTCTGTCGAATTCATCCATGGCAGACTCGAAGAATTGGTTGAGTTCCTCATAATTATCCGCCGCGACAGCAGCCAAGAAAAACTCGCCCCACGGGCACGCAACAACGCGTAGAAATCGTAGTTGCTCTGTATTGAAGTGCTGAAGTGTAGTAAGTACGCCGCGTTTCATTAAAAAGTCAGAAACGCGTTGCACGATACCTTCGAGACCTCACACGTCTGGAATCTCGTCAGCTACGAAGCAGGCTGCCGCACAATGGAACCTACGTGTATCACCTCTGGGAGCTCTGCAGTACAATCGAAATTGCGGCGCCGGAGCACTTCTTCGATGACCGTCTTGAAGTTGGCGTGTTCGCCTCTGCGAAGCGCCAAAACACTGTCGACGTCGTACCCAACTCGTACGGTCTTGGAAAACATCATAGTGGGCACCATGTTTGGGAACCGAGAAGAAATGACTAGGACTGAGAGAGAGAGGTGGAAGCTGGCGTGGGCTTTTTAAGTCCGGCCACCCTAGCAAACATTGTGCTAGAATGTCGTGAATAAGTTGAATAACTCGCAATGAAGAGGCACTTGCCGAGCCATACATCGCAGATACGCGCAAATTGCCGTTCCCAAGCACTGTGGACGCCGACGCTCCATCCAGAGAAAACACCGTCGCACTCTGGCTCGTGACAGAGTAAAACTACAGGTCGGACAACATCGCGGATGAGGATTGCGGATGGAAGGGACGGAGGTAACGCAAATGGAAGCCTGTATTTGGTCCGGCTTGGTTACAGCCGCTTCATCTCCGCCACGTTCTACATGTCCAAAACATGGCTACGCCACAGCCCTATGTCCGTCGCGCCGCCTTCGAGAATGCGCCACTCTCTAATGTTCGCATCGCATGTACATAAGCACAATCGGAGGTCGAATACCTTGTCCTCAGCACATAGTCAACATACAAAACGGATAAAGAACGGGAATTGTAAAACACCCGTCCGCTTGCCACACAGTCTGAGTGTCAAAAGGTAGACTTTGTTCAGGGCAGGACTTAAATACATGTAACATACACAACAAGCATAGCGCGACAGCGGGCAAGGGAGACCAACGCGGTGGGTGGCAAGGAAACCGTTCACAACGCGAGCGATGGCATAGGCCTGTTCCATGTTCATCGTCTCCAATACAATGGGTAATTATTTGCACCCAAGGCCTGATGAAATTTCATAAATGACGCAGACAACTCCCCCCAACGCGTACCATGTTGTCGCCTGTTGTCGCTGGACCAGGCTGGGCAGGTGATGTGGTTGTTGGTATGCCGATGACCACGAGAGAGTCGGCGTTCCAGTATGGGTCGTTCATACCAGCGAAAGAGAGTCAGATGGTCGTAGTCCGAGAGAGAAGCCAACGACGCGCCTAATTATGGGGTTCGGCGATCTAGGCGCCAAGGGCCGTGATTGTCATTGACACGTGATCTGAGCAACTATAATTATCACAAGGCGTAAATCTCACGAGAAATCCCTGGCAGTATAATCCTATGAATCGCTAGAGAAGTTTCACAAAAGGTTACATGCTATTAAGGACAGTGTCAGCAAAGTCTACGATAAAGTAGCCAAGAGTGCACTGTGGTTACTTAGCCATTCAGCTCTCAGAAAATAGGAAAATAGATACGAAGCTCGACAATAGGCCCCGAAGGCAGGATTCGAACCTGCAGCCTACTTGAGATAGGCTGTCTACCAGATAGACCATGGGGGCTGTCAGAACAACTTAGGACCTTAGACACACCAGGACGTACAGTGCCATAGTATCGCACTGCGCAGAAAAACACAGGATGGTAAAGTACCGGATGTGTTTACCATGTTGTCGCTAGACCAGGCTGGGCAGGTGATGTGGTTGCTGGTATGCCGATGACCACGAGAGAGTCGGGATTCCAGTATGAGTCGTTCATACCAGTGAAAGAGAGTCAGATGGTCATAGTCCAAGAGAGAAGCCAACGACGCGCCTAATTTAATATTGGGTTCGGCGATCTAGATGCCAAGGGCCGTGATTGTCATTGACACGTGATCGAGCAACTCTATAATTATCACAAGCCGTAAATCTCACGAGAATACCCTGGCAGTATAATACTATGAATCGCTAGAGGATCTGCTCCAATGAGAGCGCATCTGGATGGCTTGACGTGATGCTTTGGTCCTCCCGTGCCGGCCCTGCGAACATGATTCTCGTGAGGTTTGCGTGAGGTCGAGGCGTAAATCTCACGAGAATACCCTGGCAGTATAACACTATGAATCGCTAGAGAATCTGCTCCAATGAGAGCGCATCTGGATGGCTTGACGTGATGCTTTGGTCCTCCCGTGCCGGCCCTGCGAACATGATTCTCGTGAGGTTTGCCTGAGGTCGAGGCGTAAATCTCACGAGAATACCCCGGCAGTATAATACTATGAATCACTAGAGAATCTGCTCCGACGAGAGCGCATCTGGATGGCTTGACGTGATGCTTTGGTCCTCCCGTGCCGGCCCTGCGAACATGATTCTCGTGAGGTTTGCCTGAGGTCGGACCTTATTTCTCTGTTTGTATACTTTTCTGTATGAAAATATATCATTTCGTCGCGCAAGAATCAACCCCGTTCAAAGTATTGTCCTCTTCCTCTGGTTACTAGCGCGTTAATCAGTTCTCGGATGGTCAGAACGCGTCTTTGGTGGCTGTGTACTCTTTGGCGAGGCCCAATGTAATGTTGCCGGGCTCAGTTCTCTGTCCTTCGCAGCGCCCATTCGACCACATAGAGGTTTTCTAGGGTCTAAAAGGCACGATTTTAAAAAAGCAATCATGCGATTCTGAGCTGTTAAGATCCTTATACTTTCGGCCGCTTCACTTTTGGTCAACAGGCTATTTCGATCGAGTTTAGGATCCCTATAGTAAACCTTACCCACCATCCACTATCTAAACGGTACGCGTTCGCTTATAACCCCCGTTCCAACCGTCTTCTCTCACTCCAATGATAGTGTACCTGCCTGTCATGGTCTTTAAGACAAAGCCTGGGCGCCTGCGCCTCTACAAGACTGTCCTAGAGCCAAAATTGGTGGCTGTGTACTCTTTGGCGAGGCCCAATGTAATGTTGCCGGGCTCAGTTCTCTGTCCTTCGCAGCGCCCATTCGACCACATAGAGGTTTTCTAGGGTCTAAAAGGAACGATTTTAAAAAAGCAATCATGCGATTCTGAGCTGTTAAGATCCTTATACTTTCGGCCGCTTCACTTTTGGTCAACAGGTTATTTCGATCGAGTTTAGGATCCCTATAGTAAACCTTACCCACCATCCACTATCTAAACGGTACGCGCCGCTTATAACCCCGTTCCAACCGTCTTCTCTCACACCAATGATAGTGTACCTGCCTGTCATGGTCTTTAAGACAAAGCCTGGGCGCCTGCGCCTCTACAAGACTGTCCTAGAGCGTCGAGAAGCCAAAGCAGAGGCGCATCGAGAACACGCTCAACACCATCGCGCGGAACGGCTTCTCGGTTAGCAGATTCGTCGAGCAGTGATTCGGGGGTGCGTGAGCCCAATTTACAATCGAGTCATATATTTTCAGAAAGCCCCTCCAGTCCGCTGGAAGCGCGTACAATTCCTCCTTTGACCATTCTGCCCGATCATCGCCTTCCTCCTCACCTTCGTCGATACCCGGAACCTGAAGATGACGGCCTCGCATATTTCGTAAGGCTAGAGCGACACGCTTCTATGTACGCCTTTTCTCTTTAAATGTCTACTGATTTCACACATACGCTGCGTGATGATGAGCAGCCATATATATCACATTCTGTGGTGAGATTATCATAATCAAACAGGACAACCTCTAGTAGCTTTGTTCCCTCGCTTGCATTGGACATTGTCGCCGTGCGACCCCGGAACTCAAAGACTGCGAACACAATCTCGAGAAAGTTCCGTCGAGCGAAATATCTCAAAGTCCAACGCCGCCATGCTCGGGCTTCGGCGTCGACGCGTGTCGGTAACGCATTTCGAAGCGCGGATGCTGCCGGAGAAGCAAAGAAGCAGCTTCTCCTTATAGGTTGTGTCTGCTACCTTTGATCACACAAAAACAACCTAATTTTCAATATGCCGACGAGCTTGTTTAGCGGACGATTCACGCCACTTTGTATTCCGCGGCATTTTACTTACATAAACTGGATGCCTTTAACCCGCTTCATCTTTTCGCAATTCCCGTTATTCGCATTCATGGACCTCACAGCAGACGACTGTGGTTTAACACCCGAAGACTTGGATTACATCGCACGATACGTCGGTATGTTGCTGTCTTTGCCTCCTTTACCGACGCCACGCAGTCTTTCTTATTTTTTCTTTCTTCACACAGGTATATTCCCTAGAAATACGCGCGCGCGAAGCTCTTGAACGTCTATCCTGGGACGATGTCAGATACGAGCGCCTTCTACACAGATTGGCGGAGTGGTCGGTACCACGTTCGCGTCCAATTCATGCAGCCCCAATCAGTCCAGTCTCATCGCGCGGTACTTCGAAAAAATGCTGTATGCTAGTCTGTCCGATGGAGATATGCGACCTCTTCCTGGACTGGCTGTCGACTGAGGATATCCTCAGCATGCGGTTGGTCAACCGTTGGTGGCGCAGTGTTGCTACACGCCGGTCTCATTTGGCATTGCTGGTGTCGTCGCCCAAACTTCATGTCAACTGTTCAACCGACGAATACTACAGCATAATGCGCTACGAGGAATCCTTCGAACACGCCCTGACCTCATTCATCCTCAGAGAGGACCTATGCGCAGTCATTTCTCGGGTGGTCTTTCGCTCTTTCTATGGAATATGTGGTGGTCCTTTCCACTTCATTCGATTACTCGACTCCCTGACGCATGTCGATCTTCACGGACCTCTGGCATCCAAATCTCGCCCCATGTCAATCACGGTACACTGCCTCTTGCCGCCCACACTGCAATATCTTTCCGTACATCGATGTGTATTTGTTGGTGCTGCCTCCGTGTACGCTCTACTAGCGCCCGACACACAACTGCGCGATCTGGATTTGCAAAGTTTGGAAGGTGGCCATTTGGTATGACCTAATTCTGCGCTACTTAACTGGTCTTACATATCGACGCAGGCATTCCCCGATATCAACAGCGCGTACGGAGTTCGCTCTTGGCGTTCCTTTCTCGGGTTTACTACGATTGGTATCCAGGAGACAAAAAGATGGCACGTTCAAAGCCTCCCGTCAATTAAACGTCTAGAGTTGAATATGACGACCGATATTGAGGATGTGGCGTTCCTTGCCACAGACGATCCGTGGCGTTACAATTGGCCGGATGTGCTACCCATGCTCTGTCCTTCCAAAGTAGATCCCAACCTGCTGGGTGCCATCATGCCCTCGGGAAGAGCATTTCCCTTTCGACTTTCCTGCACCAAAGTCACTGTCCTTAAGATCTCTCTCCTGACGTTCCAGATATCCCTGTTGGGTGATATATTACAGGAGTGTCGCCTTTCCTTACAAGTGCTGAAAATTCGATGGTGTACGTCGGTCCCTTCTATTACTATGTTCTACTGACACACCACGTAGCTATCGGACTTTCCAGGTCGCCCGAATTGTTTTTCCCGTCTATGCCGATACTTGACGATGTGGAAATACACGGCAACCTCTTCTCTTGCGTCTCAACATTACCTAACATTGCCATCATAAATCCTCCATCTGTGAGGCTAATGATCACTAATTCGCGGCATGGAATCCATCGACAGGCCACTCCCGTATCACTTACACCTATCGAACAGGCGTTCCGTTACCCTGCGTTCCAAGGAACAGTGCATTTGTATGTGGTAATGCCATTTCCCTGTCATCAGTGTTCTTCGAAATGCACTACAGTCGTCGCACGGTTGAATGATAGATGCCCTCGGGCAAATCCCTATTTTGTTGCTGACGAAATATCTTTGGTTGACTATATGTTTTAGATACTCGTCGTTGTACTTGTATATGATCTTGCACTAAAATGTAGCTTACTCGTTTTCATCACGCTCAACTGCGCCACCGGATGACTTATTGTCCCTACGGACATATTGGGACGGGTGGCGCGGGTGTACATCAACTGTCGCCGGTGAATCCTCATGGGAAATTACAGTACCATAACAATGCACAGTGTATTAGCGGTCCTTCGGACACAAGCATTGATCTCTCAATAAGTCGTGACTGACAGCACTTATCCACATGGTTTTTTCACCTAAATTTACCGTCACATGTTGAATGTCTTGTAGTGAAGTTTCAAGGTGGTACGAAGGAGTGGGGGTGGGCAAGGGCATCGATGTTGTGCACAAGTCCCGATCACGCCAAATTATGCAGGAACACACCCTTGCGCTGCTTGCCACAAGAAATTAGACTCTTATTTACAACGTATAAACAAGGTATTGTACAAATTTCTGGCCAGAACCATGCAAAAATGAGCCCGGACGGGGCTGTCCGAAGGACCCATACTGTCCGAAGCGCTAATACACTGTACACGTATATCTAATCATCTCCCTCAAACTCACTATCCGTCGCGTACCACTAAAACTGATCATCCGTCGCATCACCTCAAACTCACCACCCCTCGAACTCACCATTCTTACGCTGCATCCTGTACGACGAAACAAAACTATGCTGTTGTCGGCGAAACAATACGGGAAATAAAAAGAGAAGTGCTCACCGTTTTAAAAGAACGTTGACACGCGGAAAGTCAGCTTCGCTTAAATCAAACAAAACACCGTCCCGAGTTGCCAACACGACGACGTTGCCCAACCAAGCAACGGGCCGAAATCGGACATTCCCAGGAAAGAACTCAAGATATCGTTTTTGAGATTCCGGGAAGAAAAGGTCTTCTGCGTTGGACAGATGGCGAAATGAAGGACCTCCGTGTCAGAATCGTCGAACGGTACACGGTGCAGTCGACGGTGGACGACGTCTTGGTCAGCATCGCGGAGATACACGTCCAGCTCAGCGAGCGCCACATCCTGCTCATCGGCAGTAAGCCCAGGTATAGCAATGTTTGCTACAACAGGGTTCAGGCCGACAGTAGGGTATACGATCCCACGTATCATTGAAATCTAAAAGACAGGTATGGATGAAAACCGGATTATATTATGATAAAAGAACATACCGCATGCACGTTCTCATCACGCTCCACGCTACCGGAGGCATTACGAACATCATTCTCCGTACATTCAAGGAACAAGTCGCGATAGGGCGTCCACACGCTGGCGGGAGGAGAGTCCAAATAGACGTTAATGCTCAAAAGAGGCTGCACGCGCAACTGCTCGGCGGTCCAATAGACACGGTCTTCATGCGAAGATACTTCCAGCGTAATCTGACTCAGAATTGATGACCAGCCTAGACGACGTATGAGGTCTCCCAATTCCGCCCATCCAGGGGAGTCATAGTCATGGACGACTACCCGAATCCGTAAGACAGAGAGAGGGCATGGGATCGACGCCAACGCCGTAACCACCAGCACCAAGTCATCTTGATCGAAGCCGATGCTCAAATCGGTCAAACGATGACAGTGCCGTAGCTCCGATAAGACGTGTCCCGAAGCATCTATGTGCGCCAATTAGCAAACAATTATAGAACATCGACAAAAACCGACCAGCTTTATCGATAGTCACATGTAGCGTGTGTGTAAAGAAGGCGCGGTGGCGCGCAAAAACTTTTTGAGATCGGTGGTCGAGCAAGCCCGAAGGACGAATCGCGCATGACCTATGACCCAACCCACAGCGCCTTGCATTTGCGCGAGGATGGCCAGGAGATGCTCATGGAACGGGTGTCGGCCGCACTTAGAACAATGGTGTCGAGCGCGCGAGAAACGCTCTGAGCGGGACCAGTGAGGGCTTGGGGTATAGGATCGTCGTCGCCATGGTAGCAATACTCGTCGACCTCGAGACGAGTGAGACAGCGCGCGCGGCGAGCATCATTGCTTGAAAGGAAGGAATGCTGAACGACACACTCGTCAGACGGAGGGAACGGACGCGCCCAAAGATGTCGCCGGAAACACGGCTCAAGACCATGGGCCTTAGTTTAACCCGAGTCAGAGACAACGACTCCAGTTCCTTTTTGCGCTCGCATATCGAAACGAGGGTCGCGAGACGGTAAATGGGTTCCTCAAGAGGGCCGGTAACCTCGACATTGGACACGCAGGACCTGACAAGGGTCCATTCGCGAAATGGAAATGGGACGGAACGTAGTCTGTCTAGCCAGGTACTGATAGAGCGGTTGTCAATAGAAATGACCCCACAGCGTACCCGCGAGAAACATCGTGGCAGGACAAGCCTCCTCACCCTACGACAAACAACGCTGCCCGTATACAACGCAGTTGTGAGATCCGGCCACGCCAGATCGCAAATTACCACCAGAATCTCGTCTGGGAGGCTTGACCAGTCCGCTATACAGGACATGACGAGCAAAAAGACACAAAAACGATGAGAAACAGTCGGTTAACGCAAGTGGGAAGTGGGCGACGGTCCATATTAGGCATGATTAGCGACAACTCTAACTGCATCGAAGCCAGATATAATCGACGAATGAAATCCTAGCTGTTTAGACCGAGTCAGCCAACAGACTACCAAATCAAAAAAGAAAAGAAAAACCTTGTTTCGAACGCCGCTCCGCCTCAACCCCCTCCACCCGGGCCTCCCCCTCCCTTGTTTTCCCACTGACGGTGGGCGCAACGCTCATGAAATCCTAGACGATTTCTGCAAGGCGAACATTGGCGACAAGCCAAGATGGTCAGACAAGAGATCTAAAGCGAACGCAGGATACAAACTCCGCATCACCGTCGGGCACGTGCCCGACGCGTTCCGCAGGCCATCATTCATGCTTCCGAAGAATACTGCGGGAGTCACTGCAATAAAGCGTGGTAGTGGAAAGCTTGCAGGAATCTTATCAGTTGATGAAAAACAGAGGCAGGAATAGAACAGCAGGCTCTAAAAAGTTCTGGTTAACATGTTGCGGGAATTGCACTGGAGGCAGGAATCGAACAGCCGCCCCTAAAAAATTATCTTGGATCAATTTCTTGCATGCAATATGTACAGCCACTAGACCGTACATGCTGCAGGAAGGAGTAGTAGTAGTAGTAGTAGTAGTATCGAACTTGAAGGCAGAGGTAGGAATGGAACTGTCGACCTCCAAAAACTTTATGCAAAGCATTAGAACAACATGTATGACCGCTAGACCATACATGTCTCCATGATGTAGATTTTGTAAGTACACACGCATAGTTAAACAAAGAACCAGGAAAACTGGACAAATCAAGATCTACATTGATTGGTAAAGTAGCTCTCCTTTGTCGTGAGCACCAGGTATGATAAAACAGAACGGGTCCTCGACAGCCCGACTATCGAGGTCCTCAGCAACAGACACTGCCTTCCTGAAACGTGCAAGCTTCTCCGTGCTTCCCTTCCACGTCGCGGATTCCGTTCCCGCCAGGTCCTCTATTCTCCCGCACAAAGAGGACGCAACTTTCTCCAGAAGCTTAACGCGTGACGTGGCGTCGCGGATCACCTCGTCCGCACAGTAGTCATCTTCTCTCATCAAGGAGTACAGTGACTCCCCATAATTCCGAAACGATGTACCTTTCATTTCTTCGTCCAGCCAGCTCTCCAATCGTCTCAAAGCCTTTAGCACCTGAGCAAGTTCGTCGACGGGCGCTTTCACGGTGCAGGGAACCTTTACCGGGGAACTGCGAAGAAGACTTAAGATCCACAGTTGTTCACTAAAAAAAGAGCACGAAGAACGCACGACGAAGCAGGAGCGGCGTCACTAAGTATTAATTTAGACGGAAGTCACAAAAACGGGGGACAAACGTACCTTGAAAGGTCCCGCGGATGAAGGTCCAAGACGCCGTCGTCGGTCGGGCTTGCATCATCGTCGGCCGCGCTTTCAAAGGGCATCCTGGACTCAGCACATCGCTGCCCAGGAGATGTACTCACCTCTGAATACATCGCGGTGGATGTCCTCCATGCTGACCGTCAGAGTTCTGCTGAAACTCGTCTTCGAACGTGACCCCAATACTTTCTGAAAACCCGGTTTCAGTGCTGGTCTTGCTGGTTGACTCGTGATATTTTCTCCTCTTCTTCTCCAGAATTTCAGCCTTATGCCTATCAATGCTCAGTAAATCAGCATGAAGCACGAGTGAACTGAGGCACGCCACGAACCGGTAGTAGTAAGTTTTGTCATAAACAGCCCTGCTTTTGCGACGCGCGGGCTTCCGACTCATAAGCGCAATGGTCGTAAGGAAGAGGGGAAATTTAAGTAAGGCCGTGTAGACGCAATCTAGTGGCCGGCCAGTCTTCAGATGATCGTGGATCAAACGCCAAGGTTGGGCCGAAAAGCCCAAGACACTCGCATAACCTGCATGAAAGAACAATTAGAGTACCAGGAAAGACGTACAGTGTGTTCAATGCCTATTACAGTGATCAGTGCGTGTAGTGGCAGGAAAGAAACCGTGGTATGAGATTCGTATTGAGCTCCCTTCAACACAGAGAAGTAAAAATAGGTACCATACACAACTGACATAAACACCATACAGAAAGCACTCGTTCATTCAAGGTGCGGCCAAGGAAGCCAGGAAAGCGTCGCCAGCAGCCGTGCCTTTCGTCTTTTTGGCACCTTTCTGCTTTAGACGCTCCTGCTTGATTATGAAGAGAATATTAGCTTCGATACAAGTTAAAAGTCGGGTACACTAACGGTGTTCCTGTCGCCGAAGGGTCTTTGCGTAAGGGTTGAGGCGGAACAAGACGGCCTTGTTGCGCAGAGGGTTCTTCTTCTGCGTCCATGGGCGCTTTTGGGTCTTCTGGCCGGCGGGACGGACGATAGACTGAATCTCATCGCTGTTGATAAGATGCGTCACGTCGGAGTTGGAGATCTTGGCGGTCGGGAGGCTAAGAACGCGTTAAGGAGGAAAAGTAACATGTACATTGTAACATACATGTAGTCCTTTTTGTGCGTTGAAGCCTTGTCGAAGGTTCCGAAAACTTCATCAAGGAGACTGAAAGCACCCTCTGTCCAGATAACGAAACGGCCAAGGTGTCCACCAGGTGCAAGCTGGAGGAGGTTCAACCGCCTGACGTTGACAATCTCAACACCAGGCAAGTTGCGGAAGGCCTTGACGATACCGTTATCCTCATTGTAGACCATAAGACGACCACGGCGCTGGCGATGGCGGCGATTCCTCATTTTACCCTTTCCTGCCCTTTCGAGCCATGGACAACAAAGTTCGAAGTCTCCGCACGCTGCTCCTTCTCGTGGTCCGCCGTCGCACTCGCCCTGACTGTTGTCTATCGCTGCCCGGCGCCCGCGTCGTCGTCATCATGTTGCTGTCTGGTGTAATCATCGTCCTCTGCCGCACTCTCAGAGACAGGAGCAGCATGGAGGAGCAGTGTCGGAAAGTGAAAGTGAATTGATACACGCCTACGCCAAACTAGTGACTGAGTGCAGAGGCCAACGGCGGCCACGTGATACTGACATTCAATGAGTCGGATCTCGGCCCGAGTCGCCGTATCCTGGCATCACAAAATCAAGTCCCGTACTACGAATGATGTTGGGATGAGGAAGATCAGCCTAAAATTCACAGCATGGTTGGATACATTTTGATGTGTCTAGCTTAGAAGCACTGTAATATAGATGTGGCAGAAGACTGTATCACCAGGTGCCATTGCGGTCTTTTACTGTGACTCTAGACCCTAAAAAAGATATAGCTTTGTGATCCAGCATAAAGACAGAAAGTACTTGATTTGCATGCCCTGCCGCTAGATGGGTAGAAAAATTTCCATTTTGAGCGATCTGTACCTGAAAAAATTGATGGTGACTCAATATGCACTATGTATAGCTTCGCTTTGCGAAGCTCCATAACTAACATGATATAGGAATTAACAGTTGAAATGCTATAGTATCATAATATTTGACAAATTTGTGTCAATTACAGAAAATCTAAAAATGTCAAATTACAGTCAAACGCCAATGTTCGAAATTTTGACAAAAAAGTGTCCATGGACATGTTGTCCATGGAGACTACTTTTGGCAAGTAAAAGTTAATCGCTTGCCATAGGTATTTGACAAAAAAGGGATATATCGACTGACATGTGCATCATCATCTGACTCGGCGACTCCACAACGATGCACGATCCCACTATCCGTATCAACTGTAAAGCCGGGACCTAACTCTTTTTTACCTTGTACCATGCTTCGGACCACGTCGATCGGGATGTCGCTGTCATCGTCTGGTCCATCATAGCTGAAGTCGGGCTCGATGTCCGGCGTATCCTGAACAGAGCGGCCAGTGGACAATTGCTTGAAAAGAGTAGCATTCGTCTGAGGAAGCTCACGAAGCAGTGAAAGAGCTCGCGGTGACGTGAGAGAAGCCTGTGAACAGTTCAACCCATCGACCGTACACATCTCGAAGGCCTAGGAAGCGTTCAGATGTAAATCTGGAAGTGACCGACAGAACGACTTACCTTACGAACAAGCTGCTCATCAGAGATGTCATGAATTGCATTGACAATCCAGCTAACTGCCCTATCGCGCAGCACACCAACACGAGTATCCATGATAACGACACAGTCTGGGTCAGCGTCGAGTTGAGCAGTCAAGTCGGCTACAATGTCGCGATGACTCGTCCGCTTCATGCTGAGTTTCATGACGCGTTGAATGCCAACGTCGAGGGGTTGCCACAGCCCCGTACAATTGCCGGGAATAAAGATAACGACGATGGTGGTGTGATTGGCGGCCATCCAGTCCATGAACTCGCGCGATTTGTGGACACTCCAGCAGTCAATCTTCCAGATGGCAACCTGGTCCGCAGCAAGACCCAGCTCTTCCTTCTTGGCGTCGAAGTACGGCGCGATGATATGATCAACCAAGTCGCGCATGGTCTCTTGCGTAGACCAGTAGGTGTCGGTTTTCGAGGGAAGGAATCGGACCTTCAGGTCAACAGCCTCGTCATAGAGGGCCGCGTCGGGAGAAGGACATGAAGCATCCGTCTTGCCGGTAAAGATCGCCTGCATGGGAAGAACGTCACCACTTGCCGCGATGGAGGGAACGAGCGTGAATGCGCGCTTCTCATCGCGGCCCACAACAGAGACTTGCTTGGCATTTCTGGTGTGCCAGGAGGTCTGTGTCCCGTGCTGATAGACGATCTGTGTCTGATCAATGTTGACACGGAGAGCGTCGGGAACAGCATAGTCGCGTATGACATAGGCCTCGCGAAGAAAAGCTTCTGTCAGAATCTCGTCGACATTCGAGGGCACTTTCTTAGCTGCCTTCGTAGTGCGTCGATAAGTCCAGCCGAGGTGGGTATGTAGGTACTTTCGAACGTAGGCTTCGGAGCAGCGGAAGAATGAATTGTCCTTCTGGCGGATCTTGAAAACGTCGGGACAGAGTCGTTCGATATAAGTGATCATTATAGCGCGAATCGAAGTCATTGTGAGTGCAACGCCTGCCTCGCGAAGGGAACGAAGGCGATGGTTGATGGCAATGACAACGTTCGGGTCTTTGCTCTAAACGCCGGATTAAAACCATGTGGTGCGTCGAGAACCAATCGGAACTCACCAAGATCCCGGTCCGCGTGGTCTCGCCTCGTGGTCGATTCCCATTTCTCACTGCTTCCATCACCGAGTCCTTCCAACGATTCTCTCCTGGCACCTTCCAACGTCCGACGACCTGCTCTCTCAAGCGCTCGAAGTCCTTGTTGCGCGCTTTGAGATCCCGCACTATATCTCGAGGGCTCCATCCCACTCGGCGGCGTGATTGTTCGATTTGGGAAAAAATAGTGGGCAGAAACCAGTTGGTACGTGTAGCCTTTTCTTGCTCGTGGACGCGCTTTCGACCGGTTGCTTTCTTTGGCAGATCTTCTTTGAACTGGCGCCTAGGGCGCGAATTCTCTGCCAAGTCGGGCGTACCACCGGTTTCGTCGCTGCGGTCAAACGCTTCAAGCTCGATTTTCTATAACCCGGTCAGTCAGAAATTCTTGCCGGTTTACAAGGATCTCACTCGTCTTTTATGATTTCCAGGATTTGGTACCCATCCAGCTGCCCGCTTCTCTGCGTGCTTCTCATCTCGGAATGTTTGCTGGCGTTGTCGGCCCGCCGCTCGCTTCGCGTCCTGTTTCTTCTGGAGCATAACCGTCTCCTTCGCCATTCTGGCTTCTCGTGTCGCTCGTTGCGTCTCTGCAAGCCGAGCGTGACGCTGCACCCGTTCCTCAAATGACTCCTTCGTGAAGAATCCTGTAAGTGTAACTTTGGGAGGTGGGGCTGACGACGCTGATGGGATTCGCTCTGTAGATGCCGCGTCATTGTCGTCACCATCATATGGAAGACTGGAATCGACATCTGCAAGGATAGGCATGTCCGTGAAATCGTCCTCGTTTGTATTCGCCGCAAAATCAAGCGCGGGTAGAGAGACCGACTCGTCCTTAGCTGGCGGAATGCGCTTTTTCTCCGGGCTGGGCATTGGAGTAGGGGCATCGGGGTAGTCTCGATCTCTCTTGGAGAGCGGTGTATGGGAACCAAGTTCAGGTATGTCGCCAAGATTGTTTGACGTAGGCAATGGAGATCTAAACGTGAAGTCGCTGGTAGGGACCGTGCTCTCCTCGATAACGTCCCAGTCATCATCGTGCCCACTACCACCATTTCCTTCATCTTCATCAATGGCGGAGCTCCCACAGGCAGCAGCTGGAGGAATATCGTCGTCGTCAAGGTTCTAGAAAGGAATTAGAAATGTTTATGTTTAATCATGGGTACGTACCGTTGTTTCCATTCGTCGTGCCATAGTATTGAAGAGTTCCATACGGCGCAGTGCAAACGACCTCGGAGAATTGTGTATCAGAGGACGAGTTGGAAAGACCGAGTGATAAAGGGCGTCGTGCGCGATGAGCGCGCAGTTATTGGTGTCTGTCTGGCGCGTGATCTCCATCGTTCCAAACGTAACGTCCTGACCATCCAATAGCCAGTTGATCGCCTTCTTCATCTTTAAGGGCATCGGCTTCCCATATGGATCGCCGTATTCAACACACTTCTGTGTCCCGTCGAGCTTCAAGGCCACCCAATGCGGACGCCCATCGACAATCTCACAGTTAGGCTCCGTGAGGATGAGGGCGCCATCTCGGAAACTCTGCGCGACACCCTTCAACCACCCGTGAGTCGGCCGTTCACCTTTGCTCGCGGCATGGCACTCAACCAAGATATTAGTGAACTCGCAGTCCTCGACGCGCGCCCCGGCATGGAGTCCGGCTTCGTCAAGAATTTTTTCGTAGAGGAGACGAAGCTGGTCGTTAACCTGGGAGCTGGAGAACCACCAGGTTCCGAGATACCGGTATGTTGTGTGTACGGGGGTCTGGTTATCGAGGATGTTAATAGGAGTGGTCCAGGACAACGACATCAAGTGCTCCCAAGTCTGACGCGCAGTCGCTTCATGTTCAGGATGCTTCGGCGAGCTCATCTGCTTCATGACCCAGTCCGTGCACTTGAGCCAACGACCGCGCACATCCTTCCTCTCAACGCACTCCTTCCAGACGCCGAGAACGGCCAGTGGGAATGCTGTCACCGTCTTCGTTCCTTCGGTAAGATGCACAAAATAGATGGACCGACACCCGCTGATATATCTAGCAGGTGCAAGCTCGCAGAGCTTCTTCACGAGGTCCGGATGGGGCATTGTGGTGAGACGGATCTGGGTCTCATGAAAGCTCTGGAGTGAGACCGGATCGTCGTAACCAAAGAAAGCGGGAATAGAGTCATGTTGGACGGTGACTTTTTGTTGGAAGGGGGGAAGCTCGGCCTTGGCAAGGCCACGAAGGGAGTCGTCGAGGCCAAAGACGGCGGTATGCAGGGAATCGGGAATGCGAAATGCGCCGTCCATTGCGTGGCGTGCAGCGGGTGATGCTTTTTTATATACTTCATTTTGGACTAGCCAAGGGAGCTCGATGAGTGCTTCCATAGTTGTTGTAGGTACTGTGGTGGTCGAACGAAGAATTTTTTACACAGTGCTGTGCATAGTATATCGTTATGGGTGGTGGCTTGGCCGACTTAGTGATGTAAGGTTTGTACTAACCGTGTCTTGGTGTTTGAATGTAATATTCCTTTGATTCGCGTGCATGAGATCTCTGTCAGTGGTTACTATTCAGTCCGGAGAAATCAAAGGTAAAGATGGCCATATTCAGGTACAGGGTGCGGGCATGCTCGGGCTTGGGCGCCGTGAACTTATGGCATGTCCCATAACGCGTAACTTGACCCTCTGAACTTGGACGCCACTAGTTCACATTGATAACGCGTAACGCCTCATGAACATGGGGTCGTAACACTACAGTATACCCCCCAGGTTTTTTTCTGTTCCTGTGAAAGCTTGAGACCACGAATCGGGATTTACATGGCGGCGTTCAGCATACGGTTCGGCCAATCCCGTGGCAACTATGCAAACTTTGTTCCCTGGTTCGAGCGGAGGACGCTATTCCTGCCGGTCAATCTCCCATATCCGTACACGCCGCTTTTTGGCCTCGCACCTATGAGGAGTCAGGACGCCCCACAAATTCATTTGCAGGAACAATACTTTCAGGACAACCCTGCCGGGCCTCATAGCGACGGCTCCATGACCAGTGACTCTCATGGCATCACCCATGGGCTGGTAAGTAAACGGCAGGTTTGACGACACATACTCTGACCAAGGCCGCTACACTACTTCATTTTCGATCACCTATATTCACGATAGCAGACAACGGATTGGTCTTTATCACCTCACTCAGAACCCGAAATGGCACGTATAATGTCCATCGCTGATTAGCCTCCTGAACCACATCTAGATCTATGAGAATCACTCGTCGAGCATGTGCCCCATCCCAATGGATGGCGTGACGCACGGAACAGGTAGATTGAACAAGCCATGTTTTACAGCACTCATCTGCTTGTAGTACCTCGTCCAGACGATGATATCGTTCCTTGCTTTGATGGACAACGAGATTTACAACTCGCATTCAACTACCGGGCCTACACTGATGCAACTGACCAAACAACTGAACCCAGGCGACATAGTTCTGTGTGCCTTTGTCCTCCGAGGCGACGAAGATAAAGAACTCCGGGAAATCATTGACTTAAAGATATTGTTCGCTAACCTACTAGCTTCCATCCGAAAGGAACAGAAAACTGCGGGGCGGAGGATGTATTATTCGAAAATTCTTCCACAAAAAATAATACTTGTTACTACTAGTAGTACTGTAGCTTGAATGAAGAAGGCATCGGTTTGTGACCCGCCGCTCGCCGGTGTAGACGTAGACGTCGGTCTATGCGTCGACGATCAAATGTGCGAGGTATGTCGGATGCGATGGGAGCGAGTAGAAGCCGTCCGTCGCGTGACCGTGTAGGAAATGTCGTGTACGTGTAGAATGAATATGCTTTGCTCCTTCGTGCACTCAGTGCTCTGAGCTCCAAGCAATATCCAGAGGAGGAAAACGATTGTTCTGATTGTGGTGGTAAGAAGGTAAGGTATGAATGGCTGTAAGGCTACTGTAACTAGATCTGTAGTCTAGAATGGAATGAGTGGTGTGATCTTGTAAAATAAATAATGAGTCTGGTATAGGGCTGGCCTGAGCCAGAGAAATGGAGACTGAGCTGGGCTAAACTATGAGTAAAAGAGTGTGTATAAGCAAAGTCCAATGGTAGTCCGTTGAATCCGAAGTCGAAGTACTCGCCCGGTGAATAATCCCGATCCGCCACCGCGACGTGTGCGCTAAGGTGCACTACTACAGTGACGGAAACAAAATAGACGTCGCCCCCGACGTCTCAAAGCCCATGCTGCCCATCATCATGACCGCAGTGAGTACAGCGTGCGAAGCAGCCATGATGATGATTCATGACGTTCATCAGCATCCTCTCGGATCGACGCTCGGCATCGACAAAGAACATGTTCGCCTCAGAAGAGACAAAGTCGGCAAAGCCAACAATGCCTTTCGAGACAGGGAGGTACGCATCTCGACGTGCATCCATAAGTCTTCGAGCCCATGTTTCGAAACCATTGGGATCTCGACAGATGAGACGGCCGGTTGCTTTATGATAGAGAGGGAAGGTCGTGTAGTCCAGGGAATAGTAGTCGACACCAGCAGGTGGTGGGATGCGGCCACTATCAAAGTCAACGACGTCTGCGATCTCCGCCCGAATGTCGTCTGAATATGTCGTGTTCCAAGGATAATAGTTGACATCATCCAACCTATAGCGCTCTGGAATGTGATGAAGGAAGCGTCCCATGGCCTGTATGTCAAGCCAGGTGAGATTGTCATCTCGTACATGCTTGAGATCCTTGCTATCCTGAATGTGGAGCTGGCAAGTGAATGTGCCGGGCTGCTGGCAGACATAACGGTAGGCGGAGATGAGTGTGGTCTGTAGAGCATGGTTGTAGTGATGATGGGGCTCTGGAACATAGAAGCTGGCTTTGTAGCCAGGTGTGCACGCCTCTGTGACCGTTTGATAACCGTCCTCGTCGAGCTTGTTGGAGTATATGAACCTGAACGC
This sequence comes from Hymenopellis raphanipes, assembly GCA_036872995.1. Lineage (NCBI taxonomy): Eukaryota > Fungi > Basidiomycota > Agaricomycetes > Agaricales > Physalacriaceae > Hymenopellis > Hymenopellis raphanipes. The sequence continues at coordinate 275,334 of JAYMDG010000030.1, forward strand.
GTTGCGCTCAGTCCGGGTGATGCATGCGTCGTTCTCCTGGTAGTGTTTGTAGATGCGCTGGTTGTGGAGATGAGATGCGAAGATACGTCCACCGCACCGGTAACCGGGCAGAGGAACACCGTAATCGATGGAATCATAGATGGGATCGGGGGGCAAGAATGTGTGAAGGCGAGGGTTGTCATATGGAACTGGGATTTCCGCGGGAAAGTCGCCGTCGACCAAAGGAATGTCAACAGGCTCGTGGTCGAGTTTGTTATGTATAGGATTAGGCGGGGCGCGTCGTGGGTACGGGGAGAAGCGTATCCCGCCGGGGAAGTGGATAAACATACTGGTAAGTAAGAGAATGAAAGCAAGAGTGAAAGAGAGAGATAGGTGGATAGGAAAGAGTGTGAAGGTGTCATTCTGAATGTAGGAATGGTGTGATTGGAAGTGGAGAGATCGTACAGACCCGCGGCTAGTCGTAGAGTCAAGCCGACTCGGGTCCAGAATGATCAGGGATTGGTTCTGGGATGGTAGAATAGTGAAGTGGAGTGATAAAGGAGTGGTTTGAGAGTAAAAATGGTGTGAGGAAAATTCGTGGGGCCATGCTATTCGAGACACAAGTGGCGTCGAGTTTGGTGGACCCGGGCCCAGAATGATCGCGATGGTGGAAGACTTGGGCGAGTTACCGAGGCAGTTGTAGACCAATGTGGGGTATGAACGATGTGTTCTGGAGCCGCAGTCAACGCCGAGAAAGGCGCTCTCGAAGTATGTAGACTTCCCGGAGCGTGGAGACAGGATTGATGAGTGTCGGGTCTTCCACGGCGGGTATCTTGAGCCCGGTCTTAAGCGTCTGGTGGTCCGGTCGATAATAGAACAGTCGGAGTCTTCGAATGTTGACATGTCCTTTGAGAATTGCGCCAGAGAGCTCGCGTAGCACGAAGCTATCATGGTCGCGCTTCTGATGAATGATGTACGGGCCAGCATAAGTCCATTGTCCTTTGCCGCCTTTGATCTCGTCGAGTTTGGACTCTCTGAGCCAAACATACATTCCCTCCTCATAGCCTGAGAAGTCGAATCGAAAGTGTGCGCGTTTGGCGAGATCCTCAATAGCGCGTTTGGCGAGATCCTCAATAGCGCGTTTGCGTGACTGCCGAAGAGTCTCGTTGGCTTCCTTCATCTTCTCGTCACGTCTGGAGATCTGACGCGCTCGGATGGCAATAAGATCTTCCTCTGTGCGAACGGTGTGCCAGTCGAGAGTCTGCCAGGTGATTTCGGCGTCATCGAATGAGAAGACGGGATGTTGGCCGTAGAGGAGATAGTATGGGGAAAATCCTGTGGCTCTGGAAATGGTGACACGGAGAGCGAATAACACAGCGTGCAAATACTTGGGCCAATTACCCTTCGCATCGCCCGTGAGTTTGAACAATGGTCCGATGATCATTTGGTGATGGCGTTCGATGGGTGCATTTCCTTCGGGGTGATATGGTGTGGAGAGGATGACGGTGCAACGATAAAGCGTCTTGAGGAGATGTTGCACCTCTCCCATGAATTCAGGTCCACCGTCGATGGTGATAACGGGTACACATGCATAGCGGCATACAATGTCCTCGTAGATGAACTTGGCAACCGTGCGCGCATCTGCAGACTTCATTGCACGCGCCTCGGGCCAGAGAATCGTCCGTTCAATCGCTTGGATGATGTATTCGAAACCACCTGCTCCTTTAGGTACATAGATCGTGTCAAGATCCCAGTGCCTAAGGAGAGGGGCCAACCACGATTCATTATAGGGAAGGACAGGCTTACGTTGGATGGATTTTTGACATTCGATACAAGATCGAACGAAATAGGAGACGTCCTCGTAAAGATTGGGCCAATAGAAACGATCCGCAAGTAAACGGTATGTGGCGTCACATCCTCGATGTCCGGTCTGGAGATGTGCTTCCATCATTAAGTCACGTCGTTTTGCGATGTCCTCAATAACAAGTCGCGGCATCTTCTCGTCTACACGTTTGGCCAGTAGCCAGAGTTGGTCCTCTGCCAGCAGAAATCTGCGTGATCTTTTAAGAAAAGCGAGTTTGGCCTTGTCGGTCTTGCATCGGAGAGGGTATGTCCCAGAATGAAGGAATAGTCGGAGTTCTTGCCAGAATAAGCCGTCATCATTGTCGCGTGTACCATGTTTGTGTCCCGCTTTGCTAGCGAGCTCCTTTGGCTTGAGCAGCCGTAAGTCCGTAATCTCCGGAATCGCGTCTATGAATAGCGTAGAGAATTCCACGCCAGCGAGAGAGACAATGGCAGTGTATTCACGCGTAGATGGTCGATAGTAGAACTCTGGTAGGGGTCTGGTAGGGGAATGGTTGGGATTGGAAAGAGCAGCACAATGGAAAAGGGAATATGCGTCATCCTGGAAATATGAGTCGGCGTGGTCACCGAAACGGTCCCTCTTATCGATCTGTAGGCCTGAACATGTGTGGAAAACAGGTATATTTGGCGCCATGGAAGCGCGAGTCAAGAAAGGATTAGACGCCCGGATTCGAAGGGCGCTTAATGCGAACCGAACAACGTCGGTGATCGTGATGTCATATATTGACACCGGTTCCTCGGTTCCGTTTCCGTCTTCTTCTTCTGCTTTCATGTCGCTAGTGCTCATCCTCGACGACGTGCATCCATCGGCGTCATCGGGTGCATCTCGGACGTCGTTCTGGCCATCTTGAAGCTCGGATTCACGCGTACAACGCGGATCCTGGTGTGATGCTCTTGGATCTGCATCTGGATCGTGTTGTTTCCCTCTGCTTTTCGTGTTCTGGTCGCTGGAGGATTATGTCAGGATCGGTTTCTAACCGCGAGATGTGCTCTCGTCGCCCTGGATCGTTGTTGGCACCTGCTGCCACGGTGGCTTGGTTTCCGCTTGGATTTCTGGTGCTTAGTTGCGGGTTCTGGATGGGTTTTGAAGCCGTATTGGATGAACGTCGTTCGTAGATGATGTCGGGAATGCTTGGGTGACGGTGTGGGGTCTTCTTATCCTTACAGCCATGCATCTTCGCATTGCGGTACTCGTCTCGGTCGACACGCGTCCCGTACGCCAAGTCGTATGCGTCTAGGAATGCTTCAGCGTCATCTGCTGGATTACTGTGGCCTGTGTCGATTTCTGGTGCTCTGGATAACGCGTCTTCCATCTTGAACGCAGTCGCTGGTACGTGTTTTGTTTCAAAATCGAATAACTGAATCCAAGAAACCCATCTTAGCATAGGTGCATTGGGAACGTCGTCTGGCTTTCGGAGCATCGCCGCCAGTGATACAGCGTCGTGTTCCAAGCAGAAATGGATCCCCCACACGCGATGGCGAAGAGCTTTTAGCGCCATGAACACGCCAAACACCTCCGTCTTCGGTTGGCCGTAGTTTTGCTGTGGCTTGTTGAACGTGCAGGATCCGAATAGCGTTGGGTGTTTCTCTGCATCCGTGTTCTGGTATAGGACCCAACCAGCACCCATCCAACTGGAGTCGACGCCTAACACGACGAGTCCGTCATCGGATACACGAGGAGGCCGAGTGATCAACTTGGCTCGGTCATAGTCCAACCGGGCAAGTACTGGAGCCGTTGTAACACGTTTCTTGAGCTCTTTGACTGCCTCTTCGCCTTCGTTGGTCATCTGGAAGTCTTCGTCCGACTTGATGAGCAGGACCGAGAGGGGCTTCGTGATCATCGCATAGTTTTTGATCCAACGGCGAGCACCTCCCGCGAGACCAAGGAACATTCGGACTTCGCTAACAGATATGGGAATAGGCCACTTGAGGATCTTTTCGATGAGTTCAGGTCCCAGGATCCAGCCTTCGTATGCGACGACTGATCCAACGATAGTGAGTTTGAAAATGGCAAGTATGGTCTTGTATCCGGAGATTGTGATCCCCGCTGCCTCGAGAGCAGAGAGAAATGTGTCTAATCAAGGTAAGAATTCCCATATGAACCGTCTGAACTGCTTCTCATCATCGATAGTCTCATTGTTATAGCGCGATAATGGTCCACGAACGCCACAGTCATCAATGAAGTTGTCGGCCCATCCTTTAACTTTTAGGCGTTTTAGAGCATGATCTGTACGTCGACTAAACTCCTGTACGGAGTTTGTACATCCTTGAACGAGAGTACACGATTGCACTGGATGGTCCATGGCGTGGCATGTTGTGAGCGGGCGAGAGATCTTTGCAAGTCGACACGCGTCAAACCCGGAGAACATGTCTCCGATACAATAGACCGAGTGGCCCACGTAGGATTCGGCGAAGTCGTTGATGTTTGGAGGAAGTGAGGCATCTCGAACGGTAACTGCATTCAGTTCTTCTACGTTGATAACCAATCTGACAGGTGGACTCGAGCCAGGTTTCTTTGCAACTGGAAATATCACGGATCGATAGCTGGCCACGGATGGCTCGAACTTGCCAGCCAGTTCGAGTCGACGGATCTCTGCACGGACATGATCTCTGAGTGCGATCGGGATAGATATGGGTGGCCGTTGCCACGGTGTATGTTCGATAACCGGGATCTCATAGTTGGGATAGTACTCTGGGCTGAATTCGCCCTTCTCGGTGTAGTCGAATGCGAATGCATTGGGGTGTAGCATGACTAAGTAAGCCATCGCACGAGTCTCTTTCGGCGTGAGAGTACCTGACGGAATCTTTGAAAGCAACAAGTCTAGCCGCTCGCGAGTGATGCGACCAGAGAAATCGAGGGAATCAATAGGAGGAGGATTAAGTGGAATGGGATTAGGAGGAAGCTCGGGTATATCTTTGAAAACTTGGGCAGAAGGATCGGGCATATAGGATGGCACTGGTCGGTACTTCCTTGCCACGGGTTTGAAAGTACGTCCAGTCTTCTTCGGTCGAGGTTGCAAAATCTGACTCGCCGGGTTAGCGCTATACACATGTAACGCGCGGTCCGTCCAATGAGTCGAAGGGATGATGTTCGGGTCAATGCCCGAGGAATGAATGTAATCGTGGATAAGGGAATCAAATTGTTCGGGTGGGTGAGTGTTCATCAACAGATCATGATCAGCATAGGCAGGATTGCCCATTAAACATTCGAAGGATCTTCCTAGTGTGGCCGCGTTGGAGTGGAGGACCTTCTCCTCGCACTCCTTCAATGAAAATCCTTATCATCCTCATCCGGAACTTCCTCAATGCGTGTGGTGTGCGAATGCTTCGTCTTGATCTCTGTCTGGTTCCGTGGGTCTTCTGGTGAAGCGATAATAACCGAAAGTGTTGGCTGGTAAGTCCTATCTCCGTTCTTCCAAAGCAAAAGCTGAACTTCTCCAGTTCTCGAGTAGTTGATCTGCGCCGTGTAGAAATGAAGGAACGGCTGACCCAGGATTAGAGCATGCCATGAGTCTAAACCCGGGTCTGGCGGGTCGAGTTTGCGCGAGTTTGCATATCTGAAAGCCGGACTTGTGACTTGTTTCAAACTCGCGGGTCGCGGGTCGGAAACTCGCGAGTAGGCGAGTTTTGGACGAGTTTCAAGCGAAATCTCCCTAATACTAGTATGAACTGAGGTCACACATCAACTGTAGAGTGTGTTTAAGCTATATTAAGTCATATTCTATCTATAACAAGGTCTAAATCAATACTATTATGCATTATCTTACTATAGAAACCTGAGGCGAGTCTACGTAAGTACCTGCCGAATTCTCCAAAGTCAAACTTGCGACTTGCGCGTGACCCGGGTTGCGAGTCGCGAGTCGCAGGTTACCTGCGAGTTACCTGCCTTGACCGAAACTCGTGTCTTGCTCTACCCAGGATCAAGTCGTACGAGGATCCTATGTCATCCATTCTCGAGACAAATATGTGATGGGTGAAATCGTGTGAGCCGATAGCGAGCGGCGCATCAAGACAGCATCCGAGTAATCTCTCCGCATCGCCGTGGATACCTTTGAGTGACCAATTCGCGCCTGTGAAATCTAAGGCGAGTCCACTCTTGTTCGCGACACGTTGTCCCGTAATGTTCAGCTCTGAACCTGTATCAATCATAGCGCGATACGGAATGCCGTTGATCTTGACGTTTACGATTCCGGTGACCATGGCAAAGAACGGCTTGTCGATAACCGCTATAGCACTCGTGTGGAACCGTATGAATTCTTCTAGTCTCTACAAAGACAGACGCTACATACGACGATTGACGAGGGGGGGAGGTGTCAATGTGTATGTAGTCTGTAACTTAGATCGGGGCCTGTACAGCGGAGCTCGTTATTATGTAATCGGGTATTCCGCTCCGGTCAGCCGAACGCAGTAACCGTAACGACCGACAACCCTCTCCACTTTAAGTTAGCAACGACGACATTGGCGCTCGACTTCAAGTCGGCGTGGCACAAGTCTGTCCTCTGGTGGACCGCAAGAGTCTGCCGAGCCGCTTCCGACGGTATCCACCAAAGCGAAAATGAACAGCAGCAAGCTGGACGATAGGAACGGCGGGAGCCGCTGGGGCATGGAGAGCATGTTCGATTACGCGGGCGTGCGCGCGGAAGACGAGGATGCCCCGCCAATGATGAGCGTCAACGACGTACCCAGCGCCACTGGCGCCTCTTCCTCCCGGCTCACGTCGTCCTCTTCTCTCCCACCGCTTCGCCCCTACACGCCGCACCACGAGTACCTCTTCGTCCCCAGACCCGTCATATATCATCGTATTCGGCTACCCTCCTGACAAATACAACTCCACCCTCGACTTTTTCCTCTCCCTCTCCTCCGAATACTCCATGTCAACGAACGCCCCGTCCAGCGAGCGCACCACTCTGGCACCACTTAACCTGGATTACTCTACGGCATCGAAACCACCTGTCTCTATGGAAATGGCTGTCAGGACAATGGCGACGCCGACGACAGCGACACGGATGACAGCGATGAGGACAACGGCTAACACGACACCGCTACAACGACGAGAAGGAGAAGGACACGTCTAGGATGATGTGATACGGACAACCGGACAACGCGACAAGTAGGACGATGTCTAACCGCCGTCATATCTGCGATTTGCCCAGTCCGTTCTTCCGCCAGGTGAGTTGTACCATGACGGGCCTTTGCACCACGCCGACGATGAGCATGGGTCCAAAGAGCATGGCAAGACCAACAAGCAGAGCAACCGATGTCCTCTCTCCGTCATCACGTATTTACACTGTACTCCGCTCGTCAACATACTAGACGCTGGAAATGCATATATCACACTATATCGTGCAGTACTACACCTGAGAGTAGCATGTTCGATATGTTCATCCATGTTGACGCGGGCGCGTACAGGACAATTATGTATACTACATTATATTTATCATAAACAACAGACTATTTAATCCCGTCTCTAGACTCGTTTGTCGTGTGTTGAACACAGATAAATCGAGGTGTTTTGACGGTGGGCTTGCAGCTACAGTAGACAGGGGGCATTCCTAAAAAGGCCGATCACGTAATAACGAGCTGCGCTGTACAGGCCGGGATCTAACCAACAGACTAGAATTCTTCAGCTTCGTCAACATTGTCTGCATCGCACTCCAAGGTCATACCCTGGAATGGATTACTGTCATCCGTCTTCATCGCATAGACTGTGTCGACATGCTCTACAAAGTCGTCGTACTTTGCAGCTTTGTTCGTATACTCGCGTCGGGACTTGGTGGCCTCGTTAACGGACTGGCGGAGCGCCGGGCTCATCCCAACGAGATCCTTAACGGAAATGGTGATCTGGTTATCCATCACTCGCCGGTAAACCAATTTGACATCAACGCTCTCCTGGATGTCTGAGGTAAAGTGCCAAGCAGGAGGCTTTGCTGCTTTCGAGTTCATGTCATCCTTCATCGCAACGTCAGGCTTGTCTCGAGAGGGCTGAGAGGCTTTCCAACCATCCTCTCTATTGATAGGATTCGGCGGTGGAGCGATATTAACGGGTTTTGGTGCAGGTGGTTTACGTGGCGCTTGGGCAGGCGGATTGGCTGGCGCAGTACCATCTCGTTGCTTTCCTTTGTCACTGGGCGCTTGGATCGGATTATAGCGATTGTCTTTCGTTTGAGATCGAGTAGCAGGATCTGATGAATGCGGTGTCAATGTGGCAACTCCGAAGATTCCTCTGCCCAACTGCAAGACCTCTCCACCGTTATTGATATAAGCACCTAAGTTGCTCGTGGTGGCACTCGTAGAGGGCTGTGAAGGAGTCGTTCTTGTTGTAGGTGGGGCAGCTGATTGTTGGCGCAAGTATCCGGCCAATCCTCCAACGGTGTTTCTTGGAACCAACGGAAGATCAGCTCCGTTCGGAAGCGTGTAATGATTGCCAGTCATCTGGACAAGTCCTTCTTGAAGCAAAGGAAGCATGGCCGGGCAGCGGTGTGGACTAGGAGGATGAGTATTTGTAACCTCTCCGCAAACCCAGCAGCGACGGGGTGCTGAAGCGAAACGTGACTCGTTCTGGTGTTCGTTCTTGAGCTCTGCTAGGCTGAGCTGCATCTTGCGCATAGCCTCTGTCAAGTCATCGATCTGGGAAGATGTAGCCTGAGGAGGCTTCGCTTTCACTGCTGGACTAGGTGTAGGCGGGCGAAGCGCTGGAGTCACCTCCTCTGCAATCCGGTTTCCGTCGTTATCAAAGTGAACCTCCCTGCTCCTTGCAGGTTGGGACTTCCACTCCTCGTAGAGTATACTGTCCGAGTCGAAGCGTGCCTTTAACAAGGTCACAACATCCAAGACTTTAGGTGGAGAAGTCTTCTTCCGTTGAGCCTCCGGTAGCAGATTGTGCAGCCAGACCTTCAAGGAAGTGGGTATGCCTTCAACAAAGTAGTTGTTGTACTGCGTGTCTGTGATCAACTTGTTCTTCTTCAATGGTGCAGCATTCTTCACGAAGTTGCGGTAGTAATCCGTGACCTCGTCCTCTGATGCAAAGGGAGCCTTCGCAGCGCACTCGTGAATGAACGTCTTGAAGTCATCGACCGTATACTTCTTTGGCTCGTCTCGACCTCCGTACAGCTCTTTGAGGACACGGACAGCATTAGCCCATGTGCGTCCTGCCTCATCCTTGTCGAACTCAGGTAAGAAGCGAATCTGCTCCTTCACTTCATCTAAGGAATAGCGGAGGATCCAATCAACGAGTGAATCCTTGTTGGAGATACCAGCATTGGTGCCATGGCTGGTCAGGATATCAAGGAAGTCATCGGTGAAACGACCATTGTAGCGGGGTGCGCCAACTGCGCCAGGTATGGGCATAGGCACTAACAGTTGCGAGTATGACATCTGGGTTGTTGTCTGGGGTTGAGATTGGGACTGTGATTGGGATTGGGATTGGGGATTCTGCTGTGTTGTGCTTCCAGTCGGGTCGGGTGCCATGAAAATGGGTTATGGAAACGAGAACGAATGATATTGATGGATCACTAAACACGGGGCTTCTGGTTCGACAATACCCTCGCGGTGGGCTCCACTGTAGACGTAGACGTCGGTCTATGCGTCGACGATCAAATGTGCGAGGTATGTCGGATGCGATGGGAGCGAGTAGAAGCCGTCCGTCGCGTGACCGTGTAGGAAATGTCGTGTACGTGTAGAATGAATATGCTTTGCTCCTTCGTGTACTCAGTGCTCTGAGCTCCAAGCAATATCCAGAGGAGGAAAACGATTGTTCTGATTGTGGTGGTAAGAAGGTAAGGTATGAATGGCTGTAAGGCCACTGTAACTACTGTACTATTACGACCTCATCTTCACATAACGCATAACGGCGGCCTGTGAAATGAAGAGTCGGAGGTACCATAACGCGTAACGCCCAAAATTTGGACCGAGGTAAGGCCTAAAAAGGAAATTTTCCGGCGCGGCGGCTAGCGCCGCCGCTCCCGCCAGCCCATATAAGGAAATTGGACCCTGAATGAAGAGCAACAGTTGTGAAGAGTATGCATAACGCATAACACCCCATGAAGACTAGGTCATAATAGTACAGTAGATCTGTAGTCTAGAATGGAATGAGTGGTGTGATCTTGTAAAATAAATAATGAGTCTGGTATAGGGCTGGCCTGAGCCAGAGAAATGGAGACTGAGCTGGGCTAAACTATGAGTAAAAGAGTGTGTATAAGCAAAGTCCAATGGTAGTCCGTTGAATCCGAAGTCGAAGTACTCGCCCGGTGAATAATCCCGATCCGCCACCGCGACGTGTGCGCTAAGGTGCACTACTACACCGGCCACTTCCGATCATATAAGGATCAAAGGGTCAGAGGATTAGATTAGATTCAGTATGTACTTGTCCTCAAATTGTACTCGGATTTCGCTTTTTTTCCACCCAAGAGCGAATGGGAAGGAGTCTGTGCAACGGTACTGTACCGTTTCGACCGGATGTTCGCATAACGCGTCACGCGGGCCCCGGAACCTAACTTAGGATAAAGGATAACGCGTAACGGAGCTTGAATTCAGGGTTGCATGGCCCAAAATAGCAATTTTTCGGGCCCGCCTGCGGCGGGTCCTTCCAAATACGGTAATGTCACGCCATTTTCCTGGCCGCGAACTTGTTTCTAAACAAGTTCGCAGCATAACGCATCACACCCCGCGAACATCCGGTCGAAACGGTACAGTATGCTATGTACATTGGAAGAGGTGCCTGCGCCAGTGCCGGCTGGAAGTGAGGGTACGTAGAGGTCAGTAGAAGTAGTGATGAGAACTGCATCAGTGGGTGGTTGGGATGAGTCGCGATAGGAATCACTTCCGTTGTTCTACTAATACTTGTAGCGTAGCGAGAACACTCGGGAATTAATAACGACCAATGAGGCATCGGAGAAAGGGAGGGTTTGGACCATTGAAAACTGGTAACATCAGCAAACTAACAAGCTCTTTTGCTTGGCATCGATTTACTTTTACTTGGTTCGGTCGACTTGGAGAACACTTATACATCAGTAAATTCCAAGGTGTGTAGACTGGTATAGGAAGTATAGGGAGTATAGCGGGAACAATTGGAGACTCTATACCAGCTCATTCTTGCTATACTCAGAATGTTCTCTATACTTTCCAATCCCATACCAATCCTATATCAATTCCATACCAGTCCTATTGTTCAAGTCGGATACAAGTTCAAGTAGGATGCGAGTTGGTACCCACCTCGGGCACCTGCAACTGTCGGATGCATCCCTGCCGTTCAGGCCCAAAATCCTGGATAAAGAGTACCACGATATGGCGGGCAATGCGCAGTATGACGGGTCGGGTACACGATCCGCCATACCGGAGCCATGTTTTCGTGCCCGCCGCTGACCCCCGAGCAATTGCGCAGGGGCCGGCCGACGTGCACGATACATTTAAAAGAGGGTGGGGAAGCGAGGGGGGGAAAAGATGGTGTCAGAAGATGGCGGTAATGACGAACGCAAGGAAACAAATGATAAGTGTACGCTACGCACCGTTTGGGACTTGACACGCCCACGACACCATCCAGCCCCGGAACAACATCACCTGTTTCACTTGATGCCGTCGTATAGACGAGCGTGAACATCCAGCTATAACCTCTAATAGCATTGCAGCCTCGTCCGCAGGGCTTGCTGGTCGTTCAAAGAAGTCCGCATTGTTCCTTGGAACAGCACCGTCATGGAGATGAGCGTCGCACGTTCCGGGTGCCAGGAGACTGGTTGAGCTGTTGCCGTCGTGGCAGACGAGCAGCAGCGTATCCGAAGGCAGCGGGGCCAGCCGCCAGCCAATGCACCCGAGAATCCAAAATAAATAGCCAGTAGCATTGCCGCCTCGCTTGTGAGGGCTTACGCGCTGCGTGTCTCTCACGGATTACTGTCATCGCGAAGAGTAACACCATAATTCTCCCGGAACGTATCCACGGAAAAGGCAAAGAAAAGGAAAGGAGCCCGGAAAACAAGCATGTGGTGGTAAGTCGACAAGTCCATGATCGCAGGCTGGTCCGTGCGCAATCAAACCATATTCCCAATATGGCAGGACATTTCGTCTCTGCTGCGACTCCCACCTTCCGCTATTCCACCTCAACGTTCGAGACGGCCGACGACCTTCGAGACGGCCGACGACCACAGAGCGGACCAACGAGTACAGAGCGGACCAACGAGTACACGACCACTGATGACTAGCGACTACGAGCAAGGATAATGGACGACTGATGACCAAGACTCGAAAACGTGTGCGGGTACATCGAGGCTGCGATGCGCAGCGGAGAGAGTGTGCTGGAGTGTCAGCAGGTACGCGGTATTTCTTTCTTATCATCTTTTGCTCACCCCTGGTGGTGTAGGGTATCTCCCGCTCCGCCTCTGTAGGATCAGCACGACGGCGAGCACAGACAATAGAATGTATAGTCGTGTGCCTGAGGAGGATGGAGCATGTAAGGATGGCTATGGCGGTGAAGCAGAGTGCGTACCCGTTTCTTCATGCTATCCTCACTAATTGACGCTGCTGCAGGTTTCCTGCAATGACCCACCCTGCACGCTCACCTATGTGTTGGGACCTTTGAGTCAAATTCATCGCGGTCACGGTGGATGAGCTCAATGCCTGTGGGGAGGGCTGATATAGGTAGTATCGATTGGGCAGCCTGCGATTCGGATGTGCTGGTAACGGTCAGTGTAGCGTTAGTGTTCGAAGTCCTTTGCATTGCCAGTAGTAGTTCAATATAATGTGCCTTCCATGTAATGACCGCCCCGAACTGCCTGAAAAATAGTAGTACAGAGTGAGCGGTATACTAATGGTATAGGATCATCCCGGATGAGGGTATAGAGCATCAAGATGCCTATACCATCCTACGCCGTCCGGACAACCGGGTGGTATAGAAAGACGAGATTCGAGGTATAGATCTATACCTCAAAAAAGTGGTATAGAGGGCATAGGCTATACCCTCTACACACTTCGGGATTTACTGATGTACTTGGAGGAGAACACTTACCTCTACTTAGTCTTATCCGAAACGTCTTTGGTCTTGGCCAATGAAGTACTTTTGGCTGTTTGACTTGGAAATGTCAGTGACACTTAAATTCAACAATTCAGACCTATCACGTTCGAAATAAAAAAGCAATCTCAATTGTAGAAGGATACAAGAGGGATGAGTCGAGACGGATTCAAATCAGTGGTCCGTGCGCGATCGCGTCATCAATCATGTGCAACAATGTTGACTTTGCTTCTCCGCTCGTCTCTCACCGTTACAACTACCACCACAAGCATCTTCAACGATTAGAGGGCCAGATGTCCCGTCCCATAGCACCATGCCAACATGCACTGAGTTCCTTTACCACCTCAGATGCCTGATCTCGCGGCGACGCGAGTAACATAGACCCGGATGCCATCCCCGACGACTCATCTGCTGGCTCTGAACGTTTCCCATGATGGCGCCTCCACACAGAAGGCAAACGTCTGTTAACGGGCAGTGGATTACATGCCATATTGCTTCTGAGGTGGCGAAGGTGCGTTGTTCTTTGCCTCGAGTACGCTGGTATTCACAATTCCAGGAGTTCAATGTCTTCTGGGTGGACGCCGCTGTGCGTACCCCGACGCCAGGGGCTGCTTACATCGACGGACGCTCCTACCTGCCGCGCTACATCGAGGGCGCATTGTCGCCAACCATTCTGCTGAGGCCGTCTAGTGGTGGGCAGCCGTGCAGCGCCGCTATCTCGTTGCCTTTGGTGAGCATATATCCTTCTTTTTCTGGTCGGCACTGACATACCAACTGTAGACGCGTTCTCATCCCCAATAGCAAGGCTCGTAACTCGTAGCCAGCAGATGTCCACGAGAGGCAGACGGCAATGAGGGCGAGATACACGGCGACGAGGACGGTACCGCGCCGAGGACGATACGCACCGAGGACGATACCTCGATGAGGATGTTACACGCGGCAACGAGGACGATACACACAGTCGCGAGGACGAGGGATGAGAACGGTACAGCGACGGTGACAAGGACAAGAACAGCATCGATTCTCGGCAACATGTACATGTACCCATCCGTGCATGCACCGGCTTATGCGACGAAAGCACAGTCACCGAAGGCGTGAATCCGTGATGCGTGCAGGTATGGTGGTGGAGCGTATATTGTGGTTCATATTAGGATACATCCACCTGTGTGTATATACATTGATTGGTATTGTTTTTGCTACTCTTTTTGGTGTGATTATGTGCTTCTTGGACCCACCTTAGAGCCTACTTACTTGTGTACTTACTAGACTTCTCTAAGTGTAATGACACTTAGCTACGCAAGTGGACCTAGCGTAGCTAAGTGTCATTACTTATCTACTTAGGACACTTATCTACTTGGCCAAGTAGCATAAGTAGGCTGGCCAAGTACGTGTTAGTTTGCTGATGAAACACATAGAAAACTTCAATCGCGTAGACAAAAAGCACACTTGTTGGCTGTGGATTATGATTCGGATACGGGGAATCGAACCCCGAGCTAGCGCGAACTCATAGCGACGGCGTGGTTCATCATGAGAGGCGCTAATGTTAGCCGTTACACCATATCCGATGTACGCCACAAAATCTTGTGCACTTCTTCAAATCGTTCCTTCCAGAATGGCCAGCCTCTCCGCAACCTATACACTGACATTTTGACGTTGCACATCAGCCGAAGAACAGATCCGGGAACTAAAACGACTCGTAAGTGTCGACACTCCTAGGACGTTAAGCCACTTTGCTAGAGTGGCGCAATAAATCTGTGAACACCAAAAGACGTGCTATCGACATGACGGGGGTATTCTGATACGGGGAATTGAACCGCGAGCAAGCGCGAACTTTAACTACGTAGAAACCTCTATGAGTGATGGTTCTATGGGGTAGACAAAAAGCATTCCAGCGGAGAATGGGTGATTCGGATACGGGGAATCGAACCCCGAGCTAGCGCGAACTCGCAACCAAGAGACCATGAGAGGCGCTAATGTTAGCCTTTACACCATATCCGATGGAAGGCAACAGACCTTGTATCTGTCATTCTGCCCGACTCAGCCAATGTTCCTTGCAGACTCAAAAAAGATTGTGAGGAATCATTGAATGCCTTTTGACAAAAATAGGCTCATGGTTTGGCAATTAGGTTCGGATACGGGGAATCGAACCCCGAGCTAGCGCGCCACACGGCGAATCCGAAACAGATGAGAGGCGCTTATGTTGGCCATTACACCATATCCGACACAGTGGTCACCAAACGTATGACCTGACCTTCATTCAACAAATATCTTCTGGTGCGCCACGTACTGTATACGAAACGGTCCGTGCGGTGAACAGTACATCAGTACCTGTGCAGTCATATGCGAAAGACTAAGCAGATTTTCAGAGTATTCTATTGAAACAGCGGCCTAGGGAAAAAAGGACAAAGCTTCGAGCGAGCCAGTTCGGATACGAGGACTTGAACCCCGAGTCGGCGCGTAGACGATAATGAGAAGCGCTGAGGTTAGCCATTAGACCATATCCGACGACGGGCTTGCAGTGAGACTGATCCACAGCGCTCCTCGTTCAAAGTATTTGACTATGAAACCATTCTCCCGCAGTGTGACAATTGAAACAGTACCTTGGAAAAAGATACGCCACAAACTCTTCCCAATTCGGATACAAGGAATCGAACCTCCAACTCATGCGCTGCTTATGAGACGCGATAAGGCTAAGTAGCCATTAGACCATATCCGATGTCGAGCCCCTACCCACAGCGCTCCTTCAATGTCCTATTCGTCCAAGAAACCATATAGGCCCAGAAACTAGAACCAATAAAATTGTCCATGTCGATGGTTTTGCTAATACACTTCACGCGGTGAAACGTCCATCCACACTCCATCCCGGATTATTCTTCGAAATCTTCCCTACACCTCCCTCATACACTGCATCAACCACAAGCTCAAGCCTAGGGGCTACAGTGACATTCTCTTCCATAGCCCACAGCGCAACCGCCACAGTACTACAAACAACGGTTATCCAACCGCCAGTACAGCAAAAATGCATCGACTCACTTCGTCCCACTGTAATCCAAAATCCCTTCATGTACCGGGAACTTCGCTTGAGGCCTGCACATCAACGCGTCATCTCAACCACAAACCAACATCAGACCAAACGGCCACATACCCAAGATTCGCAACACGCTTCCCCATCATCCACCCATTCACAAAGAGGTACACCCTATACGGCTGCCCAAGCCCCTCCGTGAACGTAAACGACATCGGTACATCCAGTCCCGAAGGAATATCCAAGTCGAACGTAGTAACAAAGAACCCCACCCCAGCCGCCGAACCAGGAAGCCCATCGCTCAATTCCCTACTCTCCCACGTCGACGTATCGAATCCCGGAAGGTGCCACCCACTACGTTCGCCGAAAAGACCTCCTTCATTGAAGACGCCACGCGCTTTGTCCGGGTACCTACACAACATGAGTACAAGAATTTGTTCAGAGAGAGGAAGGCGAAGTACCCTTTGTAACCACCAACCTTGCCTTGCACTTTCCAATCCGAAAAATTTCCAACGTCAAGTGAGAATCCCCGAATACCCCGGGAGCCTTTTATAAAGTCGGGGTCTACACAAGCACATAAGCGTCGTACACAGTGGGCGTCAAAGCAGACCGTAATAACCTCCATTCGTCTCTGTCAAACCCATATTGTCCTACGAACATAGTCATAAGCGACTCGCACAGACTAGGAGAATGAACGCATACCTGGACAATCGTGATGACATTATTACCTTGCACCAGAGCCCCGTCCGGGAAAGTAAACACTCGGTCTACCTCTTCGCTCGGGGTTGGACTGTTCAAGGAGCTACGAGAGAAATCCATAATCAGCGTTTGGACGGTAGGAGGAAGTAGGAGGTGCACCTACTTCCCATACGACGTGTTCAAGAAGACATCATTAAGCCAGACACTCGCGGCGAAAGCTACAAAAACCTCAATAAGATTTCATGCACACTTGACACCGCAACAGCTTACCTAGACCACCATTAATAGACAAATTAACACTCCTCTCCACACCCGTCGAATTAAAATGCCCGCGCCACAGGACGATATTCTCACAGCTACACAACCCCATGAGTATACCACCAACCCTCGAATGTTGCCCAAATGAAGGAAGAAACTCACAACCCATAATCACACCCGTACAACACCCTCCCATCCCCATACACCGGCTTAAACGGTATATTCGTAGTCGTATGATTAGCCACCACCCAATCCCCATCATCGAACCCACTCCCAATCTCTGGAAGACTGTCCTTGAACTTCCACCCTTCCAAAACCGGAACCGTCACCTCTGTTCCCGCAAACGGAAGCTCCGCCACAAACCCACCCTTGCTCGTCAGCCCGTGCCTCGTCGTCAACTTGACGCCATTCCATGTTATAGAACGTACAGAGCTGGGAGCAATGATTGTTGCGGTGGTAGAGCTGTTGAGATCTCCCGTCAACGCCAACGTGGAGCCTTCGATGGCGGCAGTGCGCACGAGATACGGCCCCCCAACAAGAACCGATTCGTTCGTGCCGAGACCCCAAAATGTGCGGAATGAATTGCTGGCGTCGCCTGGGATGATCGGGGAGAAGAAGGTTGAGGCAGTGATGGTATCGGCGAACAGCACGAGCTGAGTGTCGGAGTCGTGTACAGCGACTATGCCAGGTTTGACGCCTGCCGCAATGGAGACCACCGAATCATTACCAGACGTCGATATGTTGAACCCGGATGGGAGAACATCAGCATCGGCGTTGAGGGATGTTCCAGTACGCTGGATAGAGAATTCGTGGTGTTGGTCTGTGTCGCCGTAAAAGAGGATAACATCTCGCTCGTCAATGATACCGGAATAGTAAATGGAGGCCGTAGAGTACAAGACGAGGCAGGAAGACCCAAAGACGTAGTCCGTCACAACGACTTTGGATTGGCGCCCATTAAGCGTCAATCCCTTGAGCTTAACGTCTCCTTTTGAAGTAGACACCGACAAATCAAAGTCCGTTACAGCCCTAGAAAGAACGGCGATGAATGAGCACTATCATCTTAAGAAGCGATTGAACATACGTGGTAGTGGAATCGTTATGTCGCAGAATATAGAACCCAGATCCCGAATCCGGGTTCCTCAAGTAGGTCGCGAATATCGCAGCATTCTCCGTGACGACAAGCCCAGTGGCACTATCCGCTATCCAGTCGGTTTTGTAAAACTCTGGTGAGCTCCGAATGAAGAGTCCCTGTCGTTTGAGCTCGTCGTATTTCGACCCGAGCATACGGCCTTCGGATATCTAGGACAGACTCGTGGTGAAGTGGCAGTGAGAAAGAAAGGAAAAGTCTTACAGTGGCGCCGTAATCGTAGGATGTATAAACCTGCCAACGACGTATTGAATGAGATTCTTATACCGATAATAATAATGAGGCATTCACCACTCTATAAATGAGACGATAAGCAAGAGACGCAGAGGAAGGCGCGCAGAGAACTCACGGAAATGGAAGCGCGCCCCAAGATGTTCCTCTACATATCACGAGCCCGCCTTCAGCACGAAAGGAAACAGAGTAGACTTTTGAAACCTCACCCATAAATCATATAATAGCTAATGAGCTTCGCATTCGCGGCCCACACCTGCTTGTAAAACACCGAAATAAAGTCCGCCCCGGTGAGGATCGCACAGTTAGCGTAGCCTGTAGAATAAATAGAACTTTTCAGGACAGTAGGAGTACAAGGTAGCGTACCAGGCGCATTGGGTCCCCAAGCGTCAAATGACCCGCCTTGGAACTCTGCGCAGCATGCATATCAGGAGAAGAAAGGAGGAAGGAGGAAGGCGGAAGGCCATACCGGGAAAGTAATACGGCTGAGCAGGATTCACTGTTTCATGATACTGATGATAATTCGTCGTGACGTTCCGCCATACCGTGGGGCGGGAACAGTTAAAGCTTTGAGGATACGAGTCGAGGCTGCTTCTTGTCAGTAGCACTCCGAAGTCGCGTCAGAAATGGGTACAGACCCGTAGAGATCCACAGCTCCCTACATGTGCATTAAGAGATCAGTCAAAGCCCTTGTTTAGCGAGCCGCCACCTTACCGTCCCGTTAATAAAATTCGCGGCTTGGCCTGCATCGTTGTACGTGAGCGGAACGACGATGTCCGAAGCGTGATACACGTCTTCGAGGTCTTGAAAATAAGGACCACCAATGTCTTGCTGGTATTCGTTGTCTACACAGGACGGCGTCAGCAAACTGCCAGCAGAGGCGCACGAGAACATACCGATTTGAATCGCTGTTACAGTACAGGCAAATGAGCGTGTACTCGCTTAACGTAGTAGAAGTAAACAGACCGATAACAGGCCCGCCTTCAGTGATCTGATACGGCGCCGTTTCCTCAATGAAGCCGAGGACGTAATCCATCCACGCCTCTCGCCAATCCGAGTCGTTGGTCCGGAGCCGTCCTGCGACCTCCGTAGTCGCCCAATGAGCTATCCCGCCTGCTGACGTTTCGCCGTTGATGTACTAGATGCGACAGTCACTACCTCGCCATCGTATAGTGGTCGATACATACCGGACCTACGTGGAATGGAGCTATTAGTAGCGTACCAGAGGAGAAAGCACGGATACGTACCAGGACGCATTATCAACCACACCCCCGCCTCCTTCGCCGCTTCATAAAGCGTCTTCAGCGAACGGTACCCGTCCAAGTCGACTACGCCTCTAGACGGGTTGAGGAGGCCCATATGGGTGTAGACGCTCACCGCGTTGAGACCAGCGGCTTTTACTTTTTGGAGAATGTCCGGCCAGAGATCTGGCACGGGGAGACGGAAGGTGTGGAATTCTCCTGAACTATTGGAGCTGAGGGAGAGGAGGTGGTGGATAGGGAAGAGATGACGTACTAGATAAATATGCGCTGACCACGTAGGGAGAGACTGTAGTTATCGAAAGAGACTTGATCCGTAAACGAAACAGCGCGCGACATGAAACTGTCAGGTGCAGAAGCTTGAACAGTTGATTTCGCGAGTGCGCCAAGAGGAATAGTCGATAAAGCAAGAGTGACAAGGGCAAAGCATTGAAGCAGTAATCCCTTTGTCTTCCCAACAGATGGAGGAGACATCGCGAAGCGTGTCATAGAACACAACGCGTCGTTGACGTTTTATAACATCAATAACACTCGCATTCGTGCCGACCGCGACGTATCCCATGACCGTTAGGTACGAAACATTGACGAGGATTCCAAAGTAGAAGACGTTCTACGGACCGTAGGGCGCGGGTGAAGAAGCATACGCGTCAAGTGAGCGCATCGGATAAATTTCGCTGCCTAAAAACACTACGTTAGTCTGATGTTCTAGACCCCGAACATGCCGGTGAAATCACTTGCTGGGCCGATAGTCGTGTGGAAAGAGTGGCGCGGTTCGCCTCCTAATACGTTTTATTGCATAATCGATTTTGAGAAGACAGCGTACCAACTGGTGGGCTTACATAGTCTATCAGAATAGTTGGCGGCCCGTTTGTCCATAAGCTGGCTCGTCGCCTTCAGGGCATCCAAGATAACAATTGGCGTCCCGAATAAACGACAATGCCGAGTGCCACCGCCCATTGCGGGAACATTGTCTTTTTGTAGGCTTGTCGAATAAATGGCCAAGGACGGAGAGAAGCCTGGATGGCGGCGGCATGTCGCGTCGAGACGCGGTATGAGTACAGCGCGACAGCGATAGCGAAGCAGGTAATAGGAACCATCTAAAGGCGTCTTGTTGGCGCGAAGGACAGTGGTTCGACGAATGCGGCTAGGTTCGTTCCGTCACAAGGCAGCACACCTGTAAGATCTACAGGTGCATGCGACAGCCGACGGGTACGCCGTATTCAAGCCCTTGAACGCAAAAGAGAGTCGAAAGCAAGTCGCCAAACGCAGAACTGTTAATTGGATAAACTTTTAAAACTCCGCCGGCCAATACCGAGCGCTCTAAAGGCTTAACGACATGCTTCGTTCAATCGTCGCCCACAGTCGTACACCTGGTCATGTAGAAAGATATCTGAATCACAGACGGTTAGTCGTCCATTTGATGCTAACGGCGTCCAAGCCGAGATTTTTCTGCACGATCCTTTGCGATCTAGCCGGCCCCTCCTTCCTACAGGACAAGAGCGATGTGAAGCTCACTAAATGGAAGAGGTTCCGGTTGATTCAGCGCCATGGATTTATTTCTGTCGGCAGTGAGCATCTCGTCAATGATTTGGCTTCATAGAAATGATTATGTAGTTACACTTGACCCATCAATGCCTTGCCTCAATGATATCACTACAGTTAATTTATCATTTCGACATAACCCACGTTATACGTGGCGTGCAGAACCGCTGCGAGAACGGTAGACGTCGTAGAATCCAACGTCCAAGCCGCGTGAGACTCAACTTGAAGTGTGGCGTCGATTTACCGAAAACTGCCAATTCCCCAGGGCTGTCTTGCTCTAGTACGATGTACTCGACATGCGGCTTTTTTTCGGAGATCTCTCCGAAATCAGTGTCTATCACTGCGTAGAGTCGAGGCCCACTGGAGGTTCTAGAACGGCTTTAAATTGCAAGCTTCAAAGGAGATCATGATGAATAGCCCAGCGCCGAGTGCGCTAAAATGTGTGGGAGGAGATTGGTGGTCTTTGAAGAAGTGAGGGACCAGTTTGGACTTATCTCGGCATAGTCACTCAGTTCGTATATGCATCTTCAAGTCGCGCCGCCACAGCATGCTGTGGCGACAATGCAGACCTCCAAATTTTTCAACCGCCAGTATGTCTCGCAGAAGTACTTCTCTCGATAAGGAATCGTACCACATAGCGTAATCGCTCACGCGTTTCTCGGTACCCTTCACCGGCTACCTGGAATACTGTTTCCTGGCCGAAAAAGGGTGAAGCCACTGCGCAATGATCAGACGATCCTCTGCTGTCGTTGATCAAAATGAACCCTCAAAAATGCTGAAATCAAGAACGCTCGAATAAACATGAACATTGAATCACAGTCGATGATAGAGTCTGGAGCGACAAAGTCCTTGTAAATCCATCCTTACGACGAGACTACATTATCCTGAACCCACTGCCCAATCACCTCATACATCTTCGGAGCGCTGAAATGCACATTCAGCCCATGACCCGCTCCTTCGACAATCGAAGCAGTAAAGTTCTGCGCATTCGGGAAGAAATCCTTGATGTGCTGGACGGGATTGGACTCCTTGTTGCAATCGCTGGAGCAAAACACGCTGAAAGCAGAGGGCAGTCAACTTTGGATGGAAGGATGCGAAGAGAACTTGTAAACGTACAAATCAGCATCGCCGTTGATGGCCAGCACAGAGCCTCTAAAGTCGGATGCTATGATTGCAGGAGGACCGAATGTCAACAGCTCTCCTGTTGATTAGGAGGTTCGTTAATTCTCGAGCTTACTAGAGAACAGTAAAAGCACGAACCATAAGCTAGAATTCCCCTATTGTCAATCCACCATTGCAGAGCATCTATAACCAACCTGATCAGCTAGTACACCAAGCAAACCAGGTAGAAAGCGAACCCGCTCCGTAGTGAGGATACGAAAAGAAGACGGTCAAATCGGCGATCAAGTCTCCCGAGGCTAGGTACGTGTTGTCGAGCGCGGCTTGTCAGAACGTTAGTATCACTGATCAGGACATGACAAAACAAGAAAAGCATACCAAACTGTTCCGGATACGCCACGTTCGCCAACGCGAGGTTCAGAGCAAAAGCTGATCTCCCAGAATATGACTCTGGATCAGCCGAAAAGCCTGTGAGGACAAGATGGTCGACAGCTTGAGGAAACGCAGTTGCTATGTACAACAACGTGACGCTAGAAAACCGATCGTTTACTTCATGAACGTCAACTTCTAACCACGCCAACGCATACCTTCCGTAAGAATGCCCGACAGCGACCAGGCTCTTCGCATGCAGCTCATCCCGTGCCACCTGCGCCATGGCGTTCGCTACAGCGATATGAGTCGCTAGTTGAAGCTCCTGTATACCATCCGGGTGCGTCCCGTCAGCTCTAAGAGAGCGTCCCGTACCCAGACGGTCGTAAGCAATTGTCGCTTCTCCTCTAGCTGCAGCGGCTTCCGCAAATGAATAGGTGAAGTTGTTATCAATGACGACGTCCCAGTATGATTTGGTGAAACCGAGTCTTTAATAGGGAATCAGCAAGTTGACGAAATGGGCATGTGAGAGTTACCCATGTACAGCGAAGTTCACGATACCACCGTCAAAATTCGGAGGCGTGCAAATGAG
Source organism: Hymenopellis raphanipes (assembly GCA_036872995.1). Taxonomy (NCBI): domain Eukaryota; kingdom Fungi; phylum Basidiomycota; class Agaricomycetes; order Agaricales; family Physalacriaceae; genus Hymenopellis; species Hymenopellis raphanipes. The sequence continues at coordinate 298,413 of JAYMDG010000030.1, forward strand.
GGTAGATATAGAGTAATTGGCCACGAGCTGTCTGTTTTCGAACGAGGGGTGCGGCGCTGTTGGAGCGAGCACCGTAATTAGCGTGCCAGTGAGCTCTTCCTGGCTGGCCGGGATAGGGATCGGAATATCCAACGTCGTCACGTTCAGCGAAATCACCACGTCCTTGGTAACACACTGCGCGACGCGTCCATCGCCGCTGGCAAAGACAGCCGAAGCGAAAAGAAGTACTAGGAACCCAGAGATCATGGACATGGAGAATAAGGATGAGGATATCTCTTCTCAGGCCCAGCCTGTTATATACCACAGAACACTACCAACAGACTGACGGTTAGTACCCCGACAACGTACAAAAGGGCGCCTGCTTACATGCATCACATGATACGATGAATAACGACCTGGATATCACGATAAAGACAGTTCGCCCTTGGGCCGTTTCCCGGGCCTTCGACACTGGTGACTGTATAAGCGTGACGTCGCGTACAGCAAAGACTCTCCTGGATATTGAGGGCATAAGCAAGCCGTGCATGCGCATTCGGCCGTGATGACTGACGTTTGTTAGGGTGGTCGAGTTTCTGAAACGTAGTGGGGGCCGCGCTCCGAATCCTACATAATTCGCTTTGCACCACCGGCGGCCGGCGTCACAGGTCCTTGGTCAAGGCATGGGCCTAGCAGAAGAAAGGGAACTCTACGTCAAATGGCGAGCATGTCAGCAGCAGCATATTTGGCGGAACACGCGTAGGGCTGTCCCTGCGCACCAATGCGCCGAATATCCTCGCATCGAAACTGATGACTGTTGTGTGAGAGGGACGAACGATGAGCGCATCTCGCAAGAAACGTCTGACTGCAATCGCTGATTCAAAATCAGGGGCTGAACTCGGCCGTGAAAGCCGGCCTCAAGTGAATAACTCTTGCCTGTCAGCGAAGAAGGATTCTCTTAGATGCTAATTATTCTCGCTTCAGGGACCAGAGCTGAAGAACGCTAGGTAACTTGCTCACATTCGAATGGCAGAGATAGGCACAAAGCCAGAAGACGCTATACATACATACGTAGTTCTGCGGTGATTGGAATACCGTAAGTAAATGCAGCAAATAAAAGTCGCCGTCGAACTATTCAGAATATCATAGAAAGATAATGGTAGCCAACGATGATAAGGAGTAAGGTACCGACATTCGTACGCTCCCATATGTCGGCACCGTTGGTCACGACGAGCGGTGCTGCCTGGTTAATAGTCTTGATGACACACCCAGTGAGAATCGCATCCATGATTGGTTCGCCGCGCCATCTTTTTCTGCCAAGACCGCAGAATTACTTATTGTATCCATCGAACTCCAACGATATGCTGCTTGCTCGAACGGGACGCACCACCTTTGGATCATAGTCGAATGGACCTTTGACGGCGTTCGGGGCAACCGACATGGTAAGCTTGCTACCGCACCCTACCCGGATATCGGTGAGGAGGGACGCCACCGTGCTCGCGTCCGACACGACGCGCAGAGTCTGCTTCCGTTTGAGACTATCAATTGTAGCAGACTTCATGGGTCCCCTAGGGCGATTGGAGCTGCCGTACTGAAATGGTTTCGCGTGAGCAACATCACAGACTCGATAGGCAATGCAAGGTACCTCAAGTAGGTTCAGATAATCCAAGTCTGGGCTCTCGTACACGAGTGGCATGTAGTAGTAGAGGGGGAAATTGGTACCGGCTGTTCCACGACCGCTGACGCCAGGATACCCTCTCCGACCTGTTCAAGTAGTCATTACCCGCGTCTCGAAGATTGAGAGGACGACTCACCCTGATCCCACCTGAGCTCTTGTACCCCCTCCAGCTGTACGTTCCTTGAAAGGATTCACAGTGACATTTGTCGTAGCCCCGCCGCTGCCAAAGAGGTTGAATGGGAGTGGAAGGAGGAAAGGCAAAAGTGCGTACTAGATAAAGTGCGCTGCCCATGCAAGGAGAGACTGTAGTTATCAGCGCGCTCGGACATGAAGCTGTCCGCTGTCAAACCGTGAACGGTAGGAGACTTCGCGAGAGCCCCCCAGTGAAATCGTCGAGAAAGCAAGGCATTGAAGCAGTGTCTTCGTAGAAAGCATTGCACGCGTCGTAGAACCCATCTTGTCGTTGGCTTTTCTTTATAATATTGTGAAGACTCGCATTCGTGCCGACCATAATGCTCCCCATGACCGCGAGTTACCAAATGTCGACAAGGATTCCCAGGTAGAACGGTCCGTAGAGCGTGGGTGCGTCAAGTGAGCGCGTCGGATAAATTTCGCTACCTAGAAGAGTACGTTAGTCTGCCTTTCTAGACACCGAACGTGCTCGTTAGGTAGTCGTGCATGTGGAACGAATGGTGCGCGGTTGTCGGGTGTCAAATGTTTCGTTAGTCACTGTCGTACGAACCCAGGACTCAGTAGGTGTTTTCGTGACACAAATGGCGTTTTCCAACCGTGAAGGAAGCTAGGGTGGCGTAGTAAACCCTAGGTTTTGATACCGGGAGGGTTTACTGCGGTTAGTTACCAGTAACTTACCGGTAACTTACCTCGACGTCCAGGAGGTAGGTAACTTACCAGTCATGTGACATATCACATGACTGGTGGCGGGAGGGGGAGAGAAAGGTTGCGGGTGGAGATGAGAGGTCACAGAGAGTGGGTAATGCACTACACCATAAATACAGTTGAAATAGTGCAATTCACATCCAAAATTTCTTCTGAGGAGCAAAAAATCAAGGCTCAGAAACCCTGCGAGAAAATGCGCCACGCTTCTCACGTGAAAAGTCACGTGCCGGTAAGTAACGGTAACTTACCGTATTGATACCTAGGCCTCCAGAGCCCCCCTAGTAACTTACCGGTAAGTTACCTGCTGGAGGGTTTACTTCGCCACCCTAAAGGAAGCTAAAACAATGTAGGGCCAAAAGGATGTCTTTATTGAGCGTACACATTCGGATACGGGGAATCGAACCCCGAGCTAGCGCGCCCAAGTCCTTTGTATGGAATGATGAGAGGCGCTAATGTTAGCCGTTACACCATATCCGACGGCGCTGATCACAATTTGAGTGCGCGAATCAATATTACTTACCGTTAACTCGACATGACGGCGTAAGAGAAGCAGATGTCGGGAAAGACACTGGCCATTAATCTGTACGCGACGGAATGTAAGCAGAACGTTGGTCGAAGGGAATCTAAAATTAAATGCAGGGGAATCAAAAAGGGACAGGGTGATCGGGTGTTGCCGAGTCGCGTGCCAGCGTCTCACACGACGGCAGCTGCTTTCTTTTTGCAACATCCATCCACCACATTACCTCCTCGTTTCCACCTGGCTTAATGGGCTCTGACGGTTCTCTACGACGCCGAATGCACGTTCTGGAGCGTGCTCATTCAGACTTTTCCTCCCGTTCTTCCCATACCATGTCGCAGGAGAAAGAGGAGCAAGAGCCGTCGTTGACTGAAATGGATTATGAGACTCCATCCGAGACGAGCGAAGACCACTCGACTGCGACCGCACCTACTTCTCCTCCTAATGCACCACCACCACGGTTAAACACACCCAGGTCTCCCAGCCGTGCATGGTACCAATTCGACTTTGCCGTTGTCATCGCGCTGCTGTCTCCTGTAGGCAACCTCCTGACCGGTGGAGATCTCATCAAGAACCTCATCTATATCCTCTTTCTCCTCTTTTACCTCCACCAAATCATTGAAGGTGTGTTACGCGAATGCTCTGATGACAATGTCTAACTTTTATTAGTGCCATGGAACATGTACCACGCCGCCCGTATGCGGCAACATCCTCACGTTGCCTCCCCTTCTCCTTCATCCCCTCAAGCTCTCCTCGCTCAGACCGAGTTACAACGCATAGAGCTATTCCTCCTCGCTCTTTCCTCCGCGGCTCCTTTCGCTGGGGCATATCTTCTTCGCTACATTCTCCTCCTCATCGCCGGGCGCGACATTCTCTCGTGGTTCTCCACCAACCTTTTCGTACTCGCCACTGGTATCAGGCCATGGACACACATCCTCGACCGCCTCTCTCAACGCGTCGAGACCCTCCATGATGTCATCCACTATCCTCCCACCAACCGCGAAGTCCCAGACAGATTCGATCGCCTCGAGGAGCGCATAGAGATGTTTGAGCGGCGTCTAAGAGAGGCCAACGAGGAGGTCTTTGAGTACGTTGACGAGGCCATTGACGGCGTGGAGAAAAATCAGCGTCGGCACGAACGAAGATGTGAAAAGTCTGAGGGACGTATGCGCGAGTTGGAGATGGCGCTGGAGGCGCTGAGGGGCAAGGTGAAGCGCATGCCGATGCACCTCGAGACGGGCGGCAAGCCCTGGCTTTTGGAGTTCCTCTTCCCTTCGCAGAGGCGCGTCAAGTACCCGCCGTCAGCATCACCAAAGTACTCGCTCCATTCCTTTTCGACATCTGCGGAGCGTTTGGATACCATCCCCGAGGAGACGTCTACGGCACCGCCGCCGCCGCCACCGCCGCCTACGCTCGTCAAGACCGTTACGTCGCTCATCATTCTGCCGCTGCGGCCGGTTATTTATGTTTTGTCTTTTGCGCGCATGTCGTGATTTTTTTCTATCTGTAACCTTTATCGCACACACTCGCATTGCACTGTATGAGTACCAGTATTTAGTGTATCTTGCTTTTTTGTCTAGCTTACTCTGACGACGTTTATATTACGACTCTACTTCTCTCTCTCCGGCCGCCCAAGCCTTTTTTTCACCTGCTGCTTTCTATTGTGCGGTGTGTCTTCTCGCGTCGTGGATGGTACTAGTTGATGGTACTATCGGATATGGTGTAAAGGCTAACATTAGCGCCTCTCATCGTTCCAGGAGAATTTGTGCGCGCTAGCTCGGGGTTCGATTCCCCATATCCGAATCGGGAGGAATTCGCCTGGTACCCTTTTACTTGTCAGTTTTTTCCGCCTATGTCCCGCGCGGGTTTAAAGTGTCAGCCAAATGGTGAATCAACCTTCCATGTATTCCTTCCACCGCAATGACTTGCTCTGTAGAATCGGAGCGAACGCCGTTCTGCGCCTTTCTGCGCTGTCATGGGTGTAATTCGTCGAGTGATTATGCAGGTGTACACTTGACGACTAGTACAACGACGCGCCCCCTGCCCGCACGATGACTTGTATCATATTTGAACCAAGTGTACAGCGTTGCAAGTCCGAGAGCCCTCAATCCTCCCGCTCACGACGAACTCCTCGACTCTCGCTCGTCTACAAGATTTGGTGTATACCAAGTTTAGATAAAGGGAGTCCGCCCTGGGGTGTAGATATCCTTCCCTAGCCAGTGAAGGACTCCCAACTCGAACACATATGGGTTCATCATCTTTGTGGAGGGCGCAGGTTTGAAGCAAGTATCGGATATGGTGTAAAGGGTAACATTAGCGCCTCTCGTGAGCAGGACAACTACATCTGCACGCTAGTTCGGGATTCGATTCCCTGTATCCGAACTTCTGCCAGATTCCAGACCACTTTTTATTCAGAACCGTGCTCTGCGCTGTAGGCATGGAGAAAGTCGACCAGTGAATCAACCCTTCCTTGTCTTCCTTCCACCGCAATGACCTGCTCCTCTCCTTACCCGTACCGTTCCTTTCTGCGCTGTCATCGCGGGTAATTATGCAGGTGTACAGTCATCAACTCTACAACGACGCGATGGACATGGCGATGATGGCAGGCGTTGTATGATCCCTCGATCCTTGCACACAAATGGCGGGTTCCTCAGCTCTCGTCCATTGGTGTACACCAAGTTTACTACTTACATAAAGGGAGACCACGCTGGGTTACATGTCCTTCCCGAGTCGACGCCGAGTATCATCTTTCTGGCGCACGAGGGAGTTGACATCCCAAAGCAAGTATCGGATATGGTGTAAAGGCTAACATTGGCATCTCTCGTGGACAGAAAAAACGACTGGGCGCTAGCTCGGGGTTCAATTCCCTGTATCCGAACTGGTGGGAGTTGAAACTTTTTACCTTTTATTCAGAACCGTGCTCTGCCCATATCGAGGACGGTGCTCGTCAAAGACGACGAGCAGTGGTGTTGCCTTGGTCCGACGGTATGTATGACTCGAAACCGGGCTTCCTAGGACCTATTGAACGATGGTGTATCCTCCATTACAAGGTCGTGGTATTCCGCTGACAAGTTCATCTAAAGTTCAAGACTGAAGACACAGTCTCACCTTTGCATGATGGTATACAAATGGCATTCTTGTGTTCGTTATTATCCAGGTTGAGGTGCATCACCGACGCACACCTGAGCCAGGCCGGGACGAGTGCAGGACTATGCGCGTCATCGCGTTCGAGGTGTAGGGTTAGGTGGAAGAACATCAGCGCTTCTCATTTGCAGCGAAGTTGGAAAGTTACGCGCTAGCTCAGGGTTCGATTCCCTGCATCTGAACTTATCCCGGGGGAATAGTGGAAATTTTATCTTTTCCCTTTCAGCCCCCACCGTGTCGTGCGCCGAACCGGAAACCCAGAGACCCCTCGTTCTCTGCATCTCCAGTGCTTGCCTGAGAAGACTAGAGGACAAAATGGGGTCGATGTGCCGTTTCTTTTCGTGTTATCCTTGACGTTATCACACGAGACAGGCAGGGCCGTGTACCGAGTCAGCGGCGGGTGAAGTTCAAGTGGTCTTTCTGGCCCCCGCATAAGTTCGCATCTGACTACAGTGCAATGAAGCAAGTATCGGATATGGTGTAAAGGGTAACATTAGCGCTCTCATTGGATGAAAATGCTGTTGTGCGCTAGCTCGGGGTTCAATTCCCCGTATCCGAATCATCCAATGGTAGAGGATTCAGTTTTGCGATGCTTTTCATCATTCAGACATTCAGAGTCGTTCTCTGACTACCCTTGGCATCAAGGAGGAAAGTCATGGTGGTCATTGAGCAAACGCAAACACTAGACGTCGCAGGCGTGGATGACGCGTGTTCAACATTGGGAGTAGGCGAGGCCGCGAGGGGTGAGATTGTGCTCAATATGATGAGAGAAAACCACGTGGAAGACCGTGTTAGCCAGGCCGAGACGACACAGTGAGTAGGACACGAACTTGAACGATGTGGTAGCTGTGAGTAAAACTAACTGTAGATGAGGCACATAGGAAAAGTAATGCAGTTAGAGATAACAGTAATCAGAGCCAAAGCGCAAAACTCAAGCTATTTTTCGCAACGATTCGGATACGGGGAATCGAACCCCGAGCTAGCGCGCACTTGGGCTCAACATTTCTATGAGAGGCGCTAATGTTAGCCGTTACACCATATCCGATCAAACCAAGCCCTCTATACCTTGGAGGTCGATGAAAGTACCACAGCCGCCGTAAAAGTGGCGTCCCCCAAGTCGCCAATAGTTCCACACCACCACGTCCATAGCATATCGCGCGCTCTCAACCAATTCACACGCAAACAGATACTCGACCGTCATGGATTTCCTGAAAGAGCAGATGAACAAGGCGCAGAGCGGTTCTCATACCACCCACACCGGTGCCACACCCACCACCACCACCTCAAGCAGCGGCGGAGGTGGCGGGCTTATGGGGAAGATTAACAACTCCTTTGGGGGAGGACAGAAGGGCGAGCAGCATGAGGGTGCGTACTTTCGCTTGACACAGCTCTTTGCCGACTGCTCACTGGAAATGTCGATAGATATGCTGGACAAAGGCGTTGACTACGTCCAGGAACACATCTTGCACAAAGGCCCGCAGAACAACGAGTCCGCGGTGGAGCAGGCGAAGGATGAGCAGATCTCGGACGCGATTAGAAAAGGGTACAAGAGCGCAACGGGGAAGGAGTTTCCAGTGAAGGACAAGTCGTAAACGGGTCCAATGTAGAGTCGAGAAGACCATGGACATGTATATGTGACTTCGGCGCTGTAATGTACGCAAATCCCGACACCCGTCCAAGGTTTCATCGAATGCGGACGGGTTCCTCCACTCACCGCGAGCCGTGAGACACAACCAACTTCCTCTTCAGGTGCAGATGCCGAAGCAGAAAAAAACCATGATTGCCCTTCCAAGAGCAGTGCTGGTATCCCCTAGACCAGACGACCCACGACTCACGTTTGCGAACCGTTTTCTCTCGCGAATCACAGGCAACTGTTGAAGCAGAAGCGAAGCAACCTCCAGTTGAAGTGAAATGTGTTCATCTGGCATTTTAGGCGAAGTAGGCACGACAGTAGTACCTTTGAAACGATGAAGCGATGTCAAGTAGTAGCAGTGACATAAGCAGTATCGCCACTCCACGCAATACAATTCGTCGTCCACTGATCCAAGGTAAATGTTACGCGACTTGGAGCAGGGATGCACGCGGAAGTTGGGAATGGTCAAGGAAAAAATGCAGCTCCTTATGGAGAATCAGGTGAGGTATCCAATTGACTAGATGCGCCACGATAGAAGCACAGTTGAAAGGGTGAACCGATGAAGCGAGGCGTAAATCGAATGTAAAACAGCCGTTATTCGGGACAAGAGCAAGCAATAGATAGCCCGCAGTCATCGGGCGCAACAGACGAGACGTGAAATATCAGACGTTTTCAGCGCACAGCGGATCCAGCAAGGAAGGACCTAAGCATTTGGACGTAGAGCAGCGTCAACGAGCGCCGTCTGAAAAACGACACCAAACACTAATCACATGATATCCCGATTCCCTTCCGAGAACTCTTCTTGTCACCATCATCCGTCGCAGTGGCTTAACAGCTTCTAACCCGCTGCGTCTAGCCTTGAGCGCTTTCTTTTACTCTGGGGATATGCGCTCCGTACTGTTGACTGCATTTGGCCTACCCTCGTTTACCACTGACGGTCAGTAAGCTCCTTGCAACATCCGAGTCCCGTTTCATCTGATATGACATTGTACAACAGATAATAGTAGTATGGTAATGTGTAGAATTTAATATTACAACAGTTCTCCGAAAAACTCCCTCTATAGTCCGATCAAAAGCCCACCCGCCGCATATGAACGTCGAAGGACGGTGGGTGCGATAGATAGGATGTGATGCCTTCCTCAGTCCTCCACTACCTCCTCCACTTCCCGCTCTGCGGGCCGCCTAGCCACTAGGGTATCGCACGAAAGGTGTAATGAGTCGACGATGTCGACATTGCGAATATGACGCATGCAGGATTGGTGCGGTGCGTATTGATAGACAGTCTGCGGATAGTCGGTGAGTGGACGTCGCGCTGATTTCAACCAGACAACTCACGAAATGATAGGTATAAGGGGTGGAGCGCAAGTTCATGCGATGACGCATGCGCTCGAGTCGTTTGCCTCGTTGGTGGGTGCGAGGTCTTCGAGGTGTTCCTCGGACTCAGCGCGGGAGTCGACGACAGCCGAGGTGGAGATGGTGTATTCAAAGCTATCCATGTGGAATTGGCTTGAGAGATGAAGGTGGTAGGTGTCGCGTAAAGGTGGGTGGGGGTTGGTTTCGCTGGCGGTTGTTGCTCTACCCCCTCCTTCGCCCCGGCCTTTTATACAGATCCCCCCTCCGACGTCACCGCGCTCAATCCCCGCCCCAAATAAAACTCCAAGACAAAAAAGACGTCTCTTATTGTCCAATTCTCATTCGGGCATGGGCAGTCCAGATTAGGAAAGTGTTTCGGCGAGCAAAGACAATAAGAGGTGTAGTGCCGCGTAACGTCTGGAAGACCATAACAATAAGACCTGACGCGTTTGGGACATTGTAACTGAATTCGGATAGGCAGTGGCGGGATGCCACAGGAATGGATCACAAAATGAGACTCGGATTCTTCGGACGCTTTGACGCTGTATCAGGCACGCATAGCCAATCCTCCATGAATAATCGTGTCTTCAGAAGCCTAGGAGTTTCGATACGCAGGTAATAATCCAGCTATGCTTGTTCTCTGCGCAGCACATCGCTAACCTAAAGATCGAGTAGTTAATGATGTCAAAAGGACAAAACATGCAAGCACCTCTTTCTTATCGGTCTCTCCATGTCTTCGCAACATGTCAACGCGACATACATTCATCTTATTGTTAACCCGCACAATCCCAGCTTGCGTCGAGGGCACCACCGGTAATCTTCCGCCTCCGAATGCGGGAATATTTTGCTTGTGATCGGAGGCAATGTTCTTCATCTCCCGAGTCGCCTGTGAATTCCTTATTGTCTTTTTAGTACCTTAGAGCAGATGCTCGATGGCCCCAGGAAGGCGTCCGCGTCAAGACCTCTTATCAATCGGAGGTCACCTCGCACGTTCCGGCCATGGTTCCTGTGGAACAAGAAAAGAGCAAATGCGCAGTGAACCCGGCAGCCTAAGCGACCTGTGCTCGTTAGCAAAGACAATTGGGAGTGATCTGTGGAAAGTTTGTGATATCTTTTATGTTCGGCTTCGCATGGCGAGGAACGGAGAGGGCGTCTACCAGACTGCACGCCGTTTCCAGATTTGCTCCTGTGGCAGAAAGTTAAGCGCTCATGGTGTGAAAATACGTCGCATTCGCCACCTCAATAGTGCGTTGAAAAGTTCTAAACAATTAGATCTATGCGGTCCTCGTGGCGCGGGGACTAAACTTGTCCAGTAACGTTCCCAGCAGCAGCTTTCACCAATCTCGCTGCATCCTCCGACCGCGGCTTGATCACGCACTTGAAGGGCTCTGGATATCTATACATCTACGTTAGCAGAACCAAGGAGGAAGTACGAATTGACCCACCTAATGTGCCCATCCGTGTACAGAGGCTCTGGTACCATATCTCGGCCCTCCTCGTCTTGGGCTGGAGCGAGTGTGAAAGTCGCTAGCATCGAAGCAATTGCGAGCCATGCGCTGTTCAATGCAAGGTACCGTCCGGGACATGCGCTAAGAAAGGCGTCAGCTGGATGACGGCGAGTCATACAATAGTCGACTGACCGCCGACCGAATCCAAAGGTTGCGACTTCGGCAGGATTTGGCGGAAGGTCTTTGACTTCTGTCTTGAGAAACCTCTCGGGCTTGAAGCAGTCAGGTTCGGGATAATCGTGTTCGTTGCGAAAGATTGCCCTTTATGTTGACGTGAGCGTAAAAATGAGATAGCCGAGTCAGAGACTGACCAGACGTTCCCAATGATTAGACTTTCTGAAGGAGAATCAGCGATGAGAATAATTATGGCGTAAATTTACTCACTGGGTGGTATATAATGACCGTTGTAGACGTCCTCTTCCATGCTACGATGCATGAACCCTGGAACCGTTAGTGACGACGATAACATTTGTTCGGCTGAAACATACCCATTGGTAAAGCCGGATTCCACCTCAACGTTTCCAGCAGCATGGCCTCCACATACGGAAGATGCGGACGATCCTCGAAATTCGGTAACCGATTCTTACCGACAATAGCATCGATCTCTGCCTGAGCTTTAGCTTGGATCTCCGGATGGATCACAGCGCAGAGCATGAATGAGGTCAATACGGCGTACGTCTAGGAACATGAAGATATCAGCGACGCCTAAAATGAGGTTGTGCAGAGACGCATACGGTGTCTGCGCCGGCGACAAACATCACCGCGGCACAGTTCTTGATCGTTTGGAGGTCGTGTGTCGCATCCCCTTCCTGCATGTTCTCCATGTGTTGGGTGACGAAGCATGGAAGCGCTGTTCCGTTTTCCTGTGGGTTTCGTCAATAATTTGTCCGGATAGCACACAGCCGCTCTGCTCACGAGGTTTGGTGCGATTTTTTGGTAAGGCGTCTCAATAAGCGCCTCGGCAGTCTTCTTGTATAAAGCAGCTTGTCGCTTGAATCTCGCTCCCGGTACCCATTCTGCATATAGAGTCAGCTACTACAGCGTGAGAAAGAGGCGTCAAGACGCGTACGGGGTATGCGTTTGAGGAACGGCATCACTTCAACCAAATACTTCCCAGGTGTAGATGCTTCGATGATTTGGCGCATGGCTTCTTCCGCTAAGGCGAGGTAGTCGTGGTATTTGACCGTCACGTCGTAGCCGTAGACAATGCGTAGTATGATGGACCCCGAAAGTCTGACAACTAAGGTGAGTTCTACGTGTCATTCCAGATTAGAGACGCGTACTGCTGAACATGGTTCATGTGATCTTGCGGGGAATCAATCAGACTCTGCAGGAAAAGACTCGTTGCGGCCACTTGTATCGGATAGTACGCATCGACGGCGCGTTGGTTGAATGATTCGTGAAACAAACGACGGTTTTTTCTATAGGCGCCAGTAAGCCAATGCTAATTATTCAAAAGATCGCGAAACACTCACCTCCAACGCTCGGAGTACCCCATGAACACGAGATCGAAATCCCACCCCATGAGGTCGTTAATCATATGGCTGTCTTTGGCATTGTGTTACTCTTAAAGAAAAGCAAAGTGGCAAGTACGCTTACATGGCCTGTCGGAATAATTAGCAGAACGTTTCTCCATAAGCTCGTTCGTCGCTTTCAGGGAGTTCAAGATGACAATCGGCGTTCCAGGAATGTTCAAGTGGACGACATCGCCGAATTCTTCCGCCCATTCCGTGAACTTGAGCCAGTGTTTCTCTGTAGGCATATCGAATAGATTCCCGAGGACGGGGAGACCTTTGGGGCCTGGCGGACGGCGGTATGATCGTCGCGTCAGGATGCGGTACGAGATGTACAGGACGACAGCGACGCAGAAGAAGACGATAGGACCCATCTGGAGGCGTCTTGTTGGTGGGAAGAGAGAGAAAGTGGTTGGACGAATGCGGTACAAGGACTTGCAGGTTCGTTCACGGCGCAGGGCGGCACACCTATGATAAGATCTGCATGGAGCTGTGACAGCCGAAGGACAGTAAAAATGTACGGCATCTAGAAGACTGACAGAGATGACAATCAAAAGCGAGTCGCCAAACTGGGAACTGTTGATTGGATTAGCTTTTAAAACTCCGCCGGCCAATGCCGAGTCCTAGTAGGATTTCTTGAAGACGACATGCCTCGTTCAATCGCCGCCCACTGAAGTCATGTTCTTGGTCATGTCAGATATCTCAATTGCAAAACGTTCGTCGCCTACTTGACTGCGGCCTCATAAACCAACGCCAGCTGCTAGATACCTGTTTTCTCCGGACTAACGTGCACAAGACGCTCCTGTCGGAGTCGATGTACTTGACATTGAGAGGGAGAAGCATCAGAGGGGGCAGAGCGCTCTTGTGAACCCGCAGGATCTGATCCGGAGTGATACGAATAAGCGAGAGCTTTGGAAGCATGGGATGCATCCGTGATGGGCGGGCTTGATGTTTCTCTTTTTAACCTTTTTTTTTACTCGTCTCTTTTGTTGTCGCATACTTATTTTACTCGTTTCTCCTACATTTATCTCATGGATCGCAATGCATTGGATTGGATTTTTTTCTTATGCCATAAGTGTGGCGCAGCGACGTGATATTCACGGAATAATGGGGACATATGACGGTGTCTGGTACATCTAAGACAGTGCTCAGATTTCGAAATGCAAAAAAGTCGAGGAGATTGAAGAGCATCTTCACACTACCTACCCTACCTACCTACCACTAGATCGACGCCCGGGCATGCTAAGTAGTAATGAGAGCTGTAGTAAGTGGTCGGGATGAATAACATTGTCCAAATCACTTCCGACATTAGAGGACGCTCTATTGACACCTGTGGCGTAGTAAGAACATTTAAGAATTAATAACTACGACATGGATGGCGATTGACCAGTGAGGCGTCGGGGGAAGGGAGGCATAGCGATGGGTTTGGACTTGGTACCCGCACAGATTTGAGAGACGTGTTATTTGGCGCTGGGGGGCTGGCGTGTCAAGTTGGAATGGGGTAGATAAAAAGCGGTTCTTTCCCTGAATTATTCGGATATGGGGAATCGAACCCCGAGCTGGCGCCTAAAATCACAGCAGAAAGAGTCATGTGAGGCGCTAAGGTTAGCCTTTACACCATATCCGATATATAGTATGAAATCTGCTATTCCAGAATCTCCTGCACTTCTTCTCCTGCACTTCTCCCAACATCTCCTTCCACATCGCCCTAATACCTTCACGGACATCTTGACGCTGCATATCGCCTCAGTCGGGTGTCCAGGAACGGATCCTAAACCACAGTTATTTGTTCTCATAACTCCGGAGGGTTGGTATCGACACTCCCGGGCCCTAGGACATACCGTACACTAGGTGGACGCCAAAACGGATGGTGTGAATGTATTCGGATACAGGGAATCGAAACCCGAGGTAGCGCAAACTATGGTCTTCCGGTTACTATCCTTAATGTTAACCGTTACACCATATCCGATAAAAGGCAATAGACATATCTATCCAACAATCGCTGGGATGCCATTCTTCTTTTTCTTCTGTCGTTTCGCGTCCAAAGAGGTCACAGTTGAACATGGCATTCGTATTCCTTTGGACTGGTTGCACAGGAACCAAACTAGGACGAACTAGGTATAGCCGGCGCATTTTAATCACGACACAATACGTCCATCTGCACTCCATCCCGGGTTATTCGTCGAAATGTTCCCTACACCCCCCTCGTACACCCCATCAACCACAAGTTCAAGACTGGGGGCTACAGTAACATTTGCCTCCATGGCCCAAAGTGCGACAGCCACAGTACTAGAAAAATGGGTATCACACCTTCAGTACAGCGAAAACGAATCGACTCACTTGGTCCCGCTATAATCCAGAATACCTTCATGAACCGGGAACTTCGCTTGAGGCCTACACATTGAACCATCATCTCAACGCCAAACAGATATTACTCGCAATCACATACCCAAGATTCGCCACACGCTTCCCCATCATCCACCCATTCACAAAGAGATACACCCTGTACGGCTGCCCAAGCCCTTCCGTGAACACAAACGACATCGGTACATCCAATCCAGAAGGAACATCCAAGTCGAACGTAGTAAGAAAGAATCCCACCCCAGCAGCCGAACCGGGCAGCCCATCGCTCAGCTCCCTGCTCTCCCACGTCGAGGTATCGAACCCCGGAAGATGCCACCCACTACGTTCGCCGAAAAGACCTCCTTCGTTTAAGACGCCACGCACTTTGTCCGGGTACCTACGTAAACGTAAGCACAAGGATTGATTTGCCTCGAAGCAGATGAAGTACCCTGTGTAACCGCCGACCTTGCCTTGTACTTTCCAGTCTGAAAAGTTTCCAACGTCAAGTTTGAATCCCCGAACACCCCGCGGGCTCTTTATGGCGCTGGGGTCGACTGTAGCAGATGAGCGTCATACATGGACGTGAGAGTAGGTGGTACTAACGGAGTTGAAGTGTCTCGTTCAAACCCATGTTGTCCTGACGAAGAACAGGAACGTAAGCACGTTGGTCGCGACACGCAATGGCAGCCGCAGGCAACGTACCTGCACAATCGTGATGACATTTTCACCTGCCAGTAGAGCCCCGTCAGGGAACGTGAATAATTCGTCTGTCTGTTCGATCAGGTTTAGATTATTCGAAGAGCTTTGAAAGTTCATGATCAGTCAGTCAACATTTTGAAGGTAGGAAGTATATCCGCTTACTTCCCATACGACGTGTTCAAGAATATGTCGTTGAGCCAGACACTGGCCGCGAAAGCTGGAAAGACTTTGAGATCCCCACTTCACCACAGAAGTAACGGCCTACCTTCACCACCATTGATCGACAGATTGACACTCTTTTCCGCACCCGTCGCATTAAAGTGCCCGCGCCACAGGACAATGTTCTCACAGCTGCACAAACCAATTAGTGTACCATCGACCCTGCTAGGAAGTACGAAACTTACAACCCATAGTCACATCCATAAAGAACCCTTCCATCCCCATACAACGGCTTCGCCGGTATATTCGTTGTCGTGTGATTAGCCAGCACCCAGTCCTTATCATCAAACCCACTCCAGATCTCCGGCAGACTATCCTTGAACTTCCAGCCTGCCAAGACTGGCGCCGTCACCTCCGTCCCAGCAAATGGAAGCTTCGCACTAAAGCCACCCTTTCTCGTCAACCCCCTCCTCGTCGTCAATTTGACGCCATTCCATGTTATTGTCCGCACGGAACTCGGAGCGATGATGGTTGCGGTGGTGGAACTGTTGAGATCTCCCGTCAACGCCAGGGTGGAGCCTTGGATGTCTGCGCTGCGCACGAGGTATGGCCCGCCGACGAGGATAGATTCATTTGTGCCGTGAGCCCAGAATGCGCGGAAGGGATTGCTGGCGTCGCCGGGGATTATCGGGGAGAAGAACGAAGCGGCGGTAACGCTATCGGCGAACAACACGAGCTGTGCATCGGAGTCGTGTACAACGACAAGACCAGGCTTGACACCTGCTGCAACGGAGACCACAGAGCTGTCCCCGGAGGTCGTTATATTGAAGCTAGATGGGAGAGCGTCGGCGCCCCCGCCAAGCGATGTCCCAGTAAGTTGGATAGAGAACTCGTGTGATTGGTCTGTGTCGCCGTAGAAAAGGATAACGTCCCGCTCGTCAATGATACCGGCATAGTAAATCGCCGCCGTGGAATACAAGACGAGGGACGAAGAGCCGAAGGCGTAGTCCGTCACGACAACTTTGGACTGGTGCCCGCCAAGCGTCAATCCCGCAAGCTCGACGTCTCCTTGGGAAGTAGACACCGATAAGTCGAAGTCCGTTACAGCCCTTGAATGCCTATGAACAAGCACGTCACACGGAGCAACACGGAACGTACGTCGAAGTAGAGTCGTTATATCGCAGAATATAGAACCCAGAGCCGGAATCTGGGTTACGCAAGTACGTCGCAAATATGGCGGCATTGGAGGTGACGGCAAGTCCAGTCGCGCTGTCCGCTATCCAGTCGGTTTTGTAAAACTCGGGCGAGCTTCGAAGGAAGAATCCTTGACGCTTGAGTTCGTCATACTTTGAACCCACAGTACGACTTTCGGAGATCTACCAACTTTGTTAGATGACAGATTAAGGTGTTAACAGAGTGTGGGTTACATACCGTGGCTCCGTAATCGTACGACGTATAACCCTGACAAGACATTCTGTAAGCTCTCGGTTGAATATTCGATTGACGATGCATTCACCCCTCTATGAAGAGATCGATGAGCAAGAGAGACATGGGAAACTAGGCAGTGAACTCACGGGAATGGAATCGCGCCCCAAGACGTTCCACTGTTACAACTCTTTAGCATGGAAGGAAATGGAGAGAATGGATCAATCCTCACCCAAAGATCATATAAAAGTTCATGAGTTTCGCATTCCCTGCCCACGCCGACTTGTAGAAGACCGACATGAAGTCAGCGCCGGTGAGGAAACGACAATTGTCGTAGCCTGTATAATACAATTGAGGGTCGGAAGACACCATATGGAGTACACGGCGGCATACCAGGAGCGTTGGGTCCCCATGCATCAAAATTCCCGCCTTGGAACTCTAAGCAGGATATCAGCGACATTAAGGTGAAGAACGGATGAAGGTCATACCGGGGAAGTAGAACGGCTGAGCAGGATTCACGGTTTCGTGATACTGATGATAATTCGTCGTGACGTTCCGCCATACCGTCGGCTGTGAACAGTCATGGTTTTGAGGATATGAATCGAGGCTGCATCTCGTCAGTACACCTCCCAAGTCGCGCTAAATATGAAGACAAACCCGTAGAGGTCCACAGCTCCCTATGCAGTAGGAGATCAGTCAAAGACCTGGTGCATGGAGCTTTCGCCTTACTGTTCCGTTAATGAAATTAGCACCTTGGAATGCGTCGTTGTACGTGAGAGGAACAACGATGGCTGACGCATGGTAAACGTCTTCAAGATCCTGAAAATACGTATCACCGAAATGGGTATCACCAAAGGCTTGCTCGAATTCGTTGTCTACAAGAGGGCGTTAGTAAAACAGAGGCGTGTGCACAGCGAGAACTTACCGACTTGAATTGCTGTTACGTCCATAGTACATGAATGAGCGTGTACAGCTAAGAAATAAACGTAACATACCGATAACTGGCCCGCCTTCGGTGATCTGATATGGCACAGTTTCCTCGATGAAGCCGAGGACGTAATCCATCCACGCCTCTCTCCAGTCGGAGTCGTTGCTCCGGAGACGCCCGGCGACCTCACTGGTTGTCCAATGAGCGATACCGCCTGCCGAAGTTTCGCCATTGATGTACTACACACATATCAGAGTACCTCGCCATGTAGTTTGCCTACACATACCGGACCTATGTGGAGCCATTAGCACACCTTCGCAACACGAAGAGAAAGTACGTGCCAGGCCGCATTATCAGCCAAACGCCCGCCTCCAACGCGGCTTCATAAAGCGTCTTCAGAGATCGGTAGCCGTCAAAGTCGACTACGCCTCTGGAAGGGTTGAGAAGCCCCATATTGGTGTACACACTGACCGTGTTCAGGCCAGCGGCTTTGACCTTTTGGAGAATGTCAGGCCAGAGATCTGGGACGGGCAGACGAAAGGTGTGGAATTCGCCCGAACTAGATGGCACACGGTAGGTCAGCCTAGCAGCGGTGCGGGAAGAGACGACTAACTAGATAAATGTGCGCTGGCCACGCAAGAAGAGACTATAGTTATCAAAAGACACCTGATCCGTAAATGACGCTGCGCGAGACGCGAAACTGTCTGGTCTAGAAGCTTGAACCGTCGATTTCGCGAGCGCGCTAAGGGAAATAGTTGATAAAGCAAGAGTGACGAGGTAAACGCATTGAAGCAGTAAACCATTTGTCTTCGTAATAGATGCAGCAGACATTGCGAAGCGTGTCATAGAGCACAACGCGTCGTTGACGCTTTATAAAAATTAATAGCACTCGCATTCGTGCCGACCGCGACGCATCCCATGACCGTTAGTTCCCAAATATTGACCATCATTCCAAAGTAGAACGACGTTTTACGGGCCGTAGGGCGTGGGTGAAGACGTATAGGCGTCAAGTGAGTGCATCGGATGACTCTCGTTGCCTAGAACAATACGTTAGTTTGCATGTCTAGGCACCGAGCATGCCAGTGAAATCACTTGCTTGTCATGTAGTTGTGTGGAAAGAGTGGCGAGTGGTTCGCCTCCCGTTGGCTGGCATACATACCCCACTTGAGAAGAGCATGGAGTAACTATGGCACGCACTCAGGAGGTATTTTCGTGATGCAAACAGCACTTTCGAACGGTGAAGGAGGATGAAATGTACAGAGTCTGGAAGGTAGCCTGTGGTAGGAAGTCAAAAGCAACACAGCCACACGGACCATTCGGACGAGAACGTAAGGCCGCGTGTGTAATTGATGATGATGATGATGATGGTGGGTAATCTTATCTGCCACCTGCTTGATTTACGACTTCCATCCGATTGGATGAAAGAGAACAATAAGGATTTTGGCAGGTCCACGACATATAACAGGACGTCCATGAAAACAGCCCGTTTCCTCTCTACTCCCACCTTCCAACCTCACAGGACCCCCACCTCGATCCCCACCCCAAATTCTATCCTCTCCACCGCGTTGCATGTTTTCTGATGTTCCGTTAATGAGCTTCCCAGGCGCCCTGCGCCTGGTCTCGGAGTTCCTCGCAACTCGCGATCTTTTGCTTTATTCCCTTCTTCCCAGTCAGTCTTATCTTGCTCACCGCATGACAAGTAACTAACTCTTATGAAGCGGCGTAAGCGGCCGGGGGTCATTACCGGACACGAACAACGGTCTGCACGACTTGGGAACAAGGACCCACAGATCATGATGCTGCCCGTCCTCACCTGGGACTAGCCCTGGTCCTCCCTTCCATCGAAAATCTTCTGACACGTCTATAACGGGGCGCACACAAGGTTGTTCCCAAATGGAGACAGTCCGCTTATGGTCAATTCAAGCGACTATCCGTATTCGGTCGAACGATTCGTCTGCTGAAGACAAGGGAAAGGCCCATTTTGCAAACAAGAGATAGCTCGTGGCTTTTCTGTATTAAAAGGTCGAATGGGGTGGTTGCCAGGTTGGTCTTATCCCTCCTTTAGCGATCTCTCCTCCTTCGTCCTCGCCTCCCATATATCCGCTGCCATGGGATTCCCGCCTAACCACCTGTTCTCGGCCTTCTCGTTTATCGGGTTCGTAATGTGCATGATTCCTTTGCGGTGGCATTTGCAAGGTGAGGTCATCCAAACGACTTCTTAGACTCATACTTACTCTTGTGTTTTGCAGCGTATAACGTCGGAACATGCGCTTACATGATTTGGGTCGGGCTGGGTTGTCTAAACCTCTTCATCAATTCGATTATTTGGAATGGAAATGCGATTGATTCGGCGCCCGTCTTCTGTGACATTTGTGCGTTTGGTTTATTTGGTTCACGACCTGGTCTAATGATGCATTTAGCCTTCCGCCTAACCCTCTCGATGGACGTCGCGATTCCCATCTGCTCCCTGGTGATTAACCGCCGATTATTCTTCATCGCGACATCGGATACTGTAGTCGCGTCGAAGAAAGATGTAAGTTTTCGCCATGCGCTACCTGTACCGTCTTCTAACCTTCGCTCAGCGTCAACGCGCTATTATGATGGATCTTGCTTTGGTGATTGGTGTTCCCATCGCGCTGATCATTCTTGGTAAGTACCAGATCTCGACTTGTCGGCGTCTTACACATCCCTCGCTAGCCTACATCCCACAAGGCAACCGCTACAATATCTACGAGGATTGGGGCTGCTTCCCATCAATTTACAACACTTGGGTGTCTGTCATCATCACCAACGTTCCACCCATCGCTATCGGTCTTGTCTCTGCAACCTACTGTGGTACGTGTTTAATCCACTCATTCAGGACATTTCCTGACCGATAACCCACAGTCCGCACGATCATCGCATTCAACAAGCGCCGTCGCCAGTTCCAGGAAGTCCTCTCCGGCCACTCCAACCTCAGTTCCAACCGTTACTTCCGATTGATGATCATGGCTGGCGCAGATATCATCTTCACGGTCCCTCTGGGCGTCTGGGTGTTGATCCTGAATATCCAATACGTACACCCGTGGATCAGCTGGGACAATGTCCACGCCAACTTCATGAATGTTTACCAGTACCCCGCTCTTTACTGGCAGAGCTCAGACAATGCCTTTGGCGTTGAGCTGCAGCGCTGGCTGACTGTCTTCGGCGCTTGGGTGTTCTTCTTGATCTTTGGCATCCACTCCGAGTCGAGGAGGAACTATCGCACTGCGCTGAATTCGTTCGCGCACAAACTTGGTGCTTCGACTACGCTTTTCGGCGGATCTTTGGAAGATACCATGGGGTACGTACTGTCCTGTATGATGTCACCACTTTTGCTCACGTACTCTTCAGGTCAAGATTCGGCTCGACTAAAGATGGCTCGATACCCGTATTCGAGAAGCGTAGAGTGCAGAAGCGCGATTCGCTCGAGTCCTTCACCGACATGTCCATGTCCATGTCGCAGACTAGCGACATGAAGAAGTCTTTCGCTGGCGATACTTCCTTTGGTGCCTTCTCCTTCGCCGACATCGGTGGTGCGCTCGACGAGAAAGAAGCTGAAGCCGTCTCCCCCTCATCAGCATCCACCTCTTCCGCCTCTGTTCCCAGTTCACCCCAAATACCACACGCCGTCCCCCGTCGGCCCTCAGAGACCCTCGACATAGAAATATCCTCGGTGCAACGCATGTCGATGGTCGATGCCATTTCTGTGCCGCAGCCTACACTCGATATCATGCACGTTCCGCGGGAGTCGTCACCGAAATCACTACATCCTCATGACATGGTATAGAGCCATGCGAACCTTCTTTTCCCATGTTCCCTTCTTTATTATAACCTCGTAATACCCTCCGTTATTGCAATTAGCTCGTAGCGGACCCGATGTATCTTTAGTATTCGCGTTCAACCTAACCTATACTGTATTTTGTACTTCTGCCTTTGTTACCGGATGTAGAATGGAAACTTACGAATGTGTTCCAACGTGTGTGAACCTGCGCTGCTAGATTTTGAGGAATCATGTTGACATTTGGGATAAAGGAGCCAGTTGAATCTGGAAATGAGATCCCATGCCAGTACGCTTCAGGAGCTGCGCGTTGTGAAGGCGTATCAAGAGGCTTAGAGGGAGTATCGGGAGCAGCAGCGTTGTTCCCGTGTATGAGCATTTAAATTCGTACTAGTTTCACATTCTCTGACAATCAATGGGAAGTGCCCATTTTCTAGGTGGGACAACAAATTGGTGAATCCTAAGTTGTGTAGTACCTCTCAAGAAATACAGGTTTTGCGTCAAGTAAGGACCGCGTCACTTGCGCATACCAGCTAGAAAAGCGCCTCTGGCAAACTGGAGGCGAGACGAACAACGGCACTACTTAGTCCAAAAACAGGCTCTCAAGTTGCCGTTATGGTATTGTCATTGAAACGCCCGACATGAGCGGAGACGGAAGTTGGATGTTAGTACGAAGAACAACGGCGCAACCGGATGGAGGATACGAGCGAACAGACGGAGGATACCCAGACTTTAAATAAACAGTGGCAGCAAAACCAGATGAAAAGAAGCGACATGTACACCGAGTGAGAGTAGTCCCGTGGAAGAATATATTCAGATATCCAGTTTTAACAGAATGATTACTAGCCTTTCCCAGCACAGCGAAGAGAGGAAGAACGAGCAATACGAAAACTGCATGATGGTTCACTGCTTGACCCAACAAATCTGAGCCACGTGGTGGCTGTGTCAAGAGATCAAAGGTTTCAAGTTTGTTTTCGACCATCATGCTCCTCTAGGTTATAGACTATTACACGCCGGCGTGCGTTCTCCGCCTCCATCAAGCTCGCATCACTTATGTGTCCGCTCTTTGACTCTCGACGGTTGCTCGACGGGTAGCGTACCGAAAATCCAGCACCCGCCTCAATATAATTAATCTCCACCGGGAGTCCATCTTCGGTCCATTCCACTTTTCTCGGAGAAATCACACTCTGAAACTACTTTTGACCCTCCGTCTGGAATTTGTGCATCTGCTTTTAGTCCTGGTCCAAGATTTCTCTTTGCATGCACGGCAGATTTTGGCGACAGATGGGGATTCACGCAATATGCGAGGCGCTGGTCCGTGTGCTCTGGAGGTTTCGTGGCTTCCTGTGATTATTTTCTGGGAGTATTTAAACACCCAGTGGAAAGTGGGGATTCTTCATTCTCCACTGAGAGTTCACTGCATATTCTAAAGATGAAAACCTTCGTCATCCTTGCTGCATTCGTCGCGTCGGCTTCGGCTTTCACGATCACGTTCCAGAACAGCTGCTCGTACAGTACGTTTCTTTACGCTCTTTGCCTTCAGACGTTGGCTGACGGACGTATTCTGCAGCTGTGTGGGCTGCTATCGGAAAGGCGCCCAACGGACAAGTGGATCCGTCGCTTTCGTATGGTGTTGCTCTCGCGCCTGGCGCCTCCAAGTCTTATGGAATAGACGACCATGCACTTGTACGACCTCCTCCCTTCGCTTGTCTCCTTCGTACTTATGAGTCTCAATATCTAGGGCATTCGTGCGTGGGGGCGTACTGGCTGTAACGCCAGCGGCGCGAACTGCGCTACGGGCGCATGCAATGGCGGTATGCTCTAAACTCCCATCCCTGCCTGGTTTACTCACACAGTCTCCCTAGGTCTAGTCTGCAACGACGCCGGCATCACATCGCACGCGCTTCTCTCCGAGTACGGGTATGCCGACTTTGGCCAGTGGGGTGGACAGCGCACCTCTTGGGATCTCAGCTACGTGGGCGGGACGATCAACATCCCCACGACGCTGACGTCGTCCGATGGACAAAGCGTGAAGTGCACTCCGTCGTCGTGCCCTGACGATCAGGCCTATCGCTATGATACGGATTATGCAGCCGATAGGAACTCGCCGCTGGGGGCGACGTACATTCACAAGTTCTGTTGAGGGTGGAAAAATGGAGCGGCGAAACAATCTTTTTCTTTCATTGAAGTAAAATGTACTATGATTGAGAAGATACAGTTTCGTCCTGGACAGTCCAACCAGAAAGTGTGTGCTTGATAGTTGAGAATGTTCTCTACATGCAGCTTCATATCTTTGTTGTGATAAACCATTCTTATTGTGACCTGCAATTTCCAGCTCGCGCCCCGTAAAAATCAGAGGCGCGCGAGGCACCAGCAATATGTGTAAAAGAAATCAGAACGACAAACCACCTCTTCAGAATGTATTCGGATACGGGGACTCGAACCCAGGTCGAGCGTCATTAAATTCACACCAGTCTACACCATAAGATGCACTAATGCTAGCCGCTACAGCATATCCGACCGCACACGGCTCGCACCTATTCATATACGCCACGACATTGATCCTCATGGCAGACCAGTGAAGGCTACTTATTAGTCCCAGGGCAGCGCTGCTTGATCGAGCAAAGACGAATCATGCAGGATGTCACCGATACAACTCGGCGAACGCGATGCGGCCCGTCAGGAAAACGGCGAGAGCGAACGCATCTGCCCCACGTGGTGGCTGTGTTAAGTGATGAAAGCAAATTTTTTCAACCTTGTTCTTGACCATCATGCGCTAACTTAGGATATCGACTACTCGTAATCGCTGACATGCGCTATACGCCTTCATCAAACTCCCATCAATCTTGTTCCCGCTTTTTGACTCTGGACGTGAATATATGTATACGGCCGTCGACTTCTCCCCACCTGAAATGCATCTTGGCGGCAATCACGCTCGGAAACTACATTGGGACCTCCGTCTGGAATATGGTCCTGTCACTGTAAGATGGCTATCGCTTTTTATCCCCATATACAGCGGCGGATTACTGCGGCCATATAGCAATATGCGAGGCACATCATCGGCTTGTCCCTGTCCTCTGGAGGTTTTATAAGGGCCTGATGGGAGAGGCGGTAATTCCTCCCTCTCCACTGAGAGAACCGTGACGCTACGTATGAAAACTTTCGCCATCGTTGCTGCACTTTTCGCGGCGTCGTCGGCTTTCACGATCACGTTCCAGAACAACTGTTCATATAGTACGTTTGGTTCTGTTCTTTCCCTCGCGACGTTGGGTGACGAACGGTTTCCCCAGATGTTTGGGTTACCGTTGATAAACCATCCAACGGACAAGTGGGTCCTTCGCTCACGTACAGTGTTACTCTGGAGCCCGGAGGATCAAAGTCTGATGAGATAGATGATTATGCTCGTGTAGGCCCTCGTTTCTTCGCCTATCTACTTCCCGTTCTCACGAGTCGTAGGGGATCCGCACATGGGGAACGGGCTGTGACTCAGTGGGGGCAAACGTCTGCGCTGTGATATGTCGTGGGGGTGCGGCTCTATTATCCTCTTCATCTTCCTCTGCATGTCATGACGCCGTCCTAGACCCCATCTGCAAAGGTCCTGGTATCACGCCTCCTCTTGCGGAATACGGGTTTGCCAACTTGGGGCCCCGGACTGGCAATCTCACCTATTGGCATCTCACCCGGATGGGCTGGCCGGTCAATGTTCCAACGACGTTGACGTCGTCTGATGGGCAAAGCGTGACGTGTACTGTATCGTCGTGCCCTGACGATCCGGCCTTTGAGCAGGTAAGAAGGAAGCAAGTATCGATGAATTTTGAGGGAGGTAGGAGTTCGGCGCTCGGGGCGACGTATACGCACACGTTCTGTTGAACATGCTGGAATGGGGATGGACGGCTTTTTTCTTTCACTGAGTAATGTGCAGAACATAGATCAAACCTGTATTGCTTCTCTACGGGATCGTACCGTGAATTAAAGCACATAACCAGCTTGTTGTGTCCGGCCTTTCATTCCATCAATTCTCGAAGGAGAAACGTGGCTGAATAACAGAATCATCCTCGGCGTGCTCAAATTGGCGTTCCCTGGTGGTACCGCATTAATTGAAGGCGTCTCTGTCAACATCATTTGTTGGGATCTTAGGATCTTGATTCATACGTAACCGCGGATGAGTAGGATGCGGCGCTGCGTTATCAGCACCGCATTTCTGCTTTAGCCTTTACCGCACTAGCACCCATGCCCCAGCGCTCCCCGTTATATCGTCAACCCTCTCCATATGCTGCCTATATAGCGGGAGATGCTCCTCTGGATTCACCAGAGCTCTTCAGTCTCAGGGATGATTTAAAAGCTTTTCTTTACGAACTCATCGATGAAGCAGATTTGCATCAGGAGACCATCGACATCCTCCGTCAGGTCTTGGCTTCAGCGCAAAGCGAGGCTGATACCACGCCCGCTGTCGAGATGATTCTCCGTGCTGTCTTGAGTGCCGCGGAGTCAGAGCACGCTGCAGCTAAGGCATGCTGTGACGCCCATGCGTCCATATTACCCTCACCAATCCACATCCTTCCCCCTGCGATCATGACCAAGATATTGCATCTCATTGTCCCACCGCTCTGTCGAGGCCCATGGTGGCTTATGCACGTCTGCAGGCGCTGGCGCGCCATGGTGATGTCCAGTCCTACATTGTGGGCGTCGTTCGCGATTCCTATTCCCTCCAGTCCTCAACCACTCGGACATGATACTTTACTTGTTAACGAGGAACCGCTTCTCCGAGGCTTGGAGTATTCTCGTCTCGAACCGCTGACCTTTCATGCGCCCATACGCCATTTACCATCCACACTTTTACACGAACTGTTACACGCGTCTCCGCGCTGGAGGAATCCTTCTCTTGATCAGTGTATGGCGCTGGATTCCGAAGAGTCCCTGATTCTGCCTAATCTCGAAAAGTTGACGCTCTGCGAATCTGATGAAGGATTCACACCCGTCATCCTCAATCGCTTCACCCAGGCGCCTCGACTGACAAAGCTTACATTGGGCGGAAAAGCTGCTCGTCGACTCGGTTCCTTTCCCGGGGATATCGACGTCCTTAGACAGGTCACCAGTGATTTCCCGTGGGCGCAGATTACCGACCTGTCAGTGGCGCTGGATTACAGCTGGATGTCCTACCTGTTCGTCTCCGCGTGTCCCAACCTCATCTCATTTCGGGATACCAGCCGAAGTGATAATTGGGAGGATCGAGAGGATTGGCCTGTCATCGCGCGGGATCAACTCCGAGTCTTGCATTCGCGTAATGTTAGTCTCCTCCGACGCCTATCATGTCCGCATCTCGAAAAGCTGTCTTTGCCCACTGGGCTTGATCTAGTGGGCGAAGAGTCACCCGACGCCGGCCCAAAACACATTGTTCTGGAAATTGGAACTTCTTCTTTGAGGAATGATGTCACCGAGCGACTGCTGCTCCCGTTGAACGGCGCCTGTGTCACTGATTTGACGATAAGGTCCAGGATGATGTCCCTAGAGATGTACCAGATTCTTGACACCGTCGCATCTCATTCCCACATCTTTCCCAACTTGGCGCGACTGCATATACAGCTGGAGCACTCTCAAGAGTCATGCATGATGGCCCAGGACAGCTCGGATTGCCTCTCCATGATGATGTGCGGAGGAGCAAGAGTCTTAGAACATGCCGTTTATGCGCTGCGCGTTCGAAACTCATGGAAGGTGCGCACAGTCTTTGTCGACGTGTTTTGCACGGGCATGGCCGTCCCGCCTTGCATCGACCAATTCTTTTCCGGTCTCCGGGAGAGTAGCGCTACTTACAAGTTGTCGACTTCGCTGACTGGCTGGACAGGTTAGTTACTATTCACCTTGCTTGTAGTTCAAGACTCAGTGACGCCCCCATGCCTAGGTAGCGACTGTGTTCTTGAGGGGACCGCTCGCCGGAGGAGTCCTTCCTACTCCCTCTAGTTTTCTCAACGACTTCTTTCAATGACACAAGTGACGGATGGATTGGATTGGTTCTATTTACGCACAGGTCAGGTCAAGCTGGAGTTTCTTAGATTGCGAGAGACGAGATATTCAAATGGGATGATTAATAATACTTCTGGGACATCTTAAGCTGTTTTCGACGGTCAGACAGTTTAACCTTGGAAAATCAACCGCTGCTTGAGCCAGAGGCGACCGCACTCCCACTCGATGTAGCCGCCGTGGAATTAGTCGCAGAGGTTCCATTGGGTGGCGCGCTGGGAGGGCCTAGGAGATAATTCAGAGGGTAAAAAGGCGTAGATGGACGTAGCAAACGTACCTGCGCCAACGGTGACGGTACCGGTATAGGCGAGCTTTCCCTGGGCATCCTGAATCATCATCATTATTTGAGTACCTGGCATGAACGTTAAGCACCAGGCTAACCAAGACTCAGTGAACAAACGAACGCACCGCTTGCCAGATTGGACGTGTAACTCATCCAGGAGCCGCTGCTGGTACCAAGACTGGCGAGCGCCGCCGCACCAGGCTGCCTGCCAGGGATAACACTGCATGAACAAGTTATGAGAAGGAGGGACAAACGTCAAAGGAATGCAAGCGCACGTCTAGAGCATCGAAGAATTGGTCACAGCGTCAGCAAAAACGAAGCCAATACTTGCAATTATGAATGGCGCTAGGAGAAAAAAAGATGGGTTAGGGCGCTTTTGCTAGCGAGGAACGGAAAGCGCGTACGGGAACTACCACCAAATGTAAGGACACTGGGCTGCCCAGCGACGACGCTGGAGCTGGAATGAGATGAGCCACAGTGAGGCTGCGGGATGAAAGAGAAACTTGCGGGGTGTTGATGAACGGATCGGACTGTGCAAAAACGCTAGGAATGACGGCGACCAGGGCCATGTACTTGAAGAAAGACACGAACATTGTCGTCCTGGTTTGTATAGCGAGAAGCCAAGAG
This sequence comes from Hymenopellis raphanipes, assembly GCA_036872995.1. Classification (NCBI taxonomy): domain Eukaryota; kingdom Fungi; phylum Basidiomycota; class Agaricomycetes; order Agaricales; family Physalacriaceae; genus Hymenopellis; species Hymenopellis raphanipes. The sequence goes on from JAYMDG010000030.1 coordinate 326,914, forward strand.
GGAAAGGGAAGAATGTGTCGCCAAGAAACCGATTCGCCTTTTCAAGGCCGAGCCCATCGCGTACGGTGTCCGCTCAAATTTGCCTCGCGTGCGGAGGATACACTGGCAGCCGCACACCAGCTGGCGTCTTATACAGCGTGATAATCCTGAAATCCGACAAAAGCCGATCATCTGCCAAGTAAACGTCCTTCATGCCAAGAGCGGTCGTCATACTGTAATGTGGCGCGCAGATGAGCTGTATGCAACCAACAGGAATTAGTCAAGATGTACGAATGAGAGAAAGCTGAGCGATAGTCAAAGGAGACAATAAACAATTGACCATAGTTTTTTCACACGCAGGATGCGAACGACCAGACGAAGGGTGCTACCGACCAGAAATAGATAGGTTCAGTGAGTCAAACCAGCCAATATGCGGCGTCGAGTGACAAATATTCCGTCAACGAGTACAGACATTACAGTGAGGGATGTCGCGCCCATCCAGGTAATAGCGAAGGGCTGAATAACGAAAGGCGAAACTACGTTCACAAACCGTTACTTGTAACGAAGTGTTTGTGTCCCGGGTGCAAAACTGTGTATTCGAGAACAGCCACAATTTGCATTTGATTGTCAGCGTCTTCCCTCTTTCCGGTTCCGAGTACCGATGCCGACATCTCGGCATGTCCCGAATTAGACAGCTGGCGGGGGACTGAAACTTTCACCAGTGAAAGTCCAACATGTCTCTTCCAACCACCAGCCATCACCAACCAAATGGCAGTCCCTCATCTCTGCACCTTTTGCCGCCCACTCTCTGCAACTACGGCTGAGAGCGGCTGCGACGATAACCTCAAGACCCGAACTGGATTCAACCACAACTCGATGGCCGGGAACCTGACGACTCAGCGTGCCATTTCAACGGCGCGACTGAGACCCGCGACGACGGCGACTCGACTGTAACCTCGACCGACCACGAAGACCATACCTATCCACAACGGCTTTCTTCCACGGCTCGAACAATGACTGCGACGGCTGCTGGACAAAGTCAAGCTGTGACCACTTGCCAAGGACTGGTGACCATACCCGACTGCGACCGGGTGCGACGACCATGACTTGGGGCTGTTCTGCTCTCTCTTTCTCAACGACGGCTCTCGCAGCAATAACTGTTGTCGCTACTGCGAGACTCGCGTCCCCGCCACGACACCACTGACGCTGAGACTAACGAAAAGAATCGAATGAGCGAAGACTGTAACTGCACCTGCTACCCGCCAAAAAAGGCCATGCTCACGAGAGTTTCCAGGATGCGAAGCAAACTCTGTCTGCAATGACTTGATGGACGTGTCGATGTCTACGCCCACGACTTACTACGATAGATGCCGATTCATTTGACCGGTCCCCTTGTCTCTCTGTCGATTTCTCTATTCGGTTGTACCATACCGTCATACTACATAGCATGTGTGTAGAACTGCTACTGTACCTGAAATGCAACGATTTCGCCTGTAGCCTGCCAGAATCATCATGCGACAAGATAAATGAGTCGATGTTTGCATTGTATATTTCATCCTGAATCAAGACGAATACGATATGAATTGGGCTCAGATCAAGACCGAATCGGAATAAATGTTGGTCGGATTTTAAGAATCAGCCACACATTTTTTGTCAATTCTACCTTGCTCAGATTAACCTTGATTTATTTAAGTCTGCTGTGCAGCGGTGTATGCCCGTCGTAGTGGGAGTCGAGGTTAAGGGAATTGTGAGTTGATGGACTGGGTGTACGGTTTGTGATTCGCCGCTCGGCGGCCCTACTCCCAGTCATGATGGTCGTTCGCCAAGGCGTGATCTGCCCACGTGGTGGCTGTGCTAAAAGATCAAAGCAACCAGTTTGAGGTTTCTTTTTGACCATCATGAACAAATTGCCCCTCTAGGATTCGTACACGCCGGCGTGCATTCTCTGCCTCCATTGAACCCGTATCGATTGTGTTTCCGCTGTTTGACTCCGGATGAATGTATACAACTTCTCCCGCACCTAGAATGCATCTTCGGTGATATCCACTTTATATCCTCGTTCACGGCGGCAGATTACTAGCGACAACATGAGATGCTTACCATCGGCTGGTCCGTGTGCCCTGGAGCTTCAATAAGCGCCTAATAATTCCTCGCTCTTCCCGTGACACTACCCATGAAAACCTTCGCCATCGTTGCTGCACTCGCCGTGGCAGCTTCGGCTTTCAAGATCACGTTCCAGAACAACTGTTCGTATGGTACGTTTGGTGCCGTTGTTTCCCTCGCGACCTTGGTTGACGAACGGGTTCCCTAGCTGTTTGGGCGTCCATTGGAAAAGCACACAGCCGACAAGTAGATCCGTCGCTCTCGTACGGAGCTGTTCTGGATCCAGGAGCATCCAAGTCTTATGCGATAGATGATTATGCAACTGTAGGACCGCTTCCATTCCTTTATCTACTTCCCGTTTCTAATGAGTGCCGACATTTCGTAGGGTATCCGAGCATGGGGAACCGGCTGTGGCTCAGATGGCACGAGCTGCGCTATGAGCGCATGCCATGGAGGTACAAACCTACTATACTCTTCTCCGCATATCATGAAACCATCCTAGGCCTCGTCTGCAACGATGCCGGTATCACATCCCACCTCGCGGAAATGTTTATGACCTTGGACCTTTTGCTGACTGAAAATTTCACCTATTGGCATCTCACCCAAATGGACGGGACGGTCAATATTCCAACGACGCTGATGTCGTCTGATGGGCAAAGTGTGAAGTGCACTCCGTCGTCGTGCGCTGATGATCAGGCCTATAGGGTGAGAACGAAAGATAAATGGGTGAATTTTGAGGCAGGTAGATTTTCGGCGCTGGGGTCGACGTATACGCACATGTTTTGTTGAACTTGAACAACTTTTTCTTTCACTGAAGGTGGTCTAGATGAACAACCTTTCGTCCCGGAAAAATAATGGATGGAGTGTTTCCAGACTCATTCGTTCAACGAACTACGCTCCCTCAAACGACAGAAAATATCCCTTTCACAGCATTTCAGTGCAGCTAGACACAACCTGCATTCGTCAAGAAAACTCTGATCCCTTATAGTCACGGCCCAACAGCTTCATGAAACCACGTCCTCACTTTCAAGGCAGCTCGACACCGGCTTCTCCTCAATGAATAAGGTCAGAACATCGACCAAACTTGTGTATTCCTCATCACGCTAAACAATCGTCATGTAGTCTCGTTAGCTTGAAGACAGTCGTTCTTTCTACTACAGTTGTCACAGTCAAACGGATCCTCTTCTAAACCGAGGATCGTTTATCGACAAACCCGAGGATTTAATACCTCTGGCACCAGTCTGATTGAGCCGTCGATAATTGTTGGTGAATTTGGACCCTATTTTCATCGGTGCGCCCTGCGCCCCTTCCAAACTTGGCGATTTCCACCCGATCTGAAGCGTGTCTAGGTAAGCGCTGGCTGAAACTACGACTCTCTTCTGTTCTTCTTTGATCACACAAGGTGTGGTATATAGACTTGGGGTTTTCCTCCTTTATTCTCAATCAACAACCACTCTCACCTCTAGACTCTTTTGCCCGAAACTACCTATCCACCGCATCCTATTCTACCAAACTACCAGCACACCTTTCTACCATGATATTCCCCCGGGCACACGACTGCATACCCACCGACCCCGCCAACACCCTAACCGAGCGGCTCAACACTCTCCTCAAATACTCTGGCCCCAACTACATCCTTCGGCTGTGTCCGTCCAGCCAGTACCTCCTACAAGCCCCCTTGGTGTTCGCTGCGCCGAATCAGGAGATCAGCACCCTCGGTTATCCGACAGACGATACCCGTGCGACATTGGTCGTCGATGGGCCTGTGGCGGAGGGAAGGGGGCATACGACAGCGGTGGAGGGGAATTGTGAGGCGTGTGACGGGATAAAGATTAGGAATATTCAGGTGTGTGCTCGCTCTTACTCTGTTCAAGAACGTCATTGCTGATTCGCCGGCAGATTGACGGAACACGACGGGGTGCGAGTGCTACGCTTGGAGGAGCAAACATCGAGATTGGGGGACCTAATTCAGATCAAGTCGTCCAGTATGTCAAGTCGTTCGATTCGAGGAGTTGGTCCTGTCTCCATGTCGCGGAGGGCTCGCTTTCGTGTAATAATGTCACGGTGCGCTTCATGCTGCTATGCAGTCGGTCCCGGGACTGAAGACGACCGTGAACAGATTCAAAATAACGAAATCGGACCATGTGGAACGGACGTCTTTGAAGAATGGGCGGACGGTATCAGCTACGCCTGCACTAATGGCGTTATTCGCAACAATATGGTTGTCGGTGCGACTGATGGTGGTATTGTGCTGTTTGGTTCGCCGGGAACGGAAGTGTATAATAACACGATAGCTGCTATGAACGCGAGTTTCAGTCTATCTGATGTGTGCGTCATGAGAGCTGACCATTGTTTCCTTGTAGCACACTCTCTTGGGAGGAATTAACTTGGTTGACTACGAACCTTGGAAAGGCGACTACACCGGTGTGGTCGTGCGAGACAACACGATTCTGGGTGGGTTTGCAACCGACGAGATGGATGGCGATAAAGTGAGAGGCGAGAACGACCGCCGCGTTATCACCAAGTCAGTTTAATCGCCATCTTGGATCTATCTGTCGCTGACGATGTTGTCTAGCATCGGAATAGCCATTGGCCCTCGTACTTGGTTCGGTCGGAAGTATGACACCAACGTCAGTCTATCTGGGACTGTCATCGATAACCATTTCTCGGGAGCGTTCAGCTACGCTATCGCCATCACCACGGCTGAGAACTTTACCGTCACTGGGAACACGCTCTTTGGAAACACATCTTTCATCGGTTCGCCCGGCCCCAATTGCTCTACAGAGATTGCCACGCCGACACCGGAGGCGTTCGTGATGACTGAGAATGTCACAAAGCATGGCGGTAATACTGTTCAGGGAGACTTCGACATTGTCAGCGATGGACATGCCTTGACGTGTGTGTTGCCTCCTGATGGTGGTGATTATTGGCCGTATGGAGAGATTTCGTCGTTTACGCTGGTTGAAGAGCTTGACATCGGTTCATCGCTCCCTGATGCGTCCGGCAGTACTGATACTGATGGCCTCATCGCGTGTTTGGTCGCCGGTGCTTTGTGGGTGGCGCTGTTCTTCTGGTTCTTCAGGAAGTCGTTGCTCAAAAGGACGGCCTCGAAGAGGTTGTATACGAGGTCGCAGTTTGTCAAGACTGATTAGATGACGAGTTTTTTGCTTGTGCGCATTTCTGTGCGTACCATATATCTTGGGACTTTTAGATACCATATTTGTAGACATATAGCTTAGTGAAATATAATACTTGTATCGTCACTCACAACGTTGAAGCTCCAGTTTTAAATTTCCGATCCTGTTTGGCTTGGTGCCCGCGCCGTCGTCGAACAGGCGAATGGGTTAATGGTTGAGGATAGAAGGGCTGGTATATAGACAAATGAGGAAGTCAAATAGGAGACTGGGAGCAGCAAGCACAAGCTGATGAACAGACGAACTGTCAAGACGTCGGACCGTGCTGACGAACAGACAAGCTAACGAACACATGAGCTGGCTAACAATCGAGCGGAAGGACAGACAGCTGGCTATTCATCGACAATAGATGGGCTAGATGACAAGTATCGAGCAGGCAAACAGGCAAGCAACGAGCGGGTAATCTGGCTGGATGGGCATATGAACAGACGACTGGCGAACTGGCGAAGAGACGAGCTGATGAATTGACTGGCGAACTGACGAAGCCGCCATGCCAGCATTTAGAGACAGCTCTCCGCACAGCCGGACACTATACAGAATTTAAAAGCTATGAAGTAAAATCGCGGTGTACTATATTGGACTGACTGTATGCCTACAAAGTTGGTATCTATCTAGCAGGAAATATGGTACGTAAAAATACACACTCTAAAAATGCGCACAAGCCAAAACTCATCGTCGTCTAGTCAGTCTTAACAAACTGCGACCGCCTGTACAACCTCTTCGACGCCATCTTCTTGAGAAGCGACTTCCTGAAGAACCAGCAAAACAGCGCCACCCACAAAGCGCCGGCGACCAAAGACGCAATGAGGCCGCCACTTCTACTTCTGCGTGACGAGCTGCAGCCTTGTGGGAGGGATGAACCATCGACAAGCTCCTCAGCCATCGTAAACGGCGGTATCTCTCCGTACGGCCAATAATCGCCACCATCAGGAGGTAACACGCACGTCAACGCATGTCCATCGCTGACAATGTCGAAGTCTCCCTGGACAGTGCTTTTACCATGCTTCGTCACATTCTCAGTCATCACGAACGCCTCCGGTGTCGGCGTGGCGATCTCCGTAGAGCAATTGGGGCCGGGCGAGCCGATGAAGGATGTGTTTCCAAATAGCGTGTTCCCGGTGACGGTGAAGTTCTCAGCGGTGGTGATGGCGATGGCGTAGCTGAACGCTCCCGAGAAACGGTTATCGATAACAGTCCCAGAGAGACTGACGTTGGCGTCGTACTTCGGACCGAACCAAGTACGAGGGCCAATGGCTATTCCGATGCTAGACGCAATCGTTAGCAACAAACTATAGATGGCACAAATGAACGAACTTGGTAATAGCACGGCGGTCATTCTCCCCTCTCACTTTCTCGCCCTCCATCTCGTCGGTAGCAAACCCGCCCAGAATCGTGTTGTCTCGCACGACCACACCGGTGTAATCACCCTTCCAAGGCTCGTAGTCAACCAGGTTGATGCCTCCTAGGAGAGTGTGCTATGACGAACAATCGGTCAACTCCCCAGCGCGGACACATTAGATAGACTGGCACTCACGTTCATAGCAGCTATGGTGTTGTTATAAACCTGCGTCCCCGGCGAACCAAACAGCACGATCCCGCCATCAGTCGCACCGATGACCATATTGTTGCGAATAACGCCATTCGTGCAGGCGTAGCTGATACCATCCGCCCATTCCTCAAAGACGTCCGTTCCACATGGTCCGATTTCGTTGTTTTGAATCTGTTACGATGGGAATCAGGTCCTAGGAACGACTGCATAGCAGCATGAAGCGCACCGTGACATTATTACACGAAAGCGAGCCCTCAGCGACATGGAGACAGGACCAACTCCGCGAATCAAACGACTTGACATACTCGACGACTTGATCCGAATTAGGTCCACCAATCTCGATATTCGCTCCTCCAAGCGTAGAACTCGCACCCCGTCGTGTTCCATCAATCTGAAAAAGGAGGAGAAACAGATCAACAACTCCGTTCAACCTGTACCGTACGGCCCACGTACCTGAATATTCCTAATCTTTATCCCACTGCACGTATCGCAATTGCCCTCGACCGCCGTCGTATGCCCCTTTCCCTCCGCCACAGGCCCATCGACGACCAACGTCGCACGGGTATCATCTGTCGGATAACCGAGGGTGCTGATCTCTTGATTCGGAGCAGCGAACACCAGAGGGGCTTGTAAGAGATACTGGCTTGATGGGCAAAGCCGGAGAATGTAGTTGGGGCCAGAGAATTTGAGGAGAGTGTTGAGCCGGTCGGTTAGGGTGTTGGCGGGGTCGGCGGGTATGCAGTCGTCCGCCCGGGGGAAGATCATGGTAGCGATGTCGATAGGAAGAAGCGGATAGGATAGGTAGTTTGGTAGTTTCGTCGGGAAAAAGAGTCTAGAGGTGATAGTTGTGGTTGTTGATTGAGAATAAAGGAGGAAAAAGCGCAAATCTATATAGTGATCAAAGTAGAAGAGAAGAAGAGAAATGTAACACACACCTCCGTCATAGTTTCACCCAGCGCTGACCTAGACAAGGTTCAGATCGGGCGCATGTTGCCATATTGAGAAGACGCGCGGGGCGCGCCGATCAAAATAGGTCCAAATTCACAAATAAGCTGAGTCTGCGCATAAGATGAGAGACCATCGATTTCCCGTAGCCGCTCTCTCTTTCCCAAACGAGAATCGATAATGGGAAACGCATCTTCCTTTTCTGCTCGACGCACCAGCCTCGAGTCTCCGTTAGGAGATTAACAGAAGCGGTCCGGGGCTGCATAGGCGTCATTTTTGGTCTCGTCGAGAGCCACTTGAGCCGTGAACGTCCTCTTGGTGATGATCTGATTTACATGGCGGTTTCTGCTTGCCTGTGAATTATCCTCGAATTCATCCTATTTCGAGTTGGGATGCGCAATTAAAAGAGACGGCGACTAGTGTTAGGGGGATTTAGGTGTAGGTAAATTACCTTGGCAGATTAACATGGTAGTTCTTCATGTGGTTCCGTTGAAATTAACCGCCGGCTTCTTTTTCACAAATATGTACAAACCGCGGCCGGCTTCCTTTCCATTACGCATTGCGCCTTATCACACCCTTATAAAACATGTACACCACGCAGAAGTGTAAATAAGTATCCCCTTATTCGCTGAACTCGTCCTCCTGCCCCTTTCCTTTTGATGGCTCTCCATCCGCTACAACAATTTCTCGACGAACCGTTCTCCGTTTTTGCCTGCCTCGAGAAAGCCGGACATTCGTGATTGGGCAACTTGGAAGTCTGTCCTGAAAATCTACCCTGTCCCTTGGGTATGGACCACCTACCTCAAGCTCTGCTACTACCTACACATCTTTGACTGCCACCGACAATGTTGGGAACTGTTGGTCATATTGCGAAAGTCGGCCTCCAGATCGATTGCATCCTCAAGATCGTACCTACTGTGGAATTGACTTGAGCCTTAGGATGTCTTTGTACGACAGTATCTCCACCTTCGCGTCACCAAGCACATAAAGGCTGTGATCCTGCTCTTGTTCTCCAACCACCCCTTCGCACTGGAGCAGCTTCGATACGCTGATCGTGTTCATCTGTTCATTCCTCCGAGCTCGCGATGAACGACTCTGTGGTCTGGTTGTCGAATCGCCGGAACATGTGATCCTAATCCGTACCAGTCACTCGGACCTTGTGGATTTATGTATCACTACCATCACGCTACTCGACGCGAAACGTTAGCCAGGTTGCCGATGGGCAACGGCGGTGCTCTGCACACACCAATTTTCAGGACACGTGCACGCCACTTGTCGCGAAGCTCATTCATGACACCTTTGAAGTACTAGTTATTCAACACTTTTGATCTTCAACAACTGACATGTTCGTAGCCTGTGCCTGCTGTGCGCATGCGGCACCGAAGACATCTGATTTGATTCTTGAAAGAGTAACCCGCCCATGCTCCGTTAGTGCACGACGATTCAGACAGCAACGCAGGCTCCTTGTAGCTTTACCTCTGTTGTTCTTAACTTGTCTATGTACTGAATTCATTTCTTGCATTACCCACTTCTTTGTTTGGCCGTTGTCTCTTCTCGCAGTAAGGGTGACCGAATTAAAGACGTATATCTCTGAGCTAGTGCCTACAGTTCCCCGGGACCTTCTCAAATGTGGAGATATCCCAGCGGGCGCTCAGGCTAGGTGGAAATGCGGTCTCGCTCGCTGGTATAACATTTCCACCGACGGCGTGCTGCCACATCTACCTACCTACCTACCATAGCCTTCTTCAAGATCCCTCAGCAATGACATGTCCGAAACTCCGATACCGCGACATATATTATGACAAGTTCAACACATTCTCGTGGTGTAGCAATGTTGTCGCAAACTGCCAACTGGCTGTGCTTGTGCATGGTAGTTCATACATAAAGGTGTACACTGATTAATGGGTATCACTACTGCTTCATTGGGAGAGACACTGGTGGACCTATCTGCTTGTGGAATGAGACAACGACGGTTCCATCGTCCTTTCTCTCCGCTAAGTATAATGCCTTCATCCAATCCACCAAGGTGCAGAACCACATCGTTGCTGGGAATCACTTGCTCATCTACCCATGCGGCAGCTCGTGTTGTCCACAAATGGCGCACTCTAATGGAAACTTGTAAAAAATTAGATGTGTGCAAGCTGTCCTGGTAGACTGTACAAGCAAGGTAATCAGCCGCCGCAGGCGGCACTTCCCAAGTTCGAGGATGGTTGCGGAAAAGAACACGTGGGGGCTGTGCAAAGCGTTGCACATGTTTGGCTTGGTACGCGCGTCGCGTCCATCATCCCTTTACACTTCCATCATACTACCACGCAGCGATGGCGTCGAGCTCGATGGACATTGATGCACCCGCCCCAAAGTTTGTACTGGACGAATTCATCGCAGCCGCGCTTTCGGGGACGCCAGCAGAGCTACATCCATTTTTCGAGAGCTTCCGGACATTGTATACACGAAAGTGCGTTTGACTTTTCCCCTTCTCGCATTGGATGCGCTCTAACCGGTCCACCAGATTATGGCACCAGCTCACGCAAAAGCTGTTCGAATTCTTCGCTACGCCCATTTCAGCGCCGTACCGTGTAGACGTCTTTACCCGCTTTGTGCGCGACTTTGAGGGACGGCTAAATCAGCTGCGGCTCGTGGAGATGGGCGTCAAGGTCGCCAGGGAGATCGACAACCCCCAAGCGCATCTGGTGTTTTTGACGGAGCTGCTGGCGCGTATCGAGGGCGGCAAGGCGGAGGTTACGGAGCGGACGCCACGAGAGGGTGCAGAGGTGGAGGGCGCAAAGGTGCTCCTGCTTGCGACGATTGGGCATGCGAAGCTTGTATACGGCGATTTGGAGGGCACCAAGGCCGATATGGACAAGGCGTGGGAGGTCCTGGATGGGCTGGAGGGCGTGGACAGCCAGGTGAATGCGGCATATTATGTCCTGGCGGCGGATTATTACAAGGTATGTTGCCTCTCCATGCACTGGATGTCTGGCTGATCATGGATTTGTAGGCCAAAGCGGAGTATGCGCCGTACTATCGTAATTCGCTGTTGTATCTGGCATGTGTAGATCCTGCAACGGATATGACGCCCGAGGAGCGGCTGGCTCGTGCCCACGATTTGGGCATCTCTGCATTCCTTGGCGATACGATATACAACTTTGGTGAACTGGTACGTGATGTGTCCTTCCGTTGTATGCCTATTAACGTTGCTTGTAGCTCATGCACCCCATCTTGGACGCGTTAAATGGCACCCCGCACGAATGGATCAAACGCTTGTTATTCACGTTTAACGAGGGAAGCATTGGAAAGTTTGAAGCTCTTGCGCCTCTGTTCCCGCAGGAGGTATGTTTGTTTCGACCATATGTCCTATATCGATACTCATCTTTGCCCAGCCAATCCTGCAAGAAAACTATGCCTTCCTTCGCCAAAAGATCTGCCTGATGGCTCTCATCGAATCCGTCTCCTCCCGGCCTTCTGCGGGTCGTGCAAACCTCACGTTCCCTACGATCGCGACGGAGACGCACCTGCCGCTCGAGGAGGTCGAGCATCTCGTGATGAAGGCGCTGTCGCTCAAGCTGATTCGGGGCAGCATCGACCAGGTTGATGGAAAAGTTAGCGTGGGATGGGTGCAGCCGCGCGTGCTTAGTACGACTCAGATTGCGACGCTGGGTGAGAGGATTGGTGAGTGGACGAAGGGCTTGGAAGGGGTGAGGGGAAGAGTGGAGGTTAGTGTGTAGCGTACCGTCTAATGTTGATTAAACGTATACTGTCGATGCGGGCTTCGTTCCTTTGAGGAGGTGTTTTACTCTGTTCATCGGATATGGTGTAACGGCTAACATTAGCGCCTCTCATGAGTCACTTCGTGAGTAGAGTGATTGCGCGCTAGCTCGAGGTTCGATTCCCCGTATCCGAATGGGTTGTTTCATTCTATGTTTTCTTTCGAGTTATCCTGATTCCTTTTGCATGTGTCTGCGTGGCGTGGGGCTCTGCAACGCTGAATACGGAATTTCTACAGGCTTCCCACCGGCTAAGCCGTATGTACAACGAAGCTTGTTAATAGAAAAGGAGCTATTTTCCGAGTCGGGTGAAGAGAGACATTTTACCGACACAGCACGGGATCAACCATTCTAGGTCCTAGCCACCGCCAGTTGCTCTGTTTCGCCATATGCGCCTGAATCACAGCTCCTTCTCGGAGTTTTTCCTCCATGGAAGTGTGTTTGCTTTCATAAAGGTGAATCGGTTTCTCGGTGACACACTCTTCCTTTCCCTTTTCCTCTCACAAAACGACGACAATGATCTTCTCGTCTGTCTTTAAGTACATAGCCCTCGGCTTCGCCGTCATTCCTAGCGCTCTTGCACAGCAGCCGGGGGCTCCGTTCATCCATACACCGCAAGTTTCCCTTTTTCTTTCCTTTAGGTGGCTCATTCGATTTTCCTGCAGCGCCAGCGTCATCGATGGGCAGCCGACTCTTCTTGAGTTTGGTGGCGATGCACGTACGTTTAAACCATGCTTTTCGTCTCTCTCTGGGTAGCACGGCCTGCGTGCTGACTCGTCTTATGTAGCGCCATTCTTCCTCGCAAGTATCCGTTTTCGTTTGTCTGCCGACACTCTTTTAACCCGTCTTTCTCTAGAGGTGCGCTGCCTCCCGTTCACGCATCATCTATCCCTCCTACTCACCTTTTATCATGCAGCATTCACCCCGGCGGACAACCCGACGCTGCATCCCTGGACGATCTCGGTACCTATAATGCTCCCACGTTGACTGTTACGCTCGATTTCGCAGCTGGTGCGTCTTGCTGAGTCCCGGTCCGCTGAACCGTGACGTTCATGTTGGCATGTTGTATAATGCAAGCCGATCCCGAGCTTACCGATCCCCGGACCCCGATCTTACTTATCCCGACGGTTTTGTCAGCGCCACACCGACGCTTACTCTCGCGTTCTCGTAGATTCTCCTATGAACAATTTAGGATACATATAGAATAGTCTAGGGTATAAAAGCCTCCCATTTCGTGTACTACATACATAGAATTTAATCTCTCTTCTCCTCCCACAAAGTACCTGCTGCTAACAGGTTATGGGCCCCGGCCCTAACTAAAGCATCGAATACTCACACCCACACTCGCATAAACTCCTCGACAAGACCCCTTCACTATGTCCACCAACACCCTCTCATCGACCGCCAAGCTCGGGGAGTACTTCGCGAAGCTCCCGCAGTGTAAGGCTGACGGCACCAACTGGGTCTTCTACCGCGACCGGTTCCTGTACGCGCTCGATGCCGCCGGTCTCGCAGACCATTTCGAAGATGCCCCTGTGGGTACAGCGACTATGCCGACCGCGCCGGTGGTGGCAGACTCATCGGCTCCCACGCAGGATGAAATCAAGGCGACGAAGGAGTACCTGCAACAGCGCCGGATTTGGAAGTCCGAGCAGGCAGTAATAAAGCAGGGGCTCGCATCTTGTATCCCGGATTCGTTGTTCCTGAAGGTGAAGGCCGAGGTGACGGCGAAGGCGATGTGGGAGAAGGTGAAGAACGAGTACGAAAGGAAGTCGAAGATGGTCACGGTTGACCTGCGACGCAAGCTCCAGGATGAGCGATGCGTAGAGGGAGCAGATGTGAAGGCTCACCTCACGAAACTACAGTCCATACGCGAGGACCTCATCGCGATGGGAGCAGACCCCGGCGACGATAACTTTGTCGCAATCGTGCTCGGATCACTCCCCGCCTCATTCGAAACATATCTCTCCGCGCTTACGGGCGCATCCACACTACTCGGCAAGGTTCTCGATCCCGATATGGTGCTGCAGGGCATCAACGACGAGGCAGACCGACGGAAGGTCAGGTCAGCAGGAAAGGGCGAGAAGGAGGCCGCGTTCTATAGCGGGAACGGCGGCAAGAAGTCGAAGAAGTCGGTGGAATGTTTCAATTGCCACAAGAAAGGGCACATGGCGAGAGATTGTTGGGCGAAGGGAGGAGGAAAAGAAGGTCAAGGCCCGAGGAAAGGCCGAGGACAGGCAAATGCGGCGAAAGAAGAGAAGGAATTCGACGCCGCGTGGTTTGCGAAGGAAGAAGAGGAGGTGGATCTTGATTGGGCTGAAGAAGAAGAGGACTTCTCGGATTTGCCACCCCTCGTGAACGCCAGCGACGGCGAAGACGAAGCTGAACCAGACGTCAGCACATCGGAGCTTGTAGGGGAAATGACCTCCCTTACCTCGAAGCAGCTTGCGGCAGCTGCACTCGAAGCAGAGCGCGAGTACGAAGTCGATATCTTCGACTCCGGCGCTACCCAGCACATGACGCCGTCGCGTCAGAGGTTGATGAACTACACAGCTATCAAGCCACGAGGGATTATGGCGGCGGACAAGAAGCGATTTGAGGCGATCGGGAAGGGCGAGATGCACATCAGGATTCCTAATGGGAAGAGTTACTCGAGGGTCCTGGTGAAGAACGTACTACACGCACCCAATCTCGGAGTCAGTCTCCTCTCTGTTGGCCGAATCGACGAAGCAGGGTACCATCTACATTTTGGAGATCAGCAATGCCGGTTCTTTGACAAGAAGTTCCACGAACTCGGCTCCATTTCCCTGCACAACGGCCTGTACAGGCTACACGTGCCTGTATCTATCCCCGAATCCGCCAGTTATGTCGACGATGAACCACGTATTGTTACCCCGGACGAACTCCATCGTCTGATGGGCCACCTTCCAATCGACGCAGCGAAGAAGCTGGTGAAGGATCAGCTGGTTGAAGGGTTGGAGCTGGATGAGAGCTCACCTATCTCGAAGGATCCATGCGAGTCATGTCTGCAAGGCAGAATGACGCGGAAGGCAGTCTCTAAAACTAGGGAGAATGACGCGTCAGGGGGAGTTGGCGACCAAGTGCACAGCGACGTGTGGGGGCCAGCCAGTGTAGAGACTCCCCAGCACAAGAAATACTACGTTACCTTCACGGACGACGCGTCGTGGTACTCGGTAGCAATGCTACTCCACGCCAAGGACGAGACTTTGCCAAGTTTCAAGGATCTTGAAGCACGCTGGGAGAAGGAGCATGGAATAAAGATAAAGATCTTGCATTCAGATGGGGGAGGAGAGTACAAAGGACATGAGTTCGACAATTTCCTAGCCGAGAAGGGGATCCAACGGCGTTTTACCGTACACGACACGCCAGAGCATAATGGAGTCGCCGAGAGACTCAACCGAATACTCCTCGAGAAGGTCCGAGCGATGCTTCATGCCGCGGGATTGCCGAAGAATTTGTGGGGCGAGGCGTTGAAGCACGCCATTTGGTTGAAGAACCGGACGTCATCAAAAGCCGTCGAAGGACGCACACCATACGAGGTGTTCTACGGAGAGAAGCCAGACTTGCGGCAGATCCATGAGTGGGGCTGCAAGGTCTGGGTGCATGTTGAAGAGGGATCCAAAATCGAAGGGCGCGCGCGCGAAGGACGGTGGCTTGGTTTTGACCAAGACAGTAACGGCCACCGGATATACTACCCCGATAATCGGTCCATACGCGTTGAACGCAGCGTCCGTTTCCCAGAAGTCAGGAGAAAGGAAGGAGGGATCCACAGGGTGCTGGATGAGGGGGAGAAAGAGATTAGTGAAGAAAAGAAACCAGAAAACATCCAGCCCGCACCTCAGACACCAAAACCGGCACCACAAACCCCACCAGTATCCTATACTCCGCCAAGTTCTCCACTCACGACGCCACCAGAAACACCACAGTCGAGTCCAACGACGTCGAAGAAGCCTGCGAAGCCAGTCGCGCCGCGGGATATTTCCAGCAAAATCGACCCGCAGAATATTATCGAAGGCACTCGAACACGTCGAGCTGCCCACCACGACTTCGCATATGCGGCTCTGGAAGACATGTCGGATGAGCCGAGCGTTGAGGAGGCGATGAAGAGGGAGGATTGGCCGCTGTTCAAGCAGGCCATGGACGTCGAGATGGAAACGATGGGAAGGACAGGCACGTTCGGTGATAAACCGGTTCCGAGGCCCGTCGGCAGCAATGTCATCGGATCAAAGTGGACCCTGCTGATCAAGCGGAGGGCAAACGGAGCCATCGACAAATACAAGGCGCGTCTCGTTGCGCGCGGATTCACGCAAGTCCAAGGAGTGGACTATTTCCAAACATTTTCACCCACGGCAAAGCTATCATCACTCCGCACCATTTTATCCCTCGCAGCACGCTTTGACTGGGACATCAAAGTGTTTGATTACTCGGCCGCCTTTCTGAACGGCGAGTTTACGGACGATGAAGAAGTATACATGGAACAGCCGCCTTACTACACGAACGGCAACTCTCACCAGGTCATCCGCCTTCGACGCACGATTTACGGACTCAAACAGTCGAGCCGTAAGTGGTATGAGAAGCTGACATCAGCTCTCGCAACACTTGGCATCCATCCTCTCCGCTCCGACCACGCTGTCTATCGTCTCATCCGAGGAGACAAGTTCATATTCATTGCTATCCATATCGACGACAGCACCATCACCGGCAATTCACCCGCATTGATTGATGAAGTGCAAGAAGAAATTGGGCGCATTTTCAAGATCACGATGCTGGGACCAATCAGCTGGTTGCTGGGTATGGAGGTCACACGGAATCGCAAGAAGCGCACATTGACGCTCTCCCAAACGACATACATTAACTCCCTTCTCCGGAAATTCCACATGACGGACTGCAAAGCCGTCTCTGTCCCACTTGATCCCTCGACTCAGCTCTCACGAGAGCAATGCCCTGACCCAGAAGATCGCGAAGCCGTTGCTCATATGCACAATGTTCCATACAAGGAACTCGTCGGTGGATTTATTTGGCTCTCCACAGCGACTCGACCAGACTTAGCGTTTACAGTCTGTGTCCTATCCCGATTCCTCAGTAACCCTGGTCAGCCTCACTGGAACGCGGCAAAATGCGTACTCCAATATCTCAAGGGTACTCGGACCCTTTCCCTCACGTACGGCGCATCAGACGACAGTCTAGGTCTCGATATCTTTGGAGATGCTGATGGCATGTCACTCGAGACCCGCAAAGCCGTATCAGGCTACGCGTTTGTTCTGAACGGAGGTGCCGTATCCTGGTCATCGAAGCAACAGGAGATTGTTGCATTATCCACGACGGAAGCCGAGTACATCGCCATGACCTACACGGCGAAAGAGGCACTTTGGTTCCGCTCCTTGATTTCGGAACTGTTCGGTCCGATCTCCTTCCCTCTTACCATCTACAACGACAATCAGGCCACCATTTCACTGGCACACGCCGAACTCGGACAGTTCCACGCTCGCACCAAGCACATCGATATACGTTATCATTTCATTCGCGAGAAGATCCAGGACGGCACACTTGAGATCATTTACTGCCCGACATCCGAGATGACAGCCGACATCATGACCAAGGCACTCGCATCGTTCAAGTTTCAGCCACTTGTTCGCGCACTCGGATTGATTACGGCTTGAGGGGGAGTGTTGTATAATGCAAGCCGATCCCGAGCTTACCGATCCCCGGACCCCGATCTTACTTATCCCGACGGTTTTGTCAGCGCCACACCGACGCTTACTCTCGCGTTCTCGTAGATTCTCCTATGAACAATTTAGGATACATATAGAATAGTCTAGGGTATAAAAGCCTCCCATTTCGTGTACTACATACATAGAATTTAATCTCTCTTCTCCTCCCACAAAGTACCTGCTGCTAACATGGCACTGGCAGGCATGGCTATAATGTTCGTGATTCGGGATGCTACGGGTGCGGTAGCCCAGAGTGCTGTCGTTGTCGTTCAAGCGGCGGGTGGTAGTACGTCCAGCTGCGTGCTGCCGTGGTGGATAGAAGTACACTGAAATTGGTGACTAGGTACGACCATGTCTGCCAGTGGAACGTCTATGACTAGTAGTACTTCCTCGACGACTACAACTTCATCGAGTGGGAGTGCGACTGCCTCTGGCTCCAGCAGCGTCTGACGGCCGTAAACCCCAGAAATATTATCATTATTCATCCCATTTGACTCGGACTATCTCGTCTCGCGAAATCTAAGAAACGCAAGCTTGTGCGACCAATCCAACCCATCTGCCACTTGCGTCATTCAAGGCAGTCGTCAAGAAAGCTAAAGTGTGCGCCTTCCATGAGTTTCTGAAACATGGCTGTTTTCAGAGTTTTGTCTCCGCGGAAGTGTTTTTGCTTTTCAGGCCACGTTGAGCACTATCAAACTGTAAACGAGTCGCTGCGTGATGCGCGGCTGCCAGTTTATCGATATATCCTCCGGACGGGGGGGAAATTGGAGTGGACCCACACAATGGAACCTTTTTCGTAGCCTTTATAAAGGTGAATCGGTGTCTCAGTGATACATTCTTCTTCTCTTTCCCTCTTAAACCAAAACGACGACAACGATGTTCTCATCTGTCTTCACGTACATAGCCCTCGGCTTCGCTGTCATTCCTAGCGCTCTTGGACAGGTGCCGGGGGATCCGTTCATTAATACCCCGCAAGTTTCCTTGTTGTTCCCTCTGGCAGGCGCCGTGGTGACTTACTGTTTTCCTGCAGCACCAGCGTCATCTCTGGCGAGCCCCTACGTCTTACGTTCGGAGGCACTGCGCGTACGTTCTTTCCATCTCTCTCGGCGCACGGCCTGTGTGCTGACTCGTCCTATGTAGCGCCATTCATCCTCGCAAGTCTCCATTTCGTTTATCTGCTGACACTTTCTTTCAACCCCATTTCTTCGGTCCTCCTGTAGAGGTGCGCTCTTTGTCCCTCCTGCCTATCTATGTACAACTAACTGGTGGCCAGTATTCTCCCCGGCGGGCAAGTCGACGCTCCGGCCCTCGAAAATCTCGGTACCTCCGATGTGACCTGGTTGAGTTTTACGCTGGATATCGCAGCTGGTGCATCTATGTTCCCTTGCTCACCGAGTCCCGGTGCTTAAGAGTGGTGTCAGGCACGGCTATAACGTTCGCGATTAGGGATGCCCAGGGTAGGCTAGGCTATAGCGCTACCGTCACCGTTGGGGCGGGTCCTAGTAGCAGCAGTACGTTTTCTCTAAGTACTGCCGTTATGGATAGCCTCTGACTTTTCTTCTAGGCACTACCAGCGCGTCTGCGGAGTATATACATCTTTCACCACATCCATAGCAGCTTAGGACGCGCACACCCACACTCGGGGGTGCACACCCACACTCGGACATGGGCATCCGCACTCGCTAGCCTGCGTCGCGTCCTGGGAAATTATGTCGCGTGGTTCTATATTTGAAATTCAAAAATCACTTCCCTCCGTCCACCACCTTCCCGCCTGCACTTTAGGTCTCTGATACTTTGATTCTTGAGTCATGAGTCGGCGACGCGCTCGAACGAAGAGCGACAGCGCATTCTTGGACAACGTCAGCAACCGGGACGTGAAGGCTTTCCGCGACTATGTATGTGCCAGATTTAGCTGTCGGTCCGCAAGCTGACCAATTCAGACTTTTTCCCCACGCGACATCTTTCAAAACCCCACGACGTTTCTGACCACAGATTGGGTTCATGTAGGCGAGCTTCGGGCCTTGCTGAGGCAGTTCGTCCCCGAATCATCGAAATTGGCACCATGTCCCATCACGCATGAGCCGGAAACTGCGCGCAAGATTGAGCCTGACACGGCGTCGACGAGCATCCCCCAGCAGGACATCATAACACGGTCAACAATTCTAAACGGCTACGAGGTTCTTGAAATTTTAGACAGTTCCGACTTAGAGGTGGATCCAGAGGACGATGGGAGCGACACAGCGTACAACGGCGATATCTCGGATTATGTGGATGGTACGTCCTACTCCCAGTTTTCTGAACAGCAGGCTTAATTCACTTGTTAGAACTATTAGTTCCCTCTCCAACGCTGTCATCGCCTTCGCGCCCGGCTAGTTCGATCATTCCATTTATTTGATTGCGCCTTTCCTAACCTATTTACCAGCCAGTTTATGTGTCGACCGTGATGAAAGGGATGCTAACAGCGAAAGTGTAAAGGGTACGTCGTTCTTTTGCATGGGAATCCTGGATTCACTCTTTCTTTTCAGCTTCGAATGGAATTCGGGAACCTGTCGACCTTCCGACAACAAAGGCGAACATTGAACCCAATGAGCTGCTTCGAAAACGGATCCAGGCTAATGGTGCACTGACTAGCACCGTTCGGTCGATCGATAAAGGTCAGTTCGGATGATTATCGCATGGCCAGGATTATTCACATTTTGGAATGTAGTATCTGCGACGCACTTGATTACGAAGGCACTTACGGCTGTCTTACCTGCCCTTCAGTCGCCCCGGTTGCGGCATGCTCCGTTGGGCCTAGGGATTGAAGGCATGTACTCATAGCTCCACTTTCCATCTTTGTACTCATGAGTATTGCAGCGGTGACGGGATTGGTACGAGCTGACATAGAGAAACCTCCTGCTGAGCGCTGCATCTACACCGCGATGATGAGTCCAAGCGGCGGAACACTCGTGTATACTGGATATTCATATTTTTTAAATCTTGTTCACAACGCATTTGCCAGTGGACTGCGTGTCGATGCCACATTTAGACGTGTAAGCGGAGAATTGAAGGAGTGGGAGATAGTGATCTGGTTTGCACCGGCAGCTCGAGGTTAGATCCCCGTTACTCCAAGTCCGATGTATTTTGATCTCATTCCCTCTTACAGCTGTCACCGTCGCTCGTATCTACACCTGCAGGGCAGATTGAGGAACTGGACATCTTTCTTACTGTAGACCAGTTTAATCAAGTTTCAATGTGGTAGAGACCTCAACGAGTCAACGGATCACGCGAGTTTATCCGTACTCGATCCGCTCGGTCATCTCGGAGATCCGATCCGTTTGATCCGTAGACCCGTGGCGGGTCAGATCACATACGGATCGCGGATCAGCCTCTGGAGGCACGAGTACTCGTCGCGAGTACTCGTGTTGACTCGTCATTATTTAGACACATATTTAATACTAATTTACAAATTTTTCCGAAGTCCAACGGCCCCCTGCGTCGCTCAAATGAGCCGTTCGCATATATTTCTTGGTAATTCTCACGACTCGGCAATCGCCGAGAGGCCGCGTAAGCCTATGATCACGGCCTCTTTCTCTCTTCTTCACACCACCATGACCACCCAGGGAGTGACGACCGTCGCCCCTGCCGTTCTGACGATTGTCAGGCGGCCTCTGGGGTGTGGATATTGGTCTCAGCTATGTGCCGGACCCGCTGCTGCTGTCTCTGCGACAGCAGCTAACGATTACATCGATCTGACGACTGGTGACGCCACCGCCGACAACGATAACGACGATCGCGATGACAAGGACGCAGCGATGACGAGGACGGGTGATGTAGCGGTGGTGATGGGCGATGAGGACGCGGTGATGTTGATAACGGCGACGCGTCGTCTACCAGGGTATGTAACATTTCCACTACTACAACTACTGCCAACACCACCTCCACCTCCACCACCACCACCATCTGCACCACCTTCACCACTCCACCAGCGTCACCACGATCTCCACCAGCGCCACCACTACGACTCTCACCCTCATTCCCACCTCCACTACCCTCAGTCCTTGCTCATGCACGGCTGAGTGTCCCCGTGCCATTGCCCGGGGATACTCGTCGCGCATGAATGGATTTGGGTACTGGCGATACTCGAGTAAACTCGAGTACTCGATCCGCTCGGGCATGTCGGCGATCCGATCCGTCTGATTCGCGGATCGATAGCGGGTCGGATCGCTTAAGGATCGTGGATCAGCCCTCTTGGCCACGAGTACTCGTGTAATGGATCACGGATCTCACTCGAGTTTGACTCGTTGAGGTCTCTACAATGTGGTATCCATGTCTACAACAATTCCATAATCACTTCTATTCTACTCAAACGGCGGCGGGGGCATTACACTGGGTGACATGTATGCGACATGTGGCGTATACAGCTAACATGTTCGAAGTCTCGATATGCTGTTCAGATTGTGATGGGCATGCCCGAATGTGGGTGTGCACCCCCGAGTGTGGGTGTGCGCGCTACGCGCTGCTGTGAATGTGGTGAAAGTTGTCTTTACTCCGTCTACGACTAGTATTTCCTCGGCGACCACGACTACGTCCAGTGGGAGCGCGAGCGCCTCGAGCTCAAGCAGCGGTTGATTTCCACGAGTTAGACTGTCTCATCGGCATAAATAAGTTAGGGTGTCCTAGAAATATCATTATTATGTGTTACAAACAAGCTAAAATCCGTCATGTTCAACAGAACGTGTGGGTATACGTCGCCCCCAGCGCCGAATTCCTACCCGCCACATAATTCATCCATTTTTGGTTCCTTTTGACTGGCATAAAGGCCTGATCGTCAGGGCACGACGACGGAGTGCACTTTACGCTTTGCCCATCAGACGACGTCAGCGTCGTTGCAATATTGACCGTCCCGTCCATTCGAGTGAGATGCCAATAGGTGAGATTTCCAGTAGGGGGACCCAAGTGGACAAACCCGTATTCCGAGAGGTGGGATATGATGCCGGGGATGCACTCAAGGGGGAGCACGCGGTCACTATATGCAGAGGGAGATGAAGAGTGCACTGGTGGCCGCCCGCTAAAAGTGCCCCAGCTGCAGGTGGTTCCCCATGCACCGATAGCCTATGCTCGTTAGAAACAGGAAGTAGATAAGCCAAGGGACGAGGGCCTACCAATGCGTAATCGCCTATTTCCTGCGCCTTGGAGGCTCCAGGCTCCAGAGCAACGCCGAGGGAGAGCCATGGATGCAACAGATCCGCTGAGGTGTTGCTTGCTCTTGCAATGGTGCCCCAAACAGCTGGGTGAACCGTTCGTCAACCATCGTCGCGAGTGAAAGAGCAGAACCAAACGTACCATATGAACAGTTGTTCTGGAACGTGATTGTGAAACCAGAAGATGCCGCGATGAGTGCAGCAACGATGGCGAAGGTTTTCATACGTAGCATCACGGTTCTCTCAGAGTCCGGGAGAAGGAGGAGTTTCCATCTCCCGTTAGGCGCTTATAAAAGCTCCAGAGGACACGGACCAGCCAATGATAAGCATCGCGTGTTTCCTAATCCGCCGCCGTGAATGAATATAAGAAGCGATAGCCATCTTACAGCGACAGTTCCCAGATTCCAGACGGAGGTGCCAATGCAGTTTCGGAGCGTGATTGCCGCCAAGATGATTTTAGGTGCGGGAGAAGTCGTTTACATACATCGAAAATCAAAGAGCGGGAACATGATTGATGAGAGTTCGATGAAGGCGGAGAATGCACGCTGGCAGCGGTTTACGAGTGGTCGGTATCCTAGAGGCGCACAAACATTTAACTTTCAAAATCGGCACAGCCACCACGTGGCCCAGCTCATGCGCGAGTAACCCCGCGATCTCGAGGGCGCACAGCCACCCAAACGGTCCCACCGTTTCGACCGTTTGTGCCGAGATGCCGACCGTGCGACCGTTTGACCGTTTGAGAGCGAGAGTTCGAATCACGCGATGGCCCCGCTTCCCCCTCTCCCTTTTTTTTTTTTTTTTTTTTTTTTTAAAGTCCAAATAGGGGCTGGCGCGCCCGGTGCTGTTGAATGTCAAGGTCAAGGTGTGCGTTATAATTTGGAATAGAGAAATGAAGTTAAACAAAGCATTCTGAAGACTGTTTTGACTGTTGTGATTGAACGAGGTTTGTAAACTGAGAACAAGGCTTAAACATTGAGATGATAATTTTCATAGTGAGTCAGGTCTATGCATTGTGAGATCAGTCTGAGATGAAGAGAGATGGGATGACACGAAACGAAATATAATGGTATCTTACTGAGTAAGTAGCTGCTGTCGGGTGATAAGATCGGACTACACGTCACTCCAGTTACTTATTCCTGCCACTAAAATGGTATGGGGAGACTCATATGAACCTCAGCTACCCTCTCTGACCATGTGGGCACAATCCTAGAACATCTCAAATTCTCCGACGACCGCTGTCGGGAACTAAGATCGGGCTACACGTCACTCCAGTCACTTATTCCTGCCACTAAAATGGTATGGGGAGACTCATATGAACCTCAGCTACCCTCTCTGACCATGTGGGCACAATCCTAGAACATCTCAAATTCTCCGACGACCGCTGTCGGGAACTAAGATTGGGCTACACGTCACTCCAGTCACTTATTCCTGCCACTAAAATGGTGTGGGGAGACTCATATGAACCTCAGCTACCCTCTCTGACAGCGGGGTCACAATCCTAGAACATTTCAAATTCTTCAACAACCACTGTCGGCTACTAAGATCAGACTACAACTTTACATAGTACTACCAACTCGAAACGTAAACTAATCCGTGGATTCTTCATTCGAAAGTGTATCTAGCAAATGCAAACGTAAATGAGTGATACGTTCACCCTCCTTTCGATAGAACGTGTCCGGCAATGTAGGAGTGATGAAGGCATGCTCTGGAAGGAATGACAGATTTAGGTAGTTGTCACCCTGAATCTGTTCCTTGCGCTCAGTGAGAAGAAGCGAGACTGCGTACGCCTCAGCAGATAGATCTGTACATGAATCATTGCGGAAGGCGACACGAATGGCGGCAATAAATCCAAGGGGGCTGAACTCCATTCTTGCTGGCTTTTTATCACCAACACGACTGCTAGCAGCGTGAGGTATGAATACACCTTCTGGCTGCGGAAAAGGAATCGCCCGCGCGCTCGACTTGACGTTATCTGAGCAGTTGTCCTTGCCATGAGCACCGTACCCGACGTGATCCTTGGCCTGCGGATATTTAAGACGTTGACAGCGTTGACATACTTGCGGCTTTCGCTAGCATTCAGCCTGTCAGAATATATATCTATCATACAAAGCAAATGACTGACGTTTGTCTGTTTTGATTCAACATCAGCAGCTGCGGTAACAAGTGCTGTCACAGCATGGCAGTGCTTGCGCCAGAATTCCTCCTTTCCAGATTCACGAGCTGCAACAATACATGAGTACATGGTACGTGATGAAAGTTGGCCAATATGTAACACACCTTTGAAGTCCTTCGTAGCCAAGCGCCGTAATATAGTCGTTTCAAGCATAGTAAGTTGTTCGGATAATGCTCGCGGAAGCTTGAGGGGCACAGAAGGAAAGCGCTGCCGAAGAGATTCGTTGTAGAGGTTTGTAGCTCTCGCTAGCTTCTTAGCATCCGGCTTCATCTCGGGACCATACCACTGGTGTTGCGCACGCAACTCAAGAAAGAGGAACCACTCGTCAGTCGAAGGCTTGATAGTGAGTGATGCTGGATGAACACCCGTTGACGAAAGCAGAAGCTGGGCGGACTTCGTCAAGCGCCCGTTGATACAGGGTAAAGGTGCAGTCAAGGCCTTGATAGTATCCGTGGATGACTGTGGTTCCGCGGGCGGTCGAGCAAGAATTACTGCAGAGGACGCGGACGCAGATGCTTGCGCCATGCCTGAGCTCGTCTGCCGCGTGAAGATGGGCGCCAGTATCTGTAATGATGGTCCGAGTTAGCGTATTCGAATGGTTGAAAAGAAACACGTACTGTAGGCCGTACATGACTTGATGATGATGAAAGACGTATTCGCTTCCCATCAGGCACATCGGCAGAAGCAACCTGAGTCGAAGGTGTGCTCTCATTCGAGTTGCGCCTTCGTTTCGGCGGTTTCGCCGTTAGCGGTGTAGCGGCTGCGAGAACGGGTGCAGTAGTGGCTGCGAGTGGTATGGTAGCAGCAGCAATGGGCTCCGCAGCGGCGGCCTGTGGTGTGGCGGTGGTGGTGATCATGGGGATTCTCGCGACTGCTGCATCAACGTTGGCGTCTCCATCTGAATCAACTGACATGTCGACTTCAATATGAGAAGTCTCATCAGTTTGAGAAACACCTATCTATCATTCACATTCAGTATCAAGTAGCCAATTGCCTGCTATAAAATGACTTACCATCGCTGTATCAATGGCCTCTAACTCAGACTCGGGCCGCCAAGGCAGTGTGTTTGATTCTGACATCTCAACAATATCTGCTGGCCAACTCGCTACAACGTCGTCCCATTCCTCCTCCTTCAGTGTCAACAAGCCCCCGAACGTTAGAGTTGTTTGGGACTTGCCGAGACCGAATGACTCGCCACTTTGAATATCTGGAAGCGTGCCGAGTGGATTTCTAGCCTTCCCGTTCGGGATGTTATTGATGAGGGTCGCAATGTTAGATACCAGTCGAATGTGGTGAGAGCCGAAGAGGTGCTGATGGAGAGCAAAGCAAATATCGTCCGATGTGAGTGGAGACCTAACAGCCACGCGTATATTCCATCTAAGCATGAAGTCACTGAGAAGGGCGAAGATCGTCGCAATGCCACTGGATTTCCCGCGCTGCAAGCCATTGAGATGGTGGTGTAAATTTTCGATTCGACTCCCATCCGCGCGCTGTGTACTATCACAGCGTGTTAAGCAACCTTTCCGAACATGCTTCATCTGTTCGGAATGCGTCTGTAAATGATGTAAGCGACATAAAATACTTCATTGTCATTGTTCGTACCGATTTGCCTGTTGTCGACCAATGTCCGAGATTATCCCACTTGTTATACGTCTCTTCGAGTCGTCGTAGTTGTTCCGACTGTGAGCGATAAACGGCGACACCCGAATCTGAATCCTTCGCGTGCTTTTCTAGGATAGCATTGCTGATCTCAGATGCGATAAGCGTAGCGCAGGTGTTTTTCTGCTTGTCCGCGATAGCCATCAGGAAAAGTGGTTCTGCCATTGAGTAGACTCAGGCAAACCAAAGGGCATATGGTTGCCTTAGGACATAGAAGGCCAGAATCCTAATGGGTCTCCTTAAGCCACAGTCCACGGGTGCTCCATTCTTAAGTCAACCTTAAGTCAACTTCAACTGACTTGGGTCGCCCCCTGGTGTGCCCTGTGTTGACTGCTAAGCAACTATAGTGTGCTCA
This sequence comes from Hymenopellis raphanipes, assembly GCA_036872995.1. Taxonomy (NCBI): domain Eukaryota; kingdom Fungi; phylum Basidiomycota; class Agaricomycetes; order Agaricales; family Physalacriaceae; genus Hymenopellis; species Hymenopellis raphanipes. Next base: position 353,550 of record JAYMDG010000030.1, read on the forward strand.
AGTGAGCCTAATATACATGTAATTCCACTCAAAATCAAACATAGCCCACCCTAGGGATAACCAATGAATTCTTAAATTATGAATAAAGTAGTCAAGCGAAAAGCACTGATATTGAAGTAGATGCAAAATCATAACAATAGCTATTTACAAACACCACAGCTCCACCAGTACATATTCTCGCTCTTGTCAAGTGGCGGTACTCAGGGCACTCGCATCATCGACCATCATCCTCATCATCGCTTGTGGATGTCGTCCTTGACAGGACGTCAGTATGAACGACAGAAAGATATAACAATGACATACCAAGACTGACAAACTCTGCTGCGGTTGTCCTCATTGCAGCGGTTAGGTCATCGACAAATTGTCGTTGCGGTGCTTTAGTGACTGGATTGGTGTGTTAAAATGATGACCAGCCCGCGTCTGTTATGTTCTGATGCGAGAGCTTTGCTGGGGGTAATTCAGGTCAAGGAATGTATGAACAGTGGGAAGAGTGACCTTGTTCGGATCGTGTGGTCTCCTCGTCCGGCTCGTGAGGTGCATGTCATTGTAGGCATTATTGTCCATATTGAGCACCTCGCCTTGGTTGTGCCATGTCCTCGGTCGGATTGTGTCATGTCTGGTCGTGAAGCATCCTCGTCCTAGTTGTGTTGTGGCCTCGTGCATTGTGTCCTCGTCCCAATTGTCGAGCGTCCTCGTCTGGGTCACGTAGTGTCCTCGTCCGGGCCATGGAGTGTCCTCGTCCGGGCCATGGAGTGTCCTCGTTCGGGCCATGGAATGTCCTCGTCCGAGTCGCCGCGGAGTCCTCATCCGGGTTGTGCAGTCTCCTCGTCCGAGTTGGGTAATGTCCTTGTCCAAGTCATGTAATGTCCTCGTCTGAGTCGTGCTGCGTCCTTCGAGTCGTTTCGGTTATGGGTGGTATCCTCGTCCAGATTGTGCGTCAGGTGGTGGGTGTCCTTGTCTGGGTCGGGGCCTGCGTTCGCGTCCGGGTCATGCATCAGGTGATATCCTCGTCCAGGTCGTGCCGCGTTCGCGTCGGTGTTGTGCGTAAGGTGGCGGGTGTCCTTGTCCGGGTCTGGTGCTGCGTTCTCGTCGGGGTCGTAGGTCGGGTGGTGTCCTTGTGAGGGTCCATTGTGAGTCGTGCGGTGCCTTTGTCCGGTTTCCCAACTGGTTTCCTACTGAGGCAGTCAGCACGAAAGAGAGAAGGTTATACAAATGACACACCACCTCATGCCCGGAATGTGCAGCATGGCCCCGTCGAAGAGCACTCTCACTGTGACTGGTAGTGGTGGAGGGTAAAAGAATGGGCAAGACGATCACACTCTGGCCCGCAATATAAATCCAATGAACACGTGACCTTGACGTGGCACAAAATCCATCCCGCAATGGACGACTAAACAGATGCACTTGGATACTACACCGGTACAGTAAATTGACAAAGGAACAGACAAAGGAGGATGAGCACGTACAAAAATAGTAACACCTTGCCCCGAAAACCTGATACTGAACCTAATAATGGAAATGACTGAGCACCCTTCATGAGAGCCGGAGGCACAACTTCAACAGTCAGCCCACAAAGTCCTGCTCAAGGTCGGCCTGACTCTACATGGGCTGGCTGTTCGAGTTGTGACAACAGTTTTCGATGTACGATGCGGGAGCATGAGCCTGGAGGACTCGTCGATGATGATGGTGAGAGCTAAGTGTTATGATGGCGGTCGATCACTCTTTAAGTCAGTCAACTTGTATGTCTGCCATGGTCCTAAATTATCTAGTGGCAGTTTACCTTAGAAATGTATGGCTAATCATAATGTAGGTTAATGATTTCCATATCATACCTAGAACATCGTCAGTAAGAGCAAGTAATCTTACATGGTGAGTTTCCCATAACAGAAATTACCTTGTAACAATCTGCCCGTTCTATTGTGTAATGCAGACACCTTGAAAATCGGATGTAGCACTGGTATATGCGCCCACATGAATGAATGTCGAGGTCTGTTGTCCCTTACAGGCTCAGAGATAAGACCAACAGCGAAAGATGAGTGACGGAACAGCGCAGAGAGACCAGCACGAATCTAAGTAGGGGAAAGCGAGACAAGACACTGATAGAAGCGAAATAGAAGAGGGCCCAGTAAACATTCCAGAGTCAGAGACACGTCGTCTTTGGCGCCGTTGTAGAGTGGTAGTAGGAGTAGTAGTAGAGTAGCGGATCGACGATTGATATCATACTCGATCACCTCTCTGCTTCTTACCATCACCTCGACAACGAGGTGCCTCCGGTACCAGGACTTATCGTGTTCGGACCTCGATGCGGCACCCACAGATGTGATTTCACAACTCGGGACAGTTGGGCATTATTGGCAGAACGAGTTGCTGCTCGTTCTGCTTGCAAAGGTATGTATTCCCAATCCGTGTTCCCTTTTCATTTTAACTGACATGGAACAGGCCGTTCTTTTCCACTCCAACGACGACGAGTTCGGCGACGACAACGGTCCCAACGCGTAAGCCCCGGTGAGGCAGCACACGACAAATTAAGGACTTGGACAATGTTTGCACCTTTATCATGGACTTTGCAGGCAGGATGGTGCCGCCGCCGACGGACGTGTCCAGCGCTAGAGGTGCGTATTGTTTGATTTATCTTCCATTGAATTTATTCTAATTTTTGAGCACTAGGCTCTCGTCGCCATTTCTGCCATTGGCCGTGACCCGAAGCGGCGATGTTCCCGTTCCGCGATCGCTTTTCTCTTGCCTCCTCCCAGCACAGCACCCCACCGAGATGCGGTGCTATGGCCTCAGGTGTTTTTGTGGGCCCGCTCTCGACACTTTTCTTCATTTTCTTTTCTTTTTTGGATCCATGACACGCGGGAACGGCTTCCAGCAGCCGCGAGGACGACTTCATTACATTCTACTTTCCCGCCGAACGACGACGTCGCGTTAGCCTCCAGGACGGATAGCAACGCTTCAAAAGGCTGGGTTAGCTCGCACGCGTTGTCTCAGTCGGACCTCCAATGAGGCAGTGGTTAGTTTTTTCGCATTTGGAGGGCGCGGCGCACACATCCAGTCCAAATGGTGCGTATTCTTCTCTGCTTCTCGTTTACTTTCATTAAATTTGACTTGTCCAGGCCTACGCATGACTATCGAGGAGTACGCCATACTATGCGGTCAAGTCCTCGCCAGGAATCCCGTGCGATCGTCGGATCGATTTCTCCTCTCAACCACCACCACCACCACCACCACACACCAGTCTCGTCTCCCTCGCCCACTCCCTCACGACTCTGCGCCGCCGCTCTACGACGTCGCTATACCCTGGCGCCCTGCCCAAACACGATTTCAAATCGCTTTTGGTGACCGAATCGACTTCAAGTCGTTTCGGTCTTTGTCCTGTTTGAGCCGTCTGAATGACGGCTCGATTCGCAGGCACCAGGACATCAGCACGACCACCGGAGCCCAACTGGAAGTCCCACAACAGGACTAGGATGACTGGACTAGCCGTTGCTAGGGCCACGACGCCTTAGCAACGGGACGCGTAAGCCCCTCGAACGGGCAGCAGACCTTCAAAAAGGAGGACAACAGCCTTCAAGAGGCCTTACTGCGACGAGGAACCGCACCGCTTTGCCACCGAGCAAGCTCGAAGTACGGAGGTGGAGTACGGGCGTGGCGCGTTTGCTGACGACGCCGCGTGGACAGGTGTGTTCTTCATGCTCTCTCTTCTTTTTCTGATTAGCTGATTGATTATTCGTGTTCGTCTTCGTTCAGCAGAGTTCCGGCTTCTAAGTCCTGCCAATGCAGGCACCAAAGTCGACATCGCGCAAATATGATTAACGGACGCCACGCCAACGCCGACAACGAACGCGACGCCGACACCGACAGTGAACGCGACGCCAACACCGGTAACGAACGCGATACCAACAGCGACATCGATGCTGACAATACGGCCTACAACAATCATGATGCCCTGCCTTCCACCTCTACTTCTCTTTCCTCTCTTCTCTTCATCATCCCCCTTCACATTCCTTTCAGTGCAGGTATGCGGGTTGCTCATTTGAGCATCCCGCGCCTCCCTGAAACGAAATACTATGATGCGTGGCGATCCGAGTCAGAACCGTGACTCGATCTGCGGATCGGATTGCCCATCCTCAGGCGATCCGGATCGCAGGACGGAACCATGAATATCTATGAAAAGGAGATCCGGTTCGCGATCCATGGCGGTCTCTAATGTTGAACAGGTATACTGAGTACACGTAGAGGTGTCTTAAGTATATGACTTGTTCATAGGCTACCGTGAGTGTACTCAAGTTGACTATTGAATATACTCAAGTTGACTATTGAGTATACTCAAGTTGACTATCGAGTATACTCAAGTTGACTATGAAGTCAACTTGAGTCGACCAGGGTACCTAGATGCCCTCTCATCAACTAGATATAGGGACACATCCTTAAGTCAACTAGATGCCAAAGTGATTTTCCTGATGGCACCAGCGTACCTGTAATTTGTCGTCAGATGACTTGCTATCTTTGAAGAAGCATGTACACCTACCGTGCAACCAAGTGATGAACATCGAGGCCAGCGTGAATATTGGGGAAGACGGGCGTCACGGAGCTTTTCATTTGGCAACAATTGTCAAGTACCATTTCAACGGGATCGGGGAGCTTCAAGAATTCGTGTCGCAATTTGAGGTCTTTCAAAACCTCAGTAACCTCCGAGTACTGGCCAGTCTGATTGAAGCGCTACAATGATGACTTTTTAGATAGTAGCTGGCGGTAGTAGTTCAAGATACGTACCCAAAAGATCACCTCGGATCGTTCATTGATGCCGTCAAGCAGTCCGCCTTTCATTGGTGTATCGTTCTTATTTCCCCGAACGACTACGCTTGCCTTCTTTGCTACACGGTACGTGGTGTCGAAGTTGATGATTTTACCTTTGCAACAGTAAGACAGCAGACATGGCGCATCGTGAAGAATATAGCTTACCGGTTCGTGTACGAGTGTACTCGTCAGACTCTTCTCGCCGCGTACGCTTAGTGAATAGCGCGGGTGTCCCGCGGGTATTTCGTTCTGCACCCCTACCCGTACCCGCCACCTACCCGGTTCCGTGGCGCGGGTGCGGGTACCCGCCAAAAAAATCTCGGGTTGCGCTCAAACGGGCTGTGCTTGTACTTGCGCCTTGGGCCTGCATATTTTCATGCCCGCCGACGAGCCCCAAGCAATTGCGCGGGGTCCATCGACGTGCATGATGCGCCCACCCTGCCGTATGCAACGACAGGGAAGGGACAAGACGTGAGGCAGTGAGGCAGTGAGGGGTGGTCGAAAGGATACGGTGGGTGCGCGAGAGGTGATGCCGGGGATGATGGGAGGGGTGAGAAGACAGGCAGCTGAGGAGACGGAGAGAACCTGTTGCAAGTACAGACTGCGCGACGTCTGTAAGAAAAGGAAAAAAAGGTACACCAAATACACACTTTTGGTCTGGAGGCGTCTGCGACGCCCTCCCGCCCGTACTAACACGCTTGCCGTTGCAAGGACAAGCCTCTCGTGATACCTCGGAGCACATGGGAGCGTGTAGCGGCCGGCGCAGCGAAATCCGTACTCCAAGCAAAGGTATACCGTCCAATGGTAATGCTGCCTCGCTGGTGAGGGCTTACGCGTACTAGTTCCTCGTCCAGTGGCGTCGTCGTGAAGACGAAAACGAGAATGCGCGCGGAATATATCCGAGAGCGCGGCGGTGGGCGTAAAGCCCAACCACATCAGAAAAGCGAAAAAGAAGAAAGAGCAGACATTACAGAAGCCCCAGAAGCAGTTCTGGGGCGAACGAGCACGACGCGGACGTTGCGCTGTGGTGGTAAGAAGCAAGAGATAGCGATCAGCGCTGGCTGATCGTTATCCGGCCGTTGCCGGGGCACTCGGCTAGAACCGACGGGTACTTACGGGTTACGCGGGTTGCTGCGGGTTCTCGGTCCGAGACCCCTACCCGTACCCTGACCCACCCGCATCCGTGACCCGGACCGGGTGCTCCGACCCGGGCTATTCACTACGTACGCTTGTGGAAGTTGATGAATATATCGCCGATTAGGTCGTCGGTGATGCTTGAAGCTGCATAGCCTTCGTCGTCATCCGGAGATGAGAAGTCAGTGAAGTTCGGGAGTGGCATGATACCCTGCTTTTGCGCGAGTCGATAAAAGCGCACATGCGCAAGGCGACGCCGGTGGTACGTGAGCAAATGGAGCTCTGTGAGTATTTATTAATAACCATCATTTCAGTGACTGAATCAGAACATCATACGCTTGATGTGCTCTGCAAGTCCACCATTGGTTGTTGAAGGTCGTGTCTCAATGATGAAGTCGTGAAGCTCTCGCGTCACTGCGCCACGGCTGGTGAAATGCGGAATTGAATCTATAAATGATATAAGTCAACAGCCTAGAAGTCAGAAATGAAATAGAGACATACCGGGCACCATCCAGTGCTCCTTTGTCTCCCAGAATTCAGAACTTGTGGTGGCAAAACAGTATCCCTCTTCCGACGCGTTCGCCCTGCACTCGGAACACTGCAGTTGAACACCGAAGGCCATCTCTGGGAAGAGGAGTCCATGTACTTCACGTGGACCTTGTCCTGTCCAGCCGTTCGAAGACAGCGACTCTGAACCGGCGCCGCATCGCGGACATTCAGTGAGGATTTCTGGAAAGAAGACGGGGTGCACGATAATTAGTGGCTTGATGTACGATGTGTGCGGTCTCATCTCCGCAGCTGAACGCCGAAGGTAGTGCAGTCGGTGGTCGGGTGGTACAAATCGAGGGCCAAGGAACGATACGTTAGCGGGGAATGGCGGTGGTAGTTTGGATTGAGCACGCTTGTGTACCATCATTTTCTTGTGAATGTAGGTGACATATTCAACAACTTCTGATGACCAGGCAAGCTGAGGAGTGAAAACAGCCTGGCCAGCTCTTTTTCGGGCGCTCGTCCAAGTGTTCACACGTTTCTCTACCTGTGAATCATATTGAGATATTGGGAAGCAAGAGTCAAAACGTGGTACGCACTCGTAGTGCCCAGTCGGTCTTGAATTTCCCGCGTTCATTGCTGTCAAGCGTTGAGACAATTTGCTGGAGCACGACCTTGGGCTCATAGACAGACATGGAGGGCGAGTGTGGAGACCGGCACTACGAAATTTTAGCCACTATGCATTAGCAACCGATCACAGCAATAAAATTCGGCCGTAATACATCTTGTCTCACCGAATACTGTATCCTCAGGGCAGAATTCAAAAGTCGGGGCAAGGAATAGTCGCATTGTAAGGGAAATACAGGTGCAATTGAGTAAAGATGAAGCAGGAGAAGCAGGAAGATGAGATGAAAGTAATGTAGGCACAAAGTACCAAAAAGAAGTCGAGAAAAGGCCACCAAAGTGGCCAGTATGACGGTACCGTGGATATCACGCTGGGCGTTCATCGACAAGTGTTGCAGCAGCGATCGATGAGCTGGTTCGTTGTCAACATTGAAACCGGTGCCAGGGTAATTAAAAGGTGCCGTATAACACCCGAGGCCATCAAAGAACACCCGCAAGCCGGTATCACCTCCTTCTGGCAAGATTCGGACGTAAATTCAGAAAAAACGGTCATCTTCATACCGTTTTGGAGCTTCGCTCCCAAAACCCTCGCGAGAATTTTGCTTCCGCTGCCAAAACCCTCGAAGGTGATTTTGGGTGCCTACGGCACCCAAAACCCTCGAAATGACCGATTTGCCCATGCGCGAATCGGAATGACACTATCGCATGTGCGTGTGCTACGTCAAGAAGCGAGACTCTGGCAGTTGTCCTGACGGTCCGCATCGTGATTGCAGAGGTTCTTCAGTGATATCCTGTATGATCCGTCTTTGCTCGAACACGCAGCGCTGCCCTGCGACCAATAGCCCTCATGAGGACCGAAGTGGTGGTGTAAATCAATAGCTGCAAGCCTTCTGCCATCGGGTATGCTGTAATGGTTAACATGGGTGCTGTAGACTGGTGTGAATTGAGTGACGCGCCAGCTTGGGGTTCGAGTCCCCCATATTCGAATCTGGGAGTGACGGTTTTCCGTTCAGGTTTCTTTTTACACATACTTCTTTTGTATCCCTCGTTACACCTGGCCACATCCCTGGACATGTATTTACGGCCTTAGAACCCAAGCTAGCAATTGTAGGTCCACGATACGAATGGTTCATCATCAAACTGTACAACGACGCTCTAAAGTTCTATTTAGGGGAACATTCTCAGCTATCAAGCGCGCACTGGGAAATGTCCCTGATAAAACGGTATCTTGTCAACCACCTTGCACTTTATTTAAATGAAAGAAAAAGATTGTTTCGCCGCCCCATTTTTTTTTTCACCCTCAACAGAACTTGTGCGTATAGGTCGCCCCTAGCGGCGAGTTCCTATCCGCCACGGAATCCGCGTCGTAGCTATAGGCCTGATCATCAAGGCAGGATGATGGAGTGCACTGCACGCTTTGCCCATCGGACGATGTCAGCGTCGTCGGGATGTTAATCGTCCCGCCGACTCGGCTAAGATTCCAAGACGTGCGCTGTCCACCCCACTGGCCAAAGTCGGCATACCCGTACTCGGAGAGAAGCGCGTGCGATGTGATGCCGGCGTCGTTGCAGACTAGACCTAGGGAGACTGTGTGAGTAAACCAGGCAGGGATGGGAGTTTAGAGCATACCGCCATTGCATGCGCCCGTAGCGCAGTTCGCGCCGCTGGCGTTACAGCCAGTACGCCCCCACGCACGAATGCCCTAGATATTGAGAGTCGTAAGGGCGAAATAGACAAGGGAGAGGAGTAGGTCGTACAAGTGCGTTGTCGTCTATTTCATAAGACTTGGATGCGCCAGGCTCCAGAGCAGCACCATATGAAAGCGACGTATCCACGTGTCCACTGGGCGCCTTCCCGATAGCGGCCCACACAGCTGCAAAAAATATGTCTGTCAGTCAACGCGGGAGGAAAAGAGCGAAAAGAAACGTACTGTATGAGCAGCTGTTCTGGAACGTGATCGTGAAAGCCGAAGCCGAAGAGACGAGTGCAGCAACGATGGCGATGGTTTTCATCTTTTAAAATGTGCAGTGAGCTCTCGGTGGAGAACGAGAACGAGAAAGTCCCCCTCCCCACTGGACCTGGACGTTAAATACCCTCGAAAACAATCACTGGGTATGTCATGAAACCTCCAGAGCACACGGACCGCCGGGATGACGAGCCTCGCATGTTTTCAAATGTCGCTAGACCTCCGTTGCCGTGCATGAGCGATAACCAACGCCTCAAAGCACATGCATAAATTTCAGACGGAGCAACATGAGACGACAGAAACGGTTTCAGAGCGTTGCACATTATTCTGAGAGCCGGAAGATGCACTCCAGGTGAGTCGTGTAGACATACGCCAGGTGAAGAATGATTATATTGGGGCGGGTCTTCGAGTTACGGTGAGAGTCCAAGAGCGGTGATGCGAGTTCAATTATTAGGGGCCGGAGAAATTACTGCCGGCGTGTATCATGTATGAATAGTCGATATCCTGGAGATGGTCGAGAAGAAACCTGAAACTTTTCGAAATGCAGGTTGCCTGGTACAGCCACCACGTGGGGCCGATCACGATGAGTATTTGAATTTATCCTTGTGAACGACCATCATGCAGACTTCGTCCTTCATCCCTTCGCTGTTACCTGGAAGGACATCTATTCTCTCTGTGTAAATCAACTTCGGGATCCGTAGTACTCGTTGACGGAATATTTGTCACTCGGCGCCACTTCCCTGCATGTCGGCTGGTTTGACTCGATGCACTTGTCTATTTCTGGTCCCTAGGAGCCTTCGTCTGGTCGTTCGCATGCTCCGTCTGAGAAAAAAAACTGTGGTTCCTTGTACTATAATTCATCTTCTGGTCTCCGCTGCCGTCGGGTGTTTCCATTGTTTGTTCAGGATGAACGTAACGGTGACGCCGACCTGCTCCTACTGGGCAGCTGGAAATACGAAAAGGTATGACATCTGTTGAACCGTGCCGACTTACAGTCTTCATTTCAAAGAGACAAATGTTGACGATATTCCTTCTTGGCCTTCCATGTTAGATGACGCGTCTTATTGTTCTAGTCTTCTACGTCGCCACGTCTTTTGTCTTACCACTATCCTTACGTCGCTCTCGCTATAACGTACGCTGACGCGCTCCATGCGCGTTATGGCCCCTCGGATAGTATCGCGATGTAACAGCCTTGAGGCCTGCCGAGATGCACCGGAGTTCGCGCTGCACGCTTCCTCTGCCTTCTATTCGACGTCCTCCGTCTGCTCTCCTCCGCACTATCGTCATCGATGTTCTTGTCCGCCAGCCACCATCGCTATAAGCCGGGAGAAAGGCATGGCGCTGCCCCAGGCTGGACCGCTGGTCGAAGGGCACTACCATTCTGTTTAGTTCGTATCATCGCCTACATTGCGACCGGGCGACTGGAGATATCGCGCCTCAGATGTGTAACGGGCGTTTTTAACACTGTGCTATACAGCCCTTCTTTTCGTTCTTGCGAGTCGTCCGTCCGTCCATTCAGCAAATTCGCTTGTATTTCTGCCTAAGCACTGCGCGGAGCATCTCCTTCTCCAATTCCTTCTGTGGCTTTGCTTAACAATTCTAGTTTTTCTGGTACGAGCCGTTGTCAGCTTTCTCTCATTTGTCTTGACTAATTCTGTTGATTGCTATTGGTTGCATTCCATCGCTGGATAGGGGCAACTCGACTTTCAACCAATCATGTGCGCCACATTATGGTATGATCCACGGCCGTTTTCGGCGTGAGCTGACGCATGATCGGCTTTCGTCGGATTTAACGAAGTATATTAAGACGCCAGCTTTCCCATCCATGACACCAAGTTCCACTTACACTACAACTACGATGGCCTCTCTTTCAACCCGATTGACGCGACTTCTTAGTATGTCTACCCGCCGTTTATATGTGATCTTTCTTTGCTATTCACATACGTCCAGATATCAAGACGCCTATCATCTTACCACCGATGGCGAATGTGTCTCATCCTGGACTCATCTCCAAGGTCACTTCCTGTGGCGCGTTCGGGTTTGTCGGCGCTGGTATGTCCTTCCACTCATATGCGTCACATAGCTGTTAAATATACGATCCAGGTCCTCTACCCTCTGACCAACTCACCGATACTCTGCGCACCATTCGCTCCAACTTGAAGCTGAACGATGGAGCACCACTACCTGTCGGAGTCGGCTTTATAACTTGGATTCTAGAGAAGAACACCCCGACTGGTCCAGATCCTCGTGTAACTGCTGTCCTCAACGAACGCGTCCAAGCGATTTGGCTCGCGTTTGGAAGTGACAATGGTAGATACGTCAAACAGATACGCGCCCAGGCGCCGAAGACTCTTATTTTCATCCTTGTTAATTCGGTCAAAGAGGCTTTGCAGGCAACGAATGAGTTTCATGCTGATGCACTAGTCGTTCAAGGTTCGTATCTTATAGTAGACAGTTCTGTCTTAGCTCTAACCATTTACCCAGGAAACGAAGCTGGTGGACACGGCTCTGCCACAGCGCCGCCTCTTAGCCAGCTCCTCGCCGCTGTGGTGAAGGCTCTGCCAGAAGACGGACCCGTCATCGTAGCGGCAGGCGGCATCGCCACAGGCGCCCAAATCGCCTCCATTCTTACACTCGGGGCTGATGGCGCTGCTGTTGGCACGCGATTCCTCATGACGCACGAATCAGGTTATCCCCAGCCCAAGAAGGATGCGCTAGTTAAGGCAGACCTTGTCTCGACTGCTAGAAGCACGGCATTTGACGAGGTCAACAAGACGGTAGGGTGGCCAGAGTGGATTGATGGGAGAGGTATCGCGAATGAGATTATTGGTGACGTGCAGAAAGGGTTGGATCTTTCGACGAGGTTGGCTAATGCGGAGAGAAGCAAAGGCGATATGTCGAGGACGACGATATGGGCTGGGGCGGGAGTGGGATTGAGCTCCGAAATTCAATCGACAGAGGTACGTTTGTCCGCCCAGGCTTCTGTTAGTCTCACGCGATACGTTTAGGATGTTGTTCGTGAGCTTAACGAGAACGCTGTGGCCGCAATTCGAAAGGCTAGTCTGCTTATCGCTCCGTGATCTCAAGTTGTACAGAAAATATCGAAGAATGAAGACGAAATGAAGTTCTACATCCATCCGGATTCGCACAATGAGCATTGTCAAGGACTTCTCCATAGGAGACTCCGAGATACCCGAAGCAGTATTTTTGCGTGATGCCAAGGCGCCTGACAAACAGAAGCAAAGCTTTTCGCACCTTGTCTTCGCCCACCATCTAGCAAAACCTATACTCTGCAGGGCTTACCGCCGTTTCCTAGGTGAGCTACGACTTCATGCCGAGCTAAACTGTCTAGCAAGAAAACTTTGTCATGCTCTTCGCCCAGCATGTTTCGGCTCGTCGCTGTGTGTTGCTTTTCTTCTCGCTTTGGATTCTTTTAGGCCAATGAGGTGAGTGTCCAGGTTCGAACCTAAAGCACGAGGTTAAAAATCAGTTCGTCTGCCTCATCCGTCCTCCAAAACGCCTTCCTGGTGATTCTCCTGACGGACGGCCCTATCTTTGGTCCAATTCCGCTGTGGGAGGTCTCCTCGTCGACTGCTGTGCACGTTGGTTGGAACCGTCGTGCATCAATGCCACGCACCCACCAATGCTGATCCATTGGCCGTCTGACCAGAGGGTGTCCGAAACTTGAGGGAATATGCCACGCCAGTTTTCCAAGGCGGTCCTGGTGGTATGTGTCCCAGTTGGAGCCATTCGTCCCGGGAGATTTTCAGACCATAGGGTCTGCCCTTACCTTAAAACACGGCTTTGTCGTTGCGCCGGCCGGAGCGATACGTCACTCGTTCGATGTATTGGGGCGATTCCTTCTTCTCCTTGGATATTAGGTGCGTGCTGAATCTCAGCCCTCGCGATATGTGTTTATCTTATCCTCTGTACAGTTCGCACAGCATCACTCACGTTCGTCTGGTTCAACTTGCCTGAATTTCTGGTTCTTACCGGATGATCAAACTCGTGCCGCTGTGCAACGGAAGTGTGTCAGTACGTGTAGCGTGCCGCGCTAGAGCACTGACTTTGTTGTCGAGTTCATACTATTCGTCGCTATCTCAGCGCGCGATGAGCCTGGAGTGGCAGATGGCGGTGACGATGGATTTCCGGACCATGTATCGGCCCTCCAACTCAGGCCGTCCAGTGGCCGTTAGCAGCGTTTGCACTAAGTATCCGGCGGTTAGGCGCGATGTGATGTTGGACTCTTGGATTCTTTTTAGTTCCCACTCGACCATACGTTACTTCACATCGACCGCTCTATGATATTACAATGTTACAATGTTGGATTCCGCCTACACTAACTAAATAGCTAAGGTACAAGTACTGTACTATTACGACCATAAGTTCACGTCACAGGTCACAAGCCCTCCTTATCTCCTTATCAGACACCGGAAAACGCCTCCGATCGCTTATCGGGCGTGGGAAGGTGAAAAAAATTAAATATTTATGAACTTACGGTCGTAATAGTACAGTACCCCGACGGACCGTGTAAAGTAGAAAATGATACGTAAATTGCGACGCAGACCACGGGTGCCTCAAAACCCTGCGAGGAAAACCTCTGTGAGGATAAAACCTTCGTCAGGGAAAGCTACCGGGTTATCGGTGGGAAATGTAAATAAGAAATCAATCGCTTGCACGGAAACGACGCGCAGAAATGCCCTTGGACTTGGCGACCCGACGCGTGTAATCGCCCCAGATGCGTCCGGCAAGTCGGATAAAGGCAGTGTGCCAAGAGGAGGAAATGTTTCGAAGGACTCTATCCCGTAGAACGCCACTGGAGAAAGCGCCACGAGGTATCATCCCATCAAGGGGAGGAACATGCCCTAGATAAAATTGGGTCAGCGAGAGGGGCCAAATAACAGGATCGTCGTGAAAGAGAGACTCAGCCGCGTGTTTGAGCAGAGGAAAGTCGGATACTTTGGAATCCTTGTCTCCGGTCTTGACAGCATTCTCGGTCACGCGGCTGATATCTTTGAGTGCATCCATGCGGAATGTCGAGAAGCGAGGGCAGTGTACAAAGGTGTGATGCATGTCCTCGATTGCAACACACCCGAAACGACACAGGCTTGACGCGAGATAATTCCGAGAATGCATCGTTTCGGCATTCGGCAGTTGGCCCGATCTTGCGTACAATTGTACTGCAGCTGAATACGCTGAAACTGCGTGAGTATACGGGAAGGAAGGAGGAGGACGCTTATCGTAAAGCCAAGTGGCCATCCGATACTTTCGTCCGAATCCAAATTCGCGAGACGTCTGACGTGCAAAGACAGAGGCGAGGTAAGTTTTGATGTCCGACTCGATCCAGCCGTGAACATCAGAGAAGAAGGTAAAGTCGTTCATGTAGAAAGTAGGCTCTGGAGCAATAGGGAGCCGATCAGAGACAGAATGAGACCCAGATGCGTAGTGATCCGCTTCACTATTAAGTCGCGCTTCCACGGAGTCTCCATCAGTATGAGCTTTCGTGTACTCAAGCTGTAGATGTCGGTTTCGCCTCAGAACAGACAAGAGCCATCGATAGTACGAACGCGCAGGCAGATTCCGAAGACGAGGCCGTATGTCGACAACCGTCTGAGCATCGTTCACGAGTCGTACCGAGTTCATGTGGTCAGTAAGTAGACGATGTCGAGTATTGGGCCCGAGGTCAGCAATCAGGGAGTCCATGATCTGGCCGAAGACCTCTGCATGTAAGATCGATTTAGCTGTGCCGGCGACGCGCATGACAAGAGTTCGAGGTCCAGTAATCGCCGCAATGAGAGTTTTTGGATCAAGAAGTCCCACTGATGCCGGACTTGCTGATCCATCCGAAGCCCAGATTGTGACGTCACAATTTTGGGACTTGACTTTTGACGAAATCGACGGCAGCCACGCGCCGTTCCTCGCGGGGCTTAACCAAATCCTCGGATCCATCAACAAGCCACGACATAGGGAGATCTTCGAAGACGTCTACCATTCTCTGCCAAGCGACCGAGGCTCCCAGATCAGACACGCGATGGGTAGGGAAAGGAGCGTTAGTGTAGGCTGAAAAGGCGCGAGCATTCCATTTCCCAACCTGACAAAGAAGACTTACTCCCTTTTTCCGCAGAGAGACCCAAGTGCGCCCATGTGGTACGTCCTTCCCATGTACACGACAGAGTGCCGATACGTGGGTCAGGCTTACATCTCCACGCAGGATATGACTCTGGTCCGTCGACCGAAGACTCAGCTTCGCGCCAGCAGTTCCCATCGCCTGCTGAGCCGTAATCCAAGCCGATGGAAGACGCCCGCGATGTCGAGAGAACGTACGACCAAGACCAGCGCCGTCAAGCGGATTGACGCAACCATTGACGGAGCACTGCCAGTCTGCGAGGGTGATGCGCGCCATCTTGCGGTACGCAGCAACATGGTGATTTAGATCTCGGGCTAATCCCTCCACAGCCAGCGACGCGTTTATATTGGCAATGGATGGGACTTCGAAACCGTGGGACGTGATTGGCAAGGTAAGCAGTCTCGATGACGGGCGATATGGGAACCCTAACAACTCATGTGTCCTCAGGGCGATGAGAGAGTCGAGACGTTTAGCGTCGGCTAGAGAGATTGGCTGTAACGCGAGGAGAGCACGAGCACGAGACACAACATTCTGAACAAGTATTTTCCGGACCAGTGTAATTGGCGTGCGCAGAGCGAACTTCGGCATCTTGAACTCTTCAATAAAGCATTTTAATTCGTTGAACCGAGCAGCTGGATCATCGACCTTGGCGCGTAAGAATTCGAGCTCGTCGCGTACCACCGGAACTGCATGAAGTGTAATCGTCATCGGGTTAACGCCAGGCCTGTTCGTAATCGACGGCATGTAGATGGTATCGGGTATCTCGCGCTGCAGTCCTAGCGCGTAAGCCTCGGTTTTTTTCCATTGGGTAAGCCACCCATACGCGAATTGGAATCGTTCCAAGGAGAGTGTGAAGTACATAAGCCCAGCTTCATCGCGTGCAAACAGGTAAGAGTCGTCCATTGCTTCGGCCATTGAAATATTTAGCTCAGTTCTATCAGCAGGCAGGTGCGGATCGCCACGTTCTGCCTTAGAGGACCGTAGAACAAGACTGCTTTCGCTATCGGCAGCTAGATCAGAGAGCCACCGATGTCCGAGACTAGTTGTGAGCGTAGACTTGAGAGGAGACAGTGGACCGCCTTGCTTCGTGACACCGGATATAAAGATGGGTTCAGTCATGCCATGCGCTGTTCGGATCGAGCATTTGACGTTGTCCTGCGCAGCACGGTCGAGTTCGATAATCGAGGCAGGTAATCCGTAAGCGGTGACAGCGTCGTGAAAACCTTGGGGAGCCAGATAGTCGAAACCCTTCATCTGGTCGCGCTTGAGACACCAGACTTCGGTTTTGTGACGGTGAGCCCATGTCTTGATGCCCGAGAGAAAGCTAACCAGATCCCTAGCCTGCACACCCTGTTGAGTCGCGACTTGTGTTTCTGGGATAATACCAAGACGAGCCACATAGGGAGTCAAACAGTAATTCAACCAAGTCATCGGTGAGTTCGCCAGAAAGTTCGAGATCTGCAGGCCGCGATAATTAGACAGATCCGTACGAAGGCCGCGTTTGTACAGCGCTGTCGCCCATACATCCTTGATGTTCCCAGGAAACCGCGCTGTCTCGACGATGTAGTCGTGGAGGGTGACGACAAGCGCCAAAGTCCGGTCATTTAGCGCCTTAACACACCATTTCTCCCAGCCATCCGGTCCCGGTGAGGGTCGCGCATTACCTTTCCGGAGCATAGCGCGATATTCTTGCACAGATACGCGACGGGGCCATTGGAACGGATCCTGGTCAACACGGTCATGAATAGCCTGTACGGAGTCGCATTTCAGCCAAGGCTTAGGAATATCAGGCGGCGCGGGTCGATCATAGAGCGTCTGAAAGTAAGTCCGAGTCTCTTCTTTGACGTCTTGAGGCCGCGATAACAATTCGTCAGATCCCAGCTTGTTGACGATAAGCGGGAGCCCAGCATACTCTCCAGAAGTGTTGACCATCTTCTTCGTCGAGCCACCAAGAAGCGCGGCTTTGATTTTCGTTCTATCGGACTCGTAAGAGCGCCGGTAAGCCTCCTGAACCCGTGCAGCGTAGAGCTCTTTAGCAAGACGTTTCCGGCGGGCAGTTAAAGCATCAATAGTCAAAGCATCAGAGGCAAGTCCCAGCCAGCGATTGGTGAGTGTCAGGCGTCGTCTAAAGGCATTCAGGTAAGTAACAGTCGATGTAGAGACTCTGGCAGTTTCAGGGAAGCGAAGAAGCAATAGCGAGCCACCAATCAAGCGGTTTTCATTGACAAGAGCTTGAATGCGAGGAGACGTGAGCGCACGAGTACCCGCCTTTCGATTAAATGGACGACGACGACCGAACACAGCCTCCGCCGTGTCCGTCATGATAGTCACGTATAGCGAAGGACACGCGTTAGACTAGGCCTAGAGTAAATTCTTGGTACTGTACGATATTGGACTCGAATCGCTTTATATCGTAGACGTTGAATACGAACCATCGCCCAAATTCTCGTAGATTATGATATATCGGGAGTAGAATAGATCTCACGAAGGGCACAGCGAAATACTTGTTGTTCGGTCCGCATCTTTCACGCTCCTCGTGCTTGGTTCTAGCTCGAGGCTTCTCTCGGATACTCACAGTCGAGTTTCTCAGCTATGGGAATCAGTATATGGACACAGGTACGTAAGGATTTGCGTCGTCTCATGATACCTTTGAAGTGATCTACCTCAGGACGTCGCTCCCATCTCACAACTCCCTGATTGTGGCGCGAATGAAGGATGGGGTGGGGTGCTGAGAACGACTGTGCTCGACGGGATAGTATCTTTTTCGGATATTTGGTGGTATTCTCCGCCCTCGGCAGCACCCATCCCAAAGCGATGCGGGAGGGTATCGATAATAAACTCTGTTTGAAGTTGAGGTCACGATGCTTCTGATGCAACAGTTCTGGGGCCAGGGGGATCCCGCGAGTGTCAAGGAAGTGTATAGAATATTGGCAATATCTCTAAATTTCGCCACGGTAGCACCCCCGGGAGGCGTGTGGCGTCGCACAATCATTCATCGTTTATACTCAATAAGAATGAGGGTTGCAATGTTTGCTTCTTGTTCGGTTAAGCACACAGATTCGGGCTATTCCTACCACAGCATTCTTTTGAGCAAATTTGTCTCAATTAGCTGTAACAGAAGTGGGTAACATTCATTCTCTTCATTGGCAGCTGACGAGTTTCGCACCAGAAGGCACTAAGATATTACGAGATACCATGTACATCGCCATGAATATATACATTATTGCGTAAGTACCACGACTCGAAAAATGAAGGGTGCTGTATGCGGGAACTTGGCGGGAACAAAGATGTGTCCCTCAACCTTATTTTCAATGCCCATCTTAAAGTGAATGCGGCGATCCCTCCAGGAGGTCGAACATGAAAGCAAATCTTCCGTGACTTATAAGAAGGAGGGATGGACACAGAGAACGCTTCGCTTCCCAGCACAGACCCGCCATGATAAAACATGACCACCTTTTCTTAAGACAGCCCGGTCGCAACCGGGATAAGATAAGATTCTTAAGATTGTGCCCAAGTGTTTGGTGTAAGCAAATCTTATGCTTATCTCACTCTTATAATTTAAGATAGCCCAATTATAATCCTTAGATATACAGAACATGAAATTGTCATCTACTGCAAGACTAACACCTTCCTTGAAGCTGTCATTCAAGTATATACCAGATTAAGAACTCCACATACTCTTCCTGCCGGCACCCAAGGCCTCCACTTCGGGCCGTTCTCCTCAGATACGTCCTCGCATGCCATCTGTAACATGTGTTCCGCTAAATCCGCGTCATCTCCACCACTGCTCTCGCCATTCCTCTACCGTTCCTCTAACCCGCTCAAAACCCTCTCCATCCACAAGTCCCAGACTTTCCTTGTAGACAGGTGATTCGACGGTGACATGTGGGAGGCTACGGCGTTTGGCGTGGCGGGTATGACGCAGTACGTAAACATCGGTGATATTTTTCAGGGCGAAGAACTCTGGTGTCACCAATAAAACTTCGTACACACTCCAGAGGGACGACGACGCAGACCTCAAATCAAGAGGGAGCTGTAGCGAGCAGTTGTCCAAAAGCCACTCCAATAATAATGTTGATACTCCGCACCCAATGGAAACTATAGACATGTCAGCGCAAGAACAGATGTCTGGAACGAGATCCTCACACAAGTATTTTGACTGAGCATCTTGAGCAAGGGTTCGATGATTCCACGGCGGAGACTGTCACTGAGGTAAGCAAAGGGCGGGGAAACAGCGCACTGAACGCACTGGAGGATCAAGAGCAGAGTCGACTCCAACTCCTTCTGACGTTGTAGTCGCTCAGAGTAAGGCCATGCTCGAGTTGCTTGCCGGTAAAATTAAGACACTGCTGGTCGGACGGGATGTCCCGCTTGTCCTCGCTTTGCTCATCGTCGCTGTCGTTGCTGTTGTCGTGAGAGTATCCATTGTCGGTGGCGGAAGAAGAGGACGATAACGAAGAAGATGAAGAGGGTCAGTCTATAGCCATGAATGCGTCGAGTTGCTGGTGAACAGGGAAGGTAGTATATACTTGTGTATGGGTATTTCATCCGATAGACCTAGAGACGGAGAACGAAATCTCGAGTCAACACCGGAAAGCCGCTCGGCGAGGGGAAGCTCGATGGTAGGGTGGGAAACACTGTACCATTCGCGGGTCGTGAGGGTGAGAGTAGCATAGAGCATAGCGGAGGGACCAAAATCATTATGAAAAATGTCGGGGTGGCATATCGCCCGCGGTTGAACTCAGCCGAAGGCTAGAAGTCTGGTCTGGTTCGCGAGCGGGGCACCCGGCCGACGTAAACTGCATGCGCTTGATGGTGCCAAACTGCGCATTCTGAGATGCTTCGCGACTGTGTTCCTTCTCCGCACGCTGGCGGATGACATCGGTCCAGTGATTCCGCTGAAAGTTTGGTGCTTCAAGCTCCGCGCTGCTCCTACAAATGTGTTGGCATCGTCGCTGTGGCGAATGGATGCGGAAAAGAGCTGCTCACCATGCTTTGTCCTTGTCACCTATAATCCCGGACAGCCTTTTAAACTACGGTTCTCAAGTTATCGCGCTACTGGCCTTGTTGCAGGTGAGTAGCGACCTGGGTACGGACCTAGGCACTGTCAGCAACGGCGGCGATGGGGAAAAGGTCACGAGGATGCAGGAATCGCCTGCAAGTTGAAGAAATAGTAGAGCGACGAATGAGACGAGTTAACAGTCAGGAAAGGACAAGAATCAGCCCCCCTCTCGGCGCGCTGGTGGAACATCGGGAGCGATGGCGGGTCCCCACGTACCCGTCGAAATCTATGAGCCTTCAGTAAATGCAATTTAAAGTATGAGGATGGGACAGCGTACCAATAACGCTTACATCGTTCACATCGCGCAAACATCGCGTCCAGAGGAGATGATGTCACAATACTCCATGACGACGCCGAGGGAAGAATCGTCGGAGAAGTCGAGGACAGGAGTTGTTCTCTTCGGCGTTGTCGAGCATGATGATGGTGGAGAGCAAGGCCAGAAAATTTGCTCGGCTCGACGGATCGGCAATACGGGGCCGAATCGATCACTCAACAAGTGTACCGGTCCGGGCGGACCGAGCAACGGTAAGGTCTGCTGACAAAGGTAAAGGCAAATTTTCCACCTTGACGGAGCCCATCATGTGTCTGTGATGCTCGATTTCGCGCTCGACAACGGTAATGGCGCTCAGGACACACCCGCGTTTGCTGTCGACTTCTTTGCCTGTGACCCGGTCAGACAGACCGAGCTTCTGGGAGGGACAATTCATTATGCCGCTGCGTTGTTGGCGCTTATGGCTTTCGACGCCCTACGTCCCATTGCGAAGCCGGACAAACATGGTCAACGACGATCTTTTTTTCCAGATGATACGATACGGCATGCCGTTCCTTGTATTCGTCGGCACATCCGCGACCCCGCTTCTACGCAGCTATCTGGGGAGCGGGACTAGTAGCAGAATCGTAGGCGCGGAGGATCGGGTTGACGGCAAGCAAAGACGAGACGGGCGACGCCAACTGCTCGGACACAGCGAAGAACGCTGCGGTATAGTGCGACGTTGACGCTGGTGTGTTGTCTTGCGTCGTTCATATACAATTTACTCACTTTGTCTTTGTCTTGTCTTCTTACAGCTCGATGCTAGGCCTGCCCTTGCACCCTCCGCTCACTCATCCCGTCTGGTCACCGCCAAATTGACAGCAACCCCGCAGCCTTCGACTACTAATGGTCGTGGTTGGTCTCGTTCGTCATCCCCAGCGCCATCCTCGTCTCTTCACTCCAAAGCGGCTCACATATCAAGTTTGCTGGTCCGCCGGCTCTTGCTCTCCTCAACGATGCTCATGATGCTTACCGAGCATCAGGAAAAGTGGTCTACCACTCTGGTTAACTATAGTTCACCTAGGGAACTATGGTTGACCTAGAGCTAAAAAGTTTCCTGAGAGGTCAAGTTAACTAAACACACAGTCCACCCCTAACCCATTCTTAAGTCAACTTCAAGTTAACCTGAGATGACTCAAGTCATCCAAACACATCTTAGGTTATGTTATAGTCAACTCTAATTAGCCTTAAATATACTTAAGTTACACCATATAAACTCTATGCAGTCCGGCAATACTCATGATGCACAATAGATCAAGAAACCAAGCCTATAACACCTTATATTCTAATGCAAATCAAAGAAGAGCAAAAATATGTATTAATTGAGCCTCAAAATTAAACATTACAAATAACTATGCATGGCAGTCATCATTGTCTAGGCACTACTCTCATTCTCATCCCTTCACATCATCCAAGGCGTTCATATTGTAATCCCGGAATCATCCGCAGTGGGCTCATGTATCATTCTCATCATGGTCGGGAATCATCCTCATCGTGGGCTTGAGGATTATCCTCAATGTCGCAACATCAGCCTCGCCAGAATCATGATTGTCATGGTCTGAGAATTGACCTTATCGTGGTCCTCCAAGTCGTCATTCTGCGGATGTTGTGTAGCAGTCCTCGTCCTAGCGCAGCCATGATTGCGGTTATCATATAGACAAGGTCTTCGTCCTAGGGCATAAGTGGTTGTCCTCGGTGTTGTGCGCGGTCGTCATCATGATGCTGTCGTTGTCGTCATGAATCATGATACTCGATTGTGGTCGTGGTCCTAGGTTGTCGTGGCCATGATGCTCAGTCGGGATTGTGGTACTAGGCCGTCGGGGTTGTGGTGCTTAGTCGGAGTCATGGCCAAGGTCATCATCGCTGTGGTGCTCGTACCCGTCGGTATACTCGGTTATGGTTGGTGTTAAGGCTGGCATCGTGCTGGCGCTTCTTGGCATACTTAGTCCTTGTCGCAGTAAGGCTCAATAGTTACCGTACTGGTGTGTGGGCATCGTCAGTAAAAGGACAGACAAGAAATTGCGGTGACACACCTCCCCGTACTGCACCTAATAGTACACCGTGAGTGATGACGGTAGGAGTCAAGAGTGTCGCCATTGATCCTTACAAGAGTTAATCATGGGAGAATGGAAAAGATGATTGCAACGCACCTGCACTGTCGCTGTTCGGGTTGTCCTCATCGCCGTGGTCAAATCATCCTCGTCGCGCTGTCCGAGTGATCCTCGTCGCAGTGGTCGAATCATGCTGGTTTGTTGAGCTGTCCCAGTCATTACGCTACAGAGGTTGCAGTGCCATCGTTGTGGTTAAGGAGCGGTGTCGTCGTGGTTAAAGGAGCGGTGTCGTCGTGGTTAAAGGAGCGGTGTCGTCGTGGTTAAAGGAGTGGTGTCGTCGTGGTTGAAGGAGCGGCGTCGTCGTAGTTGAAGGAGCGGCGTCGTCGTGATTGAAGAAGCGGCATCGTCGTGTTCGAAGGAGCGGCGTTGTCGTGATTGAAGGAGCAGCTTTGTTTCAGCTGAGGAGCGGCGGTGTCGTGGTTGAGGGAGCGGGGCCGTGGCGGTTAAGAGAGTGATGTCGTCGTGCTTAAAATGTTGTCATTACAGTTGGGACCTTGGGAAAATACAGTTAGTGGTCACAATAAAAGAGACGAGATGCGCACATTTGGAGTGGTGTTCTGCTAAGTATTGTGCAGAAGATGGTGGTAGGAGGAAAGGGCAGATGGCGGAACTTGAATGCCGCGATCGACGAAAACCAACATAACGTGACGCTGACGTGGCTTCTTGGCGGGTAACCGACCATTGGCAGGCATCAGACAGAGGTACTTGAATAAAAAATTGTGAGCTAGCCTGAGCAAAACGGGGAGAAATATCAGACACAAAACTGACAGCCGGCCTACAAAGCCCTGCTCAAGGTCGGCCTGGCTCTCCATAGGCCGGCTGTCAAATCGTGTCTGCTGTTAAGGTAGATGGGTGAACAGTCAGTCAATGTCATGAGTCATGACACGGCGGTGAAGATGGTGGTACGAGATGAAGGTAACATGTTTGATCAACCTTGGTCAGCCAAGTGTTCGGATGCTATTACATGGTGAGTTTCCCATAAGTGGGAAACTCGAAGGAAACTCGCTCTACAACCTATCGATAACTTGCAGCATCGAAGGGAATATATGATTCATGCCCACGGACCATCCCCGAGCAATTGCGCAGGGCCGGTCGACGTGCATGATGGACTCCCCACCACACAGTTGCCGTGTTGGAGTGGGTATAGCCTTACATTTCCTTCTCCCACCTCCCCGCTGCTCATCCTGCGAAGACTCTCATAGATGCAGCAAAGACTAGAAGAGCAGCATTTTCAATATCCGAGAGAGTTCGCGCCGCTGTTTCGAAACCGCTATTCAAAAATTGCTTATATCAGGAAAAAGGACTTACCTAGCTCGACAATGGCCACATCGCATCGCGGAGTCGGAGAGTATGATTAGTGACACAAGAAGAAGTATTAAATTGAAAGCAGCAACTAAGATGTCGAACCATTTGTGCAGGGGACACTCCACACAAGGAAGGCAGAATATTATCGATGTTCGTCGGTCTTGAATGACAGTGGTGGCAACGGCACGCGGAATGAAGGTGCACGTTTCGAAGCCAGAAGACGAGTGCCAGAGGACTCGGCCCAAAGGAAGCAGACCATCAAACTCACAATCAAAGCAAGAAGATGAAGGTAGCGGAGAGCAAGTTGTCCGAGAGATGCTACACAGCTCGTACCGCGCAGTAGCCGGGCACCAGGAGGGATGTCTATGACAGCCATACCATACCTGCGCCTTGACGGCAACACCAAATTTGTCTCGTTCACGCACATCCTCGAAATACAGATCCAAGCACTGACAAGGAACCGAGAAAGCAAGACAGAGAAGTCCCATTCTGTTACATGGTGAGTTCCCCATATATAGAGAACACACCGTGCTGAAATAGCCACAGCCTAAGTCAGAGAAACAAGTTCACCGCAGAAACAGATGAATTCAAAGAGAAGGATCAAACAGGCTACAGAGGAAATCCCGATGGCACTTTCGTCGATATGGATGAGAATAGAGATGATCCGTTCGATCGAAAGAGTCACAACTCGTCCTTACATTACAACATTCTATTTAGTCCATTTCACTCCTCCACCGGCTAGCATCATTCAAGGATGCATCCCCCTCAAGTCTTTCCTAGTCGCGAAGACCAAGCGTGATTTGGCAGCCAACGGAGATCGGATCGATCACTGTTCTCACCTTGCTTCCTCCCACCACAGTACATCGACGAGGTGCTGTGATACGGCCTGGGAGGCCCTCTCCGGGTTTTGCTCTTCTCTTTCCCGTGTTTTGGACCGATGGCACCCTATAACGGCTTCTAGCTGCCGCGAGGACGACTTGGACGCAACCGCGTAAGCCTCCTTGAAGGAGCCGCAACGGTTCAGCAAGACAGAGATGAGTTTCAAGTGGCTGGTCCGGTCGCCGCGCCGCTTGACCATAGGATTATTTGGGCTGAACAGCGTCGCGGACGTGCCAGCCCCAATCAGTATGTACGCAGTTTTTTTTTCTTTTCATGTTAAGCCTTACACCTTGATGTAGGCAGCAGCTATGCCTTTTCGCCGTCCTTCGCTGACGACTCCGTCCTGTTTTCCGCATAGCAGCCACTCGCGTAAGCCCCTGAATAGGGCTGCATCTCTTCCTGGATGACGGCGACGGGTCTGAAGAGGCTGGTATGCCCCTTCGCCGTCGTGTTCGCGCCTCCAAAGAGGCGACGAGTCAAACCTTTGGGCGGCAACACTGCAACTCGCTAATTTGACACACCCGACACACGCTCACACTGCTTAGGACGTCGTCTGCTGTTCACGACGATGCGCCGTTAGGCCGCGGTGCGGCTTCCTGCAGTCGTGTCCGGAGACGATGACTTCTCGCCCTTCTGCTCTGACAGCGAGCAACGCGCGAACGCCTCAGCCTCCAGGACGGAGCACGACGATGAAGGCTTGGAGAGGCTGGATTGCATCCAGCTAAAACATGTGCATTTTGAGGCTGCCGGACAGCAGTGGACGCGTCCAGTCCCAAAAGTGCGTATTATCTCATTCATTTTGGTTTGAACTTGTTCTCATCTATGTGTAATAGGCCCTCGTCGTCCTTTCTGCACTTGGGCTTGACCCGATGGTCACCACGTTCGTATCTGATGACTCCCTTCTGCTTCTTACCATCAGCATCTCGGAGGTACCGTCGTCCAGGCCTCGGGGATTTTCGCTGGCCCTCTTTGGGCGCTTTCCTTCTCTTTCTTGTTTGTTTGGACGGCTACCACGGCTTCCGGCTGCCGTAAGAACGACTTCATGCGTTCTGCTCGCCAGCTGGCGACGCCATCGCGTACGCTTACGACATTCATGGACTCAGGAGATGAGTTTTTGTCCTTCTGCTCTTGCGACGAGCCTCCACGATGGAGCAGCAATGTCCCTCGAAACATCATTAGCTGCAAAAGGCAGAATCAGCCCCGCACCGTTTATTTGCGCCAACAAGGAGACTGGGATTGGTATGATCACGTCGTAGACGTGCCTATCTCGGACCGGCGATGCAACTGGGCGCCGCCTAAGCCGGCCAACTCTCAGAAATGGTGGCGGCAGTCCCGACTCTCATCCTTGACGACATTTCCTCACCCAGCTCGTCACATCTATCGCCTCCGACACCGATAATAGAGAAGGCTGGCGAGCCCTCATGGATGGCGCAGTCGACGCCTGAGGTGGAGTCGCTGCAGGAGACTAGTTGTTCACTAGACATTGGTACGACGCCGACTCGTCCGACGAACGAGTCGTCATCAGCCCCAACTTCTCCGCACTCCCACAACGCCCATTCCCTCCTCCTGGTCCCCTCATAGTCGGTACAGGGTGTCACCCATACCACAGATGTTCCCCGTCTACTCGTAGCAGAGATGCGCAAGATGTTCTTGAACCTGTTTTTCTATCCTCCCATGTACATTCGTCCTGCTGTGTTACGACTGTTGTCACCCCTCCCAGAATGTAATACTAGTGTAATGACAATTGAGTTGGATACTTGTAATCAATTCTGCTTGGGTTTATTTACAGTTAACCTAAAGCTGCACAATGTTACATATGATTCATGAGTGGACTGAAGTTAACTCAGGTTGTCATTGGTTAACTTGAGTGGAGGAGTCATGCATGAGTCAACTTAGAGAAACTCAGGTTGACCAGAGGGCATTAGTGCACTCTGGTTAACTATATCAATAGCTATATACCTAAGTTAACCAGATGCTAAAGTGCTTTTCCTGATGGATGAAGACGCACGCAATTACTACTGTTGCCTATGATCTAGTTCGACTGACCTTTTGGGGAGGGATAATGTGCAACACATTTATGAGGTGTGCTTCAGCTCTTCTTTCTGTCCATAGTCCTAAATCACTTTCCGCAGACATTGTCGGCCCACACGCGCCCTCGACCGTCCTGGTCGCGCCTCTGGTATCGCCCACGGCGGCCTGCACTTTTTCGGTTACGGGAAACCGACCGACTATCAGAAGACATTTGGCGTGTCCTCGGATGCTCTCGAATACTTACGGCGTTCACCGACGATGAGCGTCTGCTATTTCTGTTGACGTCGCTGGAGTCGTCGTCGTCATACGCAGCTTAACGACTTCCCCATGTTCTGCGTGTCAGGTTGACAATGGGAGGACTTCAAGAGGCAATGGTGCGTTCTCCCTCTTCTTACTGTACACGAGAGCTGACCTCTGCTTGTAGCAGACATCGACATCACCCACCCGTCCGTCGTACAAGGTCGCGCAGATGGACGTTACAAACGATGATTTTGTACGACTCGTCAGCTCAGAATGTTCGGCGACACACCGCCCCCACAGTATGTTCAACATTGATGCCCCGCTCTCCGCAGCACCGCCATAGCATTCCCGCCTTATATCAACTCGACCATACCGCGTTTAGCATTCGATGGACGTACTGACGACCATGAGCTAGCGACATTCCCTAGTGGTCTCGCCTTTACACGTATCCTTCATCCCGGCGGTACAACACCCACGCTCTTGGAGCTCGATGCATCCCCATCCGCGTGGTCAAGGCGGCTCGCTGAACATTCACAAACGCCTTGGGGGACTGGAGTCAGGTGAATAAGAATTCGGTGTTGCTCTCTGGGGATGAGTGGATTGGGGTGAGGAAGATGATGATGATGCCTGTGGATCATGTGTGGCAGACGAGGAACGGGGTGACGTTGCTGGGTGATGCGGCGCATCCGATGACGCCGTTTGAGAGGGAGTCGGCGAACAACGTGCTTGTGAATGGGATGGAGCTTGCGCAGGAGTTCCTGAAATTGTCGGGTATTCGGGAAGGGCGGTGCGGGAGTTTGAGAGGGCGATGTTTCGGAGGCTAGGATCTGCTTGCCTTATTCTTATCTCATTCTCTTATTCTTATTCTCACTCTTATTTGATACTCATTCTTATCTCATTCTTATTCTTATTCTTATCTCATTCTCATTCTTATTCTTATTCTTATTCTTATCTCATTCTCATCTCTATACTTCACTTATGCTGTAGTCAGGCCTTATTAGCTATCAATAGTTTTGCTCTTATGCCAGTGTGATGTCTTGAGAATCTTATCTTATCTTGGTGCCGACCGAAGAAATCTTAAGAAAAAGCGGACCCCTAGTTGCGCCATGCCCCTCATCACTCTCCAACTCTTCAACTTCTCCGGATCGATTCAATCTCCGATCCTGGGAACCAAGCTCAGTTTCGTCGTGGGTTTCGGATTGGCATCAGCGTTGTGGTTGAGACTCTATGCCACGCAGACGCGTGCGTACCAAGTGGGACTCGCACTCTACGAGACCGAGCGAGAGATCACGGCCGGACAGGCTCAGACTACCGCCCACCAACGAGCGGCTCTCACAACGATACAAGAGTACGGGTTCTCAGCTCCGCCCGAAACGTCCTCCTGATACTAATCATTCAGCCTCCGCCGTCGTCATCAGGCTTTTACGACAACGACAAGCCTCGTCCTCGCTTCTTTCAATATTGATGAAATGGGAGCACATGAGCTCCGTCATTTGGAGGTGGAGAGCCTGCACATTGGAAAGAAGGTGCGACCTCTACGGACAGCGATGATTTGAATTCATGGATGATGTTCACCAGGCGTGTCTTCAGAGCGGAGGCGTGATTGTTCAAAATGGCATCGACAGTGGCATGTGGGCTGTAGACGACTCAGAGGTGGATATTGGTGAGCTTCACCGCCGTCTACTGAAAGGCTGCCGGCTGAATTACCGTGTCCTGCCTACTAGCTGAAGGAGTAGAGAACGTGTAATACAAAAAGTTACCGCTCCACTGAAACGATTGGAATTTCAGGTGGCTTGGAAGACGGAGATGTTTGTTCTTGATTCGCGGTAGCACGCATGATTGAAAGCTACTTTGACTTGTATTACTGTATTATTTTGATAGGGCGTTCGGTCAGGGTCGAGTCACGTGATCGTCACGCATTTGCTAGTGTTCGGCCGACTTGAGGGCAGCGTGACGGCAGCTGTAATGAGTTCGGTCCTTAGTAGACAATTTACCGTGGAGGAATAGATGTACTCTGAGCTATTCAAAGTAGTTTTTCATCTCTCTGCCAGCCTACACAGGAAAGGTGCTTCTCAGTACATCAGCCACCTTCGTACATCAACACAGCCACATGACATGATCGCCACAACGTGTCCACACGCGCATTGTTCTTCGAGCTATTTATTTGTTCATTGTTTGGCCCTCTCTAGTTATAGAAAAAGTTCACCTCTTTGTTGTGTTCTCCACTGCTCTCTGTGCCAACTACCATGGCTGATACTCAAGCCGAGTTTGACTTGAATGTCTACATTGGTTCTGGCAAACTCTTCGATGAGCTCACTCAACCAGAAGCTCTTACAAGGGCATTTGACAACACCATGAATGTTCCCGATAATCCTTTCACATCCATCCTTGATCTAAAGGCACCAGTGTCTCAACTTCTCCTTGCCGAAGATCTCCCCTCTCAGTCTTCTTGGCCACCATCAAGCATTCGCACACTTCACCCTCGTCAATTCTTCAGCACTTCCCTTCCTACTGACCTACCAGTGTCTTGGGCACTTGAAATGATTCCCTCTCCCCGTCTTGTACTTGCATTATGTGCATATACAGGTCAAGCCTGGTTAGACGGCTACACTTCGGTCATCCACTGGGCTGATCGTGATGTTCGTCTTCCACTATAGATTGTTCGCTACTGGCTAGATTTAAGCCTTCTACTTCACGCTAGGCAGAAGTGGGAAGCTGCATTCGATTGGATAGCTTCGTTAGACAGTGCAGACGGTCAACTTGTTGAGCAAGTTGTTGAGCACTGTCAGACTGTTGGATGGGGTGTTCAGCTACAAGGATTTGGGAATCTCAGAGGCGCCAATTCCCTTGACATTGCTCGTCTCCTTCAGCCAGCAACATGGATGAATGATCGTCTTATGGATGCCATTGTTGCTGAACTTCAGGACTGAGTACAGCGTATCCATTGCAAGGGTGTCAGGATTGTGGCATTAGCGGAGACCTTTCATTTCACTAGGCCAGATGAGCGCTGGAGCACATATGGACAAGATGACTCGAGTTTCCGCGCTTTATGGCAGTTGGGAAATGATCTCACACTTGGACGTGTGAAGAAGGCTTATCTTCCCTACTTCGTTCGAGGAAACCATTTTATCGCTATCAAAGTAGACGCTACGCGCTGATGTGCAGTATAGGAATACGCCACAGAAATACACACACTCAAACACACAAAACAAAACAATTACTCGAAACTTCCGAAGTTTCTAATGGACAGGTACAAGGATCCGACCTTATCACCCGTAACGAATTACAACTTTAGCCAAGATCGAGTGACTCAAAGAGGTTCCAAACGGAGGGGGTAGAGGTGTACTTCCTAGACTAACACAAGTGCAAGTTCGAGGGAGCTTGGGGAGTTAACTTGTGGGATTCCGGAAGAAGGGGTAGCTTCCGATGTCTTAGCCGAAAGGTTGGCACGCAAGTACGCTGAGTCTCGGAGGACTGCCGGTTGACTGTCTTGTGCACTCAATCTTCAACTCAACAGAACGCAGGGACCAAGATCGCCTTTGGGTACGTAAAGATCCGCGGGGCTTGGGTACGTTAAGTCGGTCTAAACTAACACGAAAGGCCTGACTTCTTATGTCTGAATCCGAAGCAGTTGCAAGCGCGGTGGCTCCGGGTGTTCTCAAGTCACTTCGTTACCGATACTTGCTTCTGTCGTTTAAACTCCGTCTTGGGACAGAGGGACGTTCACAAGTACGGATGGCAAAGCTTCCGGGTACTAACTCGAAGTTCACCAGGTAACTATCACTGGTTCACGTTGTTCTGGTTGGGTTCTTAACTTAAACTGAGGTGGACACAAAAGTTCCGAGTCAAATAAACACTGGTATTCGCTTGTATGGCTATATACGCGGGTGTAGATTAACTACCGACTACGACGTTTTACAGGTACTTATATACTACAGAATCAGGTACATACGGTGTTATTCTTACTGGTGGGTGCGGTTCGGTAGCTACTGTCGGTTCCTCAGACCTCCGGGTGACTCGTATGAGTCCGCGGATGGCGTGCTTTCCGTGGTATTTGATATAACACCTTGTGCTCGTCTGACTCAACCATGTAGATAGTCCGGTTGGGACCTGGTTGGTTCCGACGTGTCGTAGTGTAGTTAGCTTTCTAAACTTTGTCTTCTGGGTTTGATACTTCGGTCCTTCATGTAGACCTGAGTTATAGCTTTCGAATGATACCCCACTTTCGAAGTGTATCTGTCGAGGCTGTTCTGATAACTGGGTTTCTATGTTTATAGTGGCCACACAGGGTGCCTGTCGAGTTGCGGTTCCGGTTCCGTTTGAGTCACTTCAACACTGCGGTACGGATGTATCTGTCTGCATCCGCATGGTCTTTTGTTCGTAACGGAAGGATGATGCAAGATTGCGTGATTCCGGAGTCCTGTCTGACTCACAGCTTTCGGGGTTGAGGGTCCGTATGGATCCCAAGTTCAAGTAGATGAATGCAGTAGTCTCGTTGCAAAGGTCTTTCTGAACGAGCTCTGTGGTTCAGAACATGTCCCTAGTGTTCGGGTGGATACTATAGCGAATACATCGTATCCGAGTACTTGGAAAGGAAACAACCAGGATTGTAAGTCCGATTGTCCGACGGATGCGTGTGTTGCATCCGGGCGCATTGAGTATTTGATATTCAGGCACGTTTAGAGTTCTGTAGAACGTTACGGGAACTTCCGGTTGATTCGGGAGTTCGGTCCGTAGGCGCGTAATGGCCACCTTGGAGTCTCTTCGCGTCCTAAGAGAGTCTCCTAGAAGTCTTTGATAGACTTCCCAAGTACTATAATGTATTTGTATACATGTCTTTCCTACAAGAGGTCGTACAGAAATCGCAAAATATGCCTATTCTGTAGCCAGTTTGTACTGTGCGTATCATCTCCCTTAACTTAAGATGATATCGTCCGCGATATCCGCTCAGGTTCGGGTGAACTTTGGTGGTTCCATCCTGGACTTCGCGTGGTGGTATAAAAGAACTCGGATGCGTCCTAGTTTTTCTTT
Source organism: Hymenopellis raphanipes (assembly GCA_036872995.1). Classification (NCBI taxonomy): domain Eukaryota; kingdom Fungi; phylum Basidiomycota; class Agaricomycetes; order Agaricales; family Physalacriaceae; genus Hymenopellis; species Hymenopellis raphanipes. The sequence goes on from JAYMDG010000030.1 coordinate 385,659, forward strand.
TACCACCCGCTACTCTCGTTTATTTTCACTATGTCCCGCAATCTTAAAACCATCAACCTTCTCGCTATCTTTCCTAATGCTGCTTCAGCACCGCCGCAGCCGACTTCCGAAGCGCTCAACCGTCATGTTATTGAGTCCGGCCAGTCTTTGACGAAGGCTTGTGCCAAGGTCGCGGACCTACCCGACAACATCACCGACGAGCTCGCTATCTTCACCAGCACTGTCGTTCCTCGTGCCCAGGCGCTCATGGCTACGTTCGAGGATGAGGATACTCCTCTGACCGTCCGCTGCCAGAAGTTAGAAGCCGTGGTGAACAAAATCATCGTGCGTGGTGTACTTTCTTTCATTCTCGGATGCTTGTCTAACTCATCCGTGTGTTTCTTTTCTAGAACCGGAACCCGACGCTCAGCAACCTTCGCAAACTTGAGGTTACTTCGTCCATGCTCGAGTTCGGCCTTGCGCTGCGCAGTTTCCTTGCCTGCGCTTGTGCGTCTCTGGGCATCAACCCGTTGGATAGCAGGATGCACATTGCCAACTTGTGCCAGCCGTTCATCAAGACGGTTAACCGCATGGTCAATCAACACTTGCCCACTTTCGCTACCGATCATCCTCTCTACCGGGCGCCTCCCAAGGAGTCTAAGGCTAGGGTAAGTGTCTTTTCGTCTTTTATCTGGTCTTCGGAGGCTTATTTCGCCTTCCGTGTTTATCTTAGGTCGCCAAGAAGGCTCCGAAAACTCCGGAACTCATCATCGAGACGTCGGATGATGAGAGTGAGCAACCCGACGAGGACATACGTAGGCCCGCTCCCTTCTCCTATCCATTCTCTTGGTTTGACCATATGCAAGCTATGGAAGATGGTGAGACCGTTAAGCCTCTTGGTACCAACGTAAGCTCACTATCTATCTCAGAAGCGTATGATTGCCGTCTGATTTCTAATTTCTCGCAACTCCAGGTCGACGAAACGGAGCGCGTTGCCTCCGGTACCCGTGCTGCTAATCTCGACAAGAGGATCGGAAAGGTAGTGCATCCGGCTCTTTTTCCTCATTGTCTTCTTGCTTACTTGTTTTCTTAGGACGCAAACGTTTCCGGTACCCGCTACCAGCCTCTCGCTGATGTCGAAGGTATGGACGTCCTTTCTCATGAATATGGGAAGGCGTTGAAGACCATCGGTTCCTTTCAAGGGACCGAGCTGCCTCCGTTCAAGAAGCGCACCGCTCACCAGGCTGATGCTGCCAAGGAGGGGAAGTACACCAAGATTGATTCGATTCATATCGATAGTACTTCTCTCGGCTACTTTACGCAAGGTGAATACTCGCCTTTTATTGTCTTCTTTTCTTGTTAACAGTTTTTCGTAGCACCACCGGTTATTGAAGGCTACCGGAACCAAGTCAACCGGTTGGGTCGCATCTTCGAGCATCTCGCTAAGGATTCTACCCAGCTTACCGATGTCTCTCCCGGTGCCATCAAGGCTGAAGCCCAGTACAGGCTTGACCTCATCATCGCGCTCAACCGTATCTACGGCGAGATGCAGGGCTTCCACCGTACTTCCTCTCTTTACATTGCGACTACCCAGGGTCTCGGTATTACTTTGTAGACGTAGTGGTACTTGGTAGTCTGAAGGTTCCGTAAAACTGTCCGCTTAGTCTTTAGTCGTCGTTTGTTGCTCTTCTCGTAGACTTAGCGATGCTTGGTATTCCGTTCTTATAGCTTGTAGAGTAGTCTCTTGACTTAGATACCCTCCGCAATGCTACTTGTGTTTAACTTGCTCTTATAACTTGAATCTCCTGAAGTCAATCCATGAAGTTTTGTTGACTTTCTTCTTGGTTTGTTATCTCTAGGATAGGGGCTACTGCGGCCTCGGAAGAGTATGACTCCGCGAAATTTTCTCCCGGGTGGGTATAAAAGGATGGGCTACCGTGCCATATGCTCAGCGCCATGTTTCGTATTCCCGTTTTCGCTGCTTTCAAGCTGTCAATGCTGTACGAGTTCAGTGACCTCGAACGGTCCGCTGACAAGTACCGCGCCGCCACTATCATCCTCGACTTGAATGTGGCGCTCCAGCTCTACCGCGACTTTGGTAGCTTCATGATCCTTACTCGTACTACTAATGGTTTTGGTCATCAAGATAACCTCTACCATCTACGTCCTAGTACGCGACTTGGAGAGAGTCATGTTTACGACTCGCCTCTTCTTCGTTACTCTATTCGTTCTCTGGTACGGGTGGTTCTATCGCTTCCGGTGCCCTGCTAACTTATTTCTTTTAGCAAAACGCCGTCTCCATTTGGGACACCAAGTCGAGCTTTACCATGACTGATGCCGAGAAGTTGTGGGCGCGCACCTTCTTCGTGGCGCTCGACACTCTTGTGCGTCGCTTCCTGAAGAGATACGACGTCACCATCAACGGTCGTGGGCTCGCGAACTACTTGGATAGACCCTACTACAACTATTTCGAAACTCGTAAAGAGAATTACAAGGAGGCCATGGACAACCTGGCGGTAAGTCTCTGCTCGGATGTCTATGCTTCCGCTACCGGCTGACTACCTTCACCTAGTTGTACATGATGGACATCGCTGGGATTGATCCTCATAGCATGTACCGTCTCTTGGTTCCGAACTTGTTCTCCTGCGACAATCTGATCATCCCGGATGGCGCTTTGAACCATCCGGATGCAGAGTTGGTCAAGTGGTGGGAGGATCACCACAACATGTTCATGTCGACGAAGTGTACTTTCCGTCGTCACCTGGCTCCTCCCGAGAGTATCCTTCTCCAGTTGAGCTTATTCTCTCTGCCCTAAACTTGTTCTTATGACGCCGCAGACCTGCCTAAAGCTTATTTGGTCTGCCCTAATCTTTGGACTTGCGACCGTAGTCCCGCCTTGAGCTTATTTCATGTGCCCTAAACTTTGGATTTTTCGGTCGTGTAGTCTTGTCTTAGCCGGCCCCTTAACTTAGATAAATTCCTTACTCTTCTCAACTTAGAGTAGCGCTTGAAATCTATGTTACAATTTTGGGAGTCTGCGGGTATCGAAAATCTAAGTCCGTTTAATGCACATAAACTATTGCGTGTCTAAGTCCATTCAACTACTGGTACAACTGCGTTTGTCGCCACGTTAATCCTACTTCTCGTCCTTGTTGACTTTTAGAAGCGTCAAATCAAGACAAGTTGAAGACTTACGTCGCTGATATCGATGGGCTCATCGTGGGTGCCAGGACCACTTCCGGATGGCTGTGGGTCTACCGAGTCCTCACGAGTGAAGGGATCTTCAACCTCCTCGGGTGAGCCTCCCGCTGCCTCCGGGACGCTAACCTCGTCCTGCCAACCTTGTTCGAAAGAGGGGCCCACGATCTCTTCCATGCGCTTCATGTGCTCTGCCAGAGGAAGGTAGTCGGAAGCGATCATCTCGCCAGACGAGTCCTTTATCTTCTTGAGGGTGACTCGTTCCGACTTGTTGGCCTCCACAGTTTGCTGGTTGAAGGCCTCTCGAGCCGCCATTATTTGTGGAGCGATGCTAAGGAGAGCGTCCTCCTGGGTACGGAAGGCGCTTCCGGCTTCCTTCATCTGCTGTCGAGCTGCCATCAAGAGCGTATCTGAGAGCTCCATCTGACGCGTCTGAACTTCGAGAACGTTTTTCAGCTTCGCGTTCTCTTTTCGAAGTCGGATGAACTCCTTCTTCTGATCCTTGTTCTTGGCGCGAAGTTGGTCGACTTCGTCTTCCTTGGCCTCTTTCTCCTCTCGGAGCCGGATGACGTTTTCCCTCAGCCGGAGGGCTTCCTCTTTATCTTGTTGCAGTCGGTTGACCTCTTCTTTCAACCGAAGGATTTCCTCGTTATCCTTTTGAAGCCGGTTGACTTCTTCTTGCAACCTAAGGACTTCCTCCTTATCCTTGTTCTCTGGAGGAGGCGTGACCTTTGGTTCACGAGTCGAGAACCAGTTAAACTTGGTATCTGCAGCGGGGGCGGAGGAGCTCGTCGTACTGGTTCCGGTTGCGGGGCCGGTTGGGGTGGTTCCGGCGCTTTCTCTCCTGGTGGAGGCGCGGGGAACCTTCTGATGGTGGATAGTCCAGAGGGGAACGGAATAGCCACGCGAAGGGCTTTCTCGCTGTGGGGGTTCCTTCTGGTGGGGAGGAAGGGGAGGAGGACTCTCTTTCGGTGGAGATGGTCCCGGATGGGAATCCTCTTCCGGGTGCGGGGGAGACATCTCTACGTCTGAGTCCTCGTCGAAGTTTCTGGGTGGCATATCCACGTCAATGTCGTCAGACGCGGTGTCACCCTTGGGCTCGTCCTTGAGTTCTGGTTCCAAGGACTTCGACAAACCTTTCCTTACCTCTAACTCGGGATGGATCTTGAAGACGGCTAGGCCTAGGAAATGGTCCAGCCAATGCAAGTGCGAGTCAAAACTCGTAAGTGGCTCTGCATCCGCCAGCGACGAGAGTTTGAAGGCTTGGCTAAGGAACTGTTGACACTTGCCAGGTGTCCTCTGTTCAAGAAGGCGTATCGGGTTCCGGTAGAACACCTTCGCCTGCTCGTTGGTGAAGAGATATCCACAGCAAGGGACTTCGGACGCGAGGTAACCAAAATAGTGAAGGTCCTCGAATTCGTCGTCCCCGGATGGTAACTCTGCCCGATCCAGGTTATCGACTCTAACCCGGACTCTGAGTGCTCGGTGCATCACCCAGTCCATCCAGTGTGATGCCGATTCAAACTTGTTGGCATCCGACTCACTCCACTTGGCGTATTGGACTGCGAAGTCCAGGAGACGATCTGACTGTGCAGTCGTGGTAGGCCAGCTTCGGATGGTCTCCGGATTCACTAACGCTGCTTCCGCTTGTTGAGCCGTAAACGGAAGGTAATCCCTGCATTTCACGGCGCGTGGATTGCCTAAGTACTTGAAAGGCTTCGGGGAAGGAGGAGGTGGTGGAGGAGGTGGCGCGGTTGCGAGGCCGCATCCGCGGCTTGGCGTCTTCGCCTGAGGACTTCTGGGTGGATGTGGAAAGACATTTTCACTCTAAGTCCTCCAAATTTGAGGTCCTCTTTAAATGCATTCTCAGAATCGCCGTCCCGTGACTTCTTTCTCATGGGATAGGGGATCTGCGCATTATATTTATAGATTCCTAATACAGGGTGCTTCTCGGGTTCCGGTGGTACCCTCGAAGTGAGCTTACCACTGACAAGACTTTTGACTTGACTAGTGTTCAATGTGGTAAGTACCGGTGCGCTCAAAAACGCTTCCAATACGTGACTCTTTCTAATAGACGAAATGGTTATAGCTAAGTTCAAGTCTTAGCTATCTACCTTTCGTCGATGGTTCCGGTAGCGGGTTGCATCCGTTACCGCGTCTTGACTTATTCTTATTCAAGACTTATCACGCTTGCATTTTCTTAAGTTCACGCTTGCTTCAGTTTAACTCTACATCTTTGAAGTCAAACACGCGTTCTAAATGTACACTTTGAGGCTAAAACTACAAGTCCGACTTCTATACACTACGACTTGTCCTTGTCCTTGCCTTTACCCTTGCCATCCTTGTCTCCCTTCATCAACTTGGCCATGTCCTTCTGCGCTAGCTCCATCCTTTTCATTTTCCGGTTGAGCTTTTGTACCGCGCGGTCCAGAGCTTCAATCTGTGCTTGTTGAAGTTGGAGGGCGGTAGCGGCACCGGGAATCGGAGGCGCACCCTTGGGCGGGGCCATGAGACCTGAAGGCGTGGCAGTGGACTGAAAACGAGGGATGGGAGTGTCACCACATCCCAAGAACTCTTCTTCGCCGTTCTCGTCTCTGCCTCGCGGGTAGACAGTCTGGTCAGGGGGAAGGAAACCGTTCTCGCCTTGCTGTAACGGAGTCTTGAGGCACTTGGTCTTTTTCTTGATACAAGACTCGCAAGCGCAGTTCCGGTTACCGGGGATGTTTTTGTGGAACCCAAAGACGCACTTGAGTCCCTTCTTCTCGCAAGGGAGACAAGTTCCACTAATCCACCGTTGAACGTTCTTGCTATTGTTGCCTTGGGTGATAGCCGTTCGTCCAGGTGGGGCGGCACGAACCCGCTTCTTCTTGGGTGGAGGCGGCTCGTCATCGGATGCGTCTCCCGCTTCCGAGGCCTCCTTGCGTTTCCTCTTGGGCTTGGGTGGGGAGGACTTCGACGCGTCTTCATTTGAAGGCGCGGAGTCTTTGCTCGACCCTTTCCTTTCGCCTTGCTTCGAGGTTTTGGGGTAGGAGGGAAGAGGGGAAGGAGGGGAAGGTGCTGGCGTTCCGGGTGCGGTATCGTTACCGGGGCCATCGACGTCCATCTTGTTGGACTTGGCTTTCCCTTTCTTCTCCTTCCGGGGCCTCTCATCCGGCTCCATGTCTGCGTCCTCTTGCCCTGGGACGTATTCTTTGTGCTAGTTACAGCGTTAGCATTTTTGTTAGCTTTTGATAACAAAATCTTACACTGTCGTCTACCTCTTCCGGGTGGACTATGTCTTGCGCTGCCTTGAGAGATTCGTCTATAAAGATCGCCTGCTGGTCGAACCTTCCTTCATCGACCAGATGACGGTGGTTCACGACGTAGTTAGCGAACATCCTGCAGAAGTACCGAGCGTGTGTACTTTCGGTGGGTGGTCGTCGGTCTTCGTCTACTTGTGTGTACAGTGACTGGGGATCCAGTATCAAGGCCGTCACGTCTGAAGGGGTCAACCGGAAGCAACAGCACAGCCAGTTCTCATCCGACCCATTGATGTACTGCATTCTTGCTGTTATCGGCTGTTCCCAAGGGTTAGGACTCGGGGTGCGAGGAGGAGGGCGTACGGATGGCTGGCTACCCGAAGGTCCAGCTACCGGGGGAGGAGTGGGGACGCGCTTTTTCTTGGGCGCAGGTGCACGGGTGGGAGGGTCTACCGCTTTCCCTTTGCCTTTGTCCTTCTTCCTCTGTGGGGAGACTCGGTAGGAGCAACGTCCTCCATGGGTTGAGGGCTAGGCCTCGAGCTGACGGCAGGGGAAGTGGGTTCGGGTGCAGAGGGCTTCCCATCCGGTGCCTCTTCTCCCGTCGTTCCCATGGGAGGAACCCATCCGGCAAGCGAAGTTACTGCGGAGAAGAAGAGGCCGTCAATCCATTGAAGAGTAGTGGCGTGTTCTGTTCTTTCTTCAGGATTGGCTAGGATATGCTGTGCGATGGCGTCAAGGATAGCGCGTCGCTCCTTCGTATCCGTGTCTGAGGCGACGTGTTTTGCCATGCCAATCGGGTCCGCTAGCCAAGCTTCCGCAACTGCGTCGTCGAGCTCCCAGAACCATTCCTCTGGTACGGTAGTCTCTCCGATGTAAAAATACTCGTAAGAAGACATTGTTGAGCGATCGAAGGTTGCTAAGTGGACTTGACTGGTGGGAGGGCGTCGGCTGCGGGGAGGGAATTCTCTGCATCCGCCCCTGTATGTTATGTCTCTTGTTATATATCTTGCATCCGATTCCATCCGGATCCGCGCTCATATATGCTTTTCGAAGGCTTACGCCACGCTTCCTTTTTCTGGAAACGCCGATCGCCGAACTTCTTCAGGGATTTTACCAAGTCCTCGGACCTCAACTTGTCCGCTCGGTTCGGTTTTAATTTCTATGTTCACAGTTCCATGGTTTAGTGGGTAAACTGACTTGTCTCTTAATTGAACAGGTTACGAGTTCGACTCTTGCGGGAACTTTCAGTACATCTTGGCTGTTCAGCACAGCCAAGATGGACTGCTTTTTGTAGTTCTATGGTTTAGCGGCAACCTGGCCTGTTTCTCATCTGAGTCACACAGGTCGCGAGTTCAAATCTCGCTAGGACTTTCCAGTCTTCCAGAATCCATTGCTTTTTGCAGTTCTCTGCAGTCCTATGGTTTGGTGGTAACCTGACGTGTTTAAGTCTCTCAACTGGACATGTCACGAGTTCGATTCTCGCTAGTTCTGTCACCCAGTGCTCACTGCGTTTTGCCATTTTTGAACTGTGTTACTAGATTCTAATTTTCGGTAGAACTCGAAAATTTCTGGTAGAATAAAAGATGGATACTATTGTACCCCTCTCCTTTGTTTTTCTTTACATGGCGTCCGCGCCATCTGCAGTACCATCGGATGTGTTAAACGCATCCGGTGCCAGAGTTAATCTTCTGTACCATCGGATGCGGTCATGCATCCGGTGCCAGAGTTAACCTGCTCTTTTCAGAGTCACTCGTCGATTGTGGATTCAAGTTGTTTCCCACACTGCTGTGGCTTAGTGGTAAGCGTCTGTGGAGTTCGACTCTCCCCCAGCATTTTAGTGCAACTACAAATCTTTTTGCGCTGGCACCCAAGCTGATAGGTTGACCAAACTCATTCGGTACTGGACTCAACGTGTTTTCCAGCGCTGCTGTGGCTTAGTGGTAAGCTTCGCAGGAGTTCGAGTCTCCCACAGCACATTTGTTTGGGATACACTGGAAATCTTTTGCGTTCGAGTCCTTCTGCAGCCAAGTTTTCGACTCAGCCTTGTCGTCTGGTCTTAGCAGTACGACTGAGGATCCACAAGGCACTCTTTGCTACCTTGTCGTATACCTTACTGACGCTTCCTTTAATAGCGTGTAGTCTATCATGGAATGACTTTCCCAAGTCAATTGGGTCTCTTCGTGAGTAGAACGGTAGCACTCTGAATCCGGCGATCTTTCCGTCCAAGAGTTCTCCGTTCAAATCACAGAGGACATAGTTACCTGCTGTAGTTCTGGTAACAACTGCGTAAGGACCCATGAATCTCTCCTTGAACTTTGAGTTCAATTCGTCTTCGATTCGCGTGTTCCTTACCAGTACTAGTTCACCCGTGTTGAACTTCCAGTTAGGCATTGTGTTCTTAAATTGTTCCATGAAGCGCTCGGCAGCCTTTTTCTTAGCTACCGTTACCCGCTTTTTCATTTCTGCTACGTCCAACGCGTGTTTAGCTATCAAACGCGCCCTGTACGCCACAAGGTCTGAGTGTGATACAATTTTGTCTGGTACATCGGCCAACCATGTCACTTCCATGTAGTCTAGCGGAAGGATAGGATCGCATCCGGTTACCGCGTGGAAGGGTGAACAACCCAATCCTCGTTTCACAGTGATCCTCTCCGCCCACAGTACTTCATGTAAGTACGCTGGCCACATTGAAGGGTCTCCTTTACACACCTTGAAGAGTGACTGGCGAATGTCCCAGTGTCCCCTCTCAACTTTGCCGTTAGCCTGTTTGTTGTAAGGCGAGATCAGGATTCCCGTTATACCATACTTCTGTTCTACATGTCGCATCGCTTTCTTGATAGACGGTCCATTATCCGTTACTATCTCGCGAATGCAACCCCACCTTGATAGTACATCTTCGAACAACCAATCTCCTAAGGTTTCGGCTGTCTCTTCCTTCAAGGCTCGGGCTTCAGGCCATCCGGATAATCCACACCGTGCTACGGTAACGGCATTGTATCCGGAATACTTTGACTCTTCTGCTTTTAAGTCTTTCTTCGAAGTCTTACCGTCCTTGTTAGGTGTACCGGTAGACTTAGGCATCCGAAACGTGTCGACATAGGCCTTTTCGAAGATCCCTGGGGTGGAGGTGATCCTTGGCTCCATGTGTATGTTTCGCTTCTGCCTTTTCTGACAGAGAACACAAGTCTTGATATACCAGTTTACATCGGTCTCAAGAGCTGGCCACCAGAACCTTGACCGGATGAGATGCCTCACCGAGAATTGTCCTTTGTGTCCGTTCTTGTCGTGTATGACCTTGCAAACCGCCATTCGTTCAGGCTTCTGTAGAACCCGTTTGTGTTCTCCTTTCTTATCTATCTTGTATAGTCTGTTATTTCTGATGAAGAACTCATTATCAGCCCACGCTTGCATCTTAGTGGCGACACCGGATGGTAGATCTTCCTCTTCCGTGTGTGGCTTTTCCTCTAAGTACGGTTGGACATACGGTAACATGAGTTCCCAAGCTTTCTCTCTTTCCGACCGGTTTTGGTCTGGGAAGTTTGGAATATCCACCCATTTCTCGATGTCATCAACCGCGACACCCGTGGCTTGAAGGAGTTCTTGTTCGGATATCGGTCCGGAGGCTTCGGTACTTACCGAGTTAATGGTTTGTACGAAGCCCGTTCGGGTATCGATATTGTTCTTGAATTCTTGAAAGTCTAGAGGTCGGTCCTCGCTTGCTAAGTTCGGATCTTCCTCGTATTCTAGTTCCATTGTATCGTCGGTTTCATCATATGGTACCACCACGTCCTTATCCGAAGCAGGTCGTCGGCTTAAACCATCAGGACCGTGTACTTTGCCTGGTACGTGTGCCAAGGTAAAGTGATACATTAGGATATCTTCTGCCCATCGTTGGAGATTGGCATTCGTAAGGGAGTCTATGTTCGATAACATCCCCTTGATATATTTCGCGTCTACCTCGATACGCAGCTTCCGGCATCCGAGCAGGTAGTACCGACAAGCCATGAGTGCTCGGTGAAGCCCAAACAGCTCTCGTTTAGCTTGTGAATACCTTGCTTGCGTGTCGTTTAAGGTGATAGACATGAACTTGGCGAAATAGGTCTTCTTCTCGTCTTCAGGATCTTTCTGCGACAAGTAAAAGCCTATTGCCTGGTAGGACGTATCAACCGACAATGTTATAGGTGTTTCCCAGTCATAGCGAAGGGGCTTCAACATTGGACAGTTCGTGATAGCATCCTTAAGTGCTTGCATTGAAGCTTTTTCTTCGGGACCCCACTGGAAGGGTACGGAACCACGATTCAACCGGTTCATAGCGTACGCTTTCACTGAGTAGTCTTTAATAAATGCTCGGAAGATTCCTGTGGTACCGAGGAAGGACTTGACATGCGTCAGATTTTCACAATCTGGCCAGTCTTGTATAACCTTCACTCGTTCCGCGGATGGCTTCCTTCCGGCATACGAACATACATGACCTACAACGACTATCTCATCTGCACAAATGATAGCTTTGTGACCTGAGAAGGTTCCTCCTGCATACTTCATCCGTTGAATGATGCGGTTCATGTTGTTAAGGTGTTCCCACACGAAGCGACGGATGCCCGGGTTCTCTTTGAGTACTTCTGGGTTTCCATTTTTGTCTTCGTACCGGGTGGTAGGTCCTTTTACCGGTACATCATCTATGTAGGGTCTAGTATAGGCAGGAATCTCGTCTCGTAGTATGTATGTTACGTCTTCATGGAATATCGGTACTGAATTCGTCCATCCCATGGGTAATGTTCTTAGTCTTAAGGCTCCGTAGGGCGTTGAGAAGGTAGTCATATCTCTAGACGATATGGCTAACAACCGCTCATCGTATCCCACGTATAAATCTAATGTTCCTCCACACGATAACCCTGCAAATGCCTCTGCTAACTCCTCGGTTGCGGGAGGTAGACCAGAATGTGCAATTGTTACCGCGTTGAGGGGCTCTAGACTATGTACTAGTCTGAGCTTTTTACCGTCTTTCTTGAGTACACAGAACCATCTTGATCTATAAGACGAGTTCGAAGGTTCATAGACACCCGTGTCAATCTTGTTCTTGATGATTTTACATACTTCATCGTAGATGCCGGGTGGTATTGGTATATTTCTGAGTACCCAAGGGGTGTGCGGGATGACTGGCATGTCCACGGGTGGAAAGAAATCCTCCCGAAACTTGCCTTTTTCTGATTCATCCCAGGCGAATCCTCCGTTCTGCAGACACATTAGTTGATCTACTAGCTTTCGTTCCTCAGGCCATAAGAAGTCACCTTCGTGGTCTTTCTGGATCTGTTCTCTTCGCTCAGCTGTGTATCTACCCGTCGGCTCGAAGTCCGGTGGGTTCATCGACAACTTCGGTAGAGTCGCTAATGGATCTCCTTGTATGTCTCGTACGATTCTGAACTCATCAGGTAACGTTCCGAGATGCGGCTTAGTCTTAAGTGCAACCGGTTTGTATTTCTTGGCTACATAGACGTCGGCCTTTCGCATTTCGAAAATACCTTTGGGTTTGGCCATTTTCTTGATTCCTTGTAGGAATACTTCTTGTTGTCTCTGAAGAGTCTCTGCCATAGTGAGTGTGAACTGGCCGAATACACCTTGTAGTTCCTGCGGGACGCCATAGAACATCTGCGTAGTGTTTACTATGGTTCGGTCGCCTTGCTCGGTAACGTCAACCGGCTTCCGGATGTTGAATACCTTCCGGAAACTATCGATCTTCCGGCGTTCATACGTCTCTATGGGGTGTTTAACTGGTATCATGAACGGTTCCTTAGGATCCCGGAACATGAATTCTCTTCTAAGTGGCTTGACTGCCCGATGTACTCCTTCGTTTGACTTCTTGAGATACAGGCTTGTCAAGTCGCTGGAGGTGAAGTTGTTTCTGTTTTCACCCGGAACATAAGTTTCTTTGATTTTATAACCTCCTTTTCCGTCAACCGTTATATAGAGAGCCACCTCTCCTTGATCAGGGATCAATTCCTCGAGCGGCTCTGAAAACCCTCTTGTTGAACAGGTTTGAGGTATCTAGGTACTTCTCCTCTAGTGTACGTCGGTAGAGTCAACTTCCGACCAGTTCCTGGTTCGGTAATCGTGACTGCCACCGAGTCTCCTGAGGTTGAAGTAACCGAGTTTGATACTCTTTCGAAGGGTCTACCGAGTAATACTTCGTAGGCGGGTGCCTTCAAAATATGTACTTGCAGGTAGTAAGTAATACCTTCGAAAATGAATGGTAGGTTGCGTGCTAAACCAACCGTTTCCGTACGGGTTTGGTCTGCACTTTCCATCGTTATCCGGAACCCCGGATCGTATGGAATACCTAGTTCTAGTGCTGCTTTAAGAGACATGGATACAATTTGCGATCCGCTGTCTAACAGACACTCTTTTCTTCCTGCACCGCCAATGATCGGCCACACCGTTCTTAGTTCGGCACTTTCCGGTGCCACACTGGCAGCGGGTAAGTTCACATTGAAGTAAGGTCCAGCATAACCGTTATTGAACTGATACAACTGAAGGATAGGGTCGTGTACTACCACGGCTCCTCGCGGTAGGTCACTTCCTCCATCCTGGTTTATCATATATACAGTCTCGGGTTCGGCTGCTGCGAACTCCATCTGTACATTTACTTTAACATTTCTACCCTTCAACAGCTCTAGCAAATCCTTCTGCCAGGCTTCGTTGGTAGCTAACATTTCGAAGGGTAAGAATTGTTTCCAAAGAGACCGCCACTCCGGATTCTCGTTGAGCAACGCTCTGATTTTCGAGATCCGTTGATAAGTACGCTGTTTCTGTTGCTCAACTCCATCACTGACCGACACTACTGGCCCGGGGGCTTGCAACGCATCGTCAATGATTTCCTTAAGCTCCGGATCTATCAGTGTACTAGTGGACTTGTCTCTCGTGTCAGCTTCTGGAGTGCCGGCAGGCGGGTGCTCTTCCGGTACCGGTTCGGTAAAACTGACTTGTTTCTTTTTAGGAATGACTACTTCCACTCGCTGTGTGGTAGGTCGGATGTCCTTGCTTCCGTGAAAGCTGGGACCTGGTTTTCGCTTTTAGGATCTCTATAGGTTTTTCGATATGTTTTCCGTTATTCGTTTGTGCACGCGTATTTACAAATTGGCTCTCAAGAGGCTCTGTTATCGTGTTAACAGGCCCAGACTCCGGGGGAAGGGAAAGGCTTAGATTTTGTGAAGGACTGTCTTGTTTCCAAGACTGTCTCTGCGACTCGAGCAGGTGCTCCAATAGCTGTTTCTCCATAAATGTAAACCTTTTCTCCTCCGGTTCTTCCGGAGTCCGCTCCATCCTCGAGCCTACTCGAAATTTGACTGAACGTCCTGCGCCACGTTGAAATCAACTACGGTTTCGGGACTAAACATTTCGTCTTCATTTTCTATCATGAAGTTCTGCGCTTTAATCATGACAGCGGCTTCGGGTGGAAGCTTTCCGGTGGTCTTTTCCATGAGCTTCCAGACTTGCCACGCTGGCCAAATACCAGCTTTCGCCTTGCTTGAGAGCGATACACCATTTCTCAAGAAGTAGTACTTGACGCCGTTAGGCCGGTAGATCCAGCCTTCCGCTTCCATCTTCTTTTGGTGAGGGCACTCCCTGACGAAATGTCCTTCTTCGCCACAGAAGAAACACAACCCTCCATCCGTATGCTGGTGCTGATGTGGAGGGTGCGGTTTGTGTCCATGACTCGAATTATTGCCATGATTATGATTTCCTTGAGGGGCGCGTACTATCATCCCATTCGGTTGGACGGTAGGTGGTCCACCCGGATAGTTAGGTGCGCCTTGGGCTAGATGTTGAACAACATTATACGGGTAACTCAGAGGCTCCTGAGTATAATCGTACTGCATATGTTGAGTGCGGAGGCTAGGGTTTCCGTGAGGATTGCCCTTAAGCGCATCCTTAAACAGAGTCAACAGCTGTTCGTGTTGTCTTGCTTGAGTTTGTTCATGCGCTTGTCTAGCCTTGGCTTCAAGGTTGAATTTGTCCAATAAGATTGATAAGGACTCCGTCTGTTGAGCTAAAGACTCTGTCTTAACTCTAGAAGTCGATGCGGGCACTAGTGCTCGATCATAGGTGCGACCGGATACCTCAGTGTATTCTGCGATCTGTCCGAACACATCTAAATCACCGAAGTAGCTGCTAATGGCTTCGACAACTTCAGTCAGAGACCATTTGATACCAATCTTTTTGGCGGCCTCGGATGGAGTGGGATGGACCCGTTTTAACTCGACTTGTATGCTGGCCCACGAGGGTCCCAGGATACAAGATACTAAGTGTTCGATTGCGGTCTTCTCCGTGAGGTCTTGACTCTCGATTAAGTACAACATAACATGCATGATGACTCGTTTGAACTCAACCCATCCGGTCTTGTTGTAGATCGGATTCGCACGGTAAATGTCGAGCTTTTCTTCTAGTTCTTTAGGCGTATGTTCTCGGTCTTCGGCGCCTGCACCGTAACTTTCGAACACTGCCTTCTTGAAGCCTTCGTAGACACCAGCTCGGTACTCGGGCATGGCGAACCACTGCTTCCTGACGTCTTCGTCGACATAGCTGACCGCTATTTCGATCTTAAGACCGTCATCTTTGATCTTTTTCGCTGGGTATAACCAGTCCATAGCATTGAAGTACCTCTTTACTCCAGCTTGAGTAGCCAGGAACTCGGGTGCATGTCTGGTACCGGGGATCGGTAGGTTCGCACCGTCTAACTTCTCTGTAAGAGCTTGCGACGGATACGCGGATGGGTCTAATCCGGACATACTGATTCTTAGATTGGTAAATAACGGGTGTGGTGCTAGTGAATAACCGGGTAGGCTATACTCTGCTCCGTCTGCAGGGGATTCGGTAGGTGGAACAAGCGAAGACTTGTTCTTTTTGGGTGCACTGGGTGCTTTTGTTTCGTTAGTCCTGTTAGGAGGAGTAACTGGAGTCGGTACTGTTGGAGTATTCCGACGTGAAGATGTATTTTGGTTTTGGCTAGACTGAGCTGCGCGTGCAATGGCTCTTGCTCTGTCTTCAGGTCCACCGTTTACTAAGTAACCGGGTGGATGCTGATTCGGCCGTAGATTCCGTCCAGAAGATGCAGCAGAGCTTGACGTACTTGCTTGCGATCTCGAAGGAGGGGTGAACGCTCGTTCTGACTTGGCGTGTAACGCGAAGACTGAGAACCAGAGGTTCTTTTGGGATTTATTTTGGATTTTTGGACTTTGCAACCGTTGGATTCCGAATCCGCAAGTTAACAAAATTAAGCCCCCTCGCGGTGGGCTCAATAATATGATGTGCAGTATAGGAATACGCCACAGAAATACACACACTCAAACACACAAAACAAAACAATTACTCGAAACTTCCGAAGTTTCTAATGGACAGGTACAAGGATCCGACCTTATCACCCGTAACGAATTACAACTTTAGCCAAGATCGAGTGACTCAAAGAGGTTCCAAACGGAGGGGGTAGAGGTGTACTTCCTAGACTAACACAAGTGCAAGTTCGAGGGAGCTTGGGGAGTTAACTTGTGGGATTCCGGAAGAAGGGGTAGCTTCCGATGTCTTAGCCGAAAGGTTGGCACGCAAGTACGCTGAGTCTCGGAGGACTGCCGGTTGACTGTCTTGTGCACTCAATCTTCAACTCAACAGAACGCAGGGACCAAGATCGCCTTTGGGTACGTAAAGATCCGCGGGGCTTGGGTACGTTAAGTCGGTCTAAACTAACACGAAAGGCCTGACTTCTTATGTCTGAATCCGAAGCAGTTGCAAGCGCGGTGGCTCCGGGTGTTCTCAAGTCACTTCGTTACCGATACTTGCTTCTGTCGTTTAAACTCCGTCTTGGGACAGAGGGACGTTCACAAGTACGGATGGCAAAGCTTCCGGGTACTAACTCGAAGTTCACCAGGTAACTATCACTGGTTCACGTTGTTCTGGTTGGGTTCTTAACTTAAACTGAGGTGGACACAAAAGTTCCGAGTCAAATAAACACTGGTATTCGCTTGTATGGCTATATACGCGGGTGTAGATTAACTACCGACTACGACGTTTTACAGGTACTTATATACTACAGAATCAGGTACATACGGTGTTATTCTTACTGGTGGGTGCGGTTCGGTAGCTACTGTCGGTTCCTCAGACCTCCGGGTGACTCGTATGAGTCCGCGGATGGCGTGCTTTCCGTGGTATTTGATATAACACCTTGTGCTCGTCTGACTCAACCATGTAGATAGTCCGGTTGGGACCTGGTTGGTTCCGACGTGTCGTAGTGTAGTTAGCTTTCTAAACTTTGTCTTCTGGGTTTGATACTTCGGTCCTTCATGTAGACCTGAGTTATAGCTTTCGAATGATACCCCACTTTCGAAGTGTATCTGTCGAGGCTGTTCTGATAACTGGGTTTCTATGTTTATAGTGGCCACACAGGGTGCCTGTCGAGTTGCGGTTCCGGTTCCGTTTGAGTCACTTCAACACTGCGGTACGGATGTATCTGTCTGCATCCGCATGGTCTTTTGTTCGTAACGGAAGGATGATGCAAGATTGCGTGATTCCGGAGTCCTGTCTGACTCACAGCTTTCGGGGTTGAGGGTCCGTATGGATCCCAAGTTCAAGTAGATGAATGCAGTAGTCTCGTTGCAAAGGTCTTTCTGAACGAGCTCTGTGGTTCAGAACATGTCCCTAGTGTTCGGGTGGATACTATAGCGAATACATCGTATCCGAGTACTTGGAAAGGAAACAACCAGGATTGTAAGTCCGATTGTCCGACGGATGCGTGTGTTGCATCCGGGCGCATTGAGTATTTGATATTCAGGCACGTTTAGAGTTCTGTAGAACGTTACGGGAACTTCCGGTTGATTCGGGAGTTCGGTCCGTAGGCGCGTAATGGCCACCTTGGAGTCTCTTCGCGTCCTAAGAGAGTCTCCTAGAAGTCTTTGATAGACTTCCCAAGTACTATAATGTATTTGTATACATGTCTTTCCTA
Organism: Hymenopellis raphanipes; assembly: GCA_036872995.1. NCBI lineage: Eukaryota > Fungi > Basidiomycota > Agaricomycetes > Agaricales > Physalacriaceae > Hymenopellis > Hymenopellis raphanipes. Next base: position 403,062 of record JAYMDG010000030.1, read on the forward strand.
CAAGAGGTCGTACAGAAATCGCAAAATATGCCTATTCTGTAGCCAGTTTGTACTGTGCGTATCAGCGCTTCCAGATTTGTTACGGGGACAGTCTTCATGCCACCATAGCATCCTCTGACGCCGCTGCTCTTACACGATGGCTTTCCCATCATGGTTTCCACGAGCGCCTTCAGCCGTCGCTGCAAGCAGCACATCAAGACGACTTTTCAGCTTGTGGCCTTGTGACAATCAATACAATCGAAGTTGATATATTTGGAGATGTGCCTTGGACCGCATCTCGCAAGCATGTATATCGCTTACAAAAGGCATTGAACATTGTATGCAGTCATTAGATGGTATATAGTCTTGTAATTCAGTGACTGATATGCTAATTTGTCAATAGATTCATCGATGGGACGACAACGACTCAATTAAGTCAGAATTCACTGATATCCTTTCCTCTGCTCTCTATGGCATTGTTCACGAAGAGCTTGGCGAGATACCCTACATGGCGGTCTATGCGCAACCTGTAACATTTTCTGAACTCCCTCATCCCTCACCACTTCCTAAGCACACATCAACTCTGCCTTCTCCTGAACCGTTCTCTTCTCACCGCATATCTGAGTCCTCTTCTCAATATCCCGCACCTCCCTCTCCTTGTCCGACACCCTCTTCTCCTTGTCTAACACCCTCTCCTTCCTATCCGACTCTCTCTTCTTCTTGTCCGGCGCCCTCTCCTTCCAGTCCGGTACTCTCTTCTCCTAGTTCTGCGCCGGCCTCAGCTCTTCATTCATCTTCACAGGCTGACAGACAGCCACGATGCGAAGCAGTGTCCAAACGAAAAGCTGTAGTGAAGATTGAGCTACGTGCCAAGGACGTTGACACTGATCAATTGGTGGGAGCTGGAATGAAGAGAAAGCGAACGATCACAGATTTCTTCAATCAATGCTCCCCAGAGGAGAATGTAAACAATCGCCGAAGAGAGACAGCAAGGATTGAAGAGCGCCGGCAGGAAATACGAGAGGAGGCAGAAAGAGAGGAGAAGCTTCGAGCTGAACGAAAGAGAGCTTTGGCTGCAGATCGCCAGCGGCGAAAACGGGAACGCGATCGTGCAGCTAAAGCTAACGCGAATCCCGTTGCTCTTCATTCTGCAGAAGTCGCAGAACAAAACAATAGCCTATCGGAAGCACCGCCGATTGCATCTGCAGCGGAGATGAGCCATCCGAAGCGGGTCATTCTGGCCAGCCTTCCAAAGGATCCCAAAGGACGAGGCCGCCGAAAGGCAACGAAGGACAGTATGAAAGAGCGCACTCTTACAAACTGGAAACATCCTATCCTCGCTACAGTGATTATAGAAACACAACGGGAGATCACTAGCCTTGTAGACCGGTGGAATGGTGCAGAAATTGTCCGGCGCCTGAAGCAGAAGAGTCCCGTCTTGTTCCGAATGATAACACCTCAGGTTGTTAACCGATATCGTACAATGGATAGCAAGTACGAGGGGCATTGGACAGAGGCATTCCTGGATTCCGTTCGAAAGCATGGTCTCACCCCACTCTGGCAACGAAAACGAGAGCCTCTCCTGGCTGAATATCCGGTAGTTTCGAAGGAAATTGTTCAGCGTCTCAAGATCATTCGAGAGACGAGTCTTCCAGTCACGATAACAACAGTGCGCGCAATTGTTGTAGCTGTACTTCAGCGGCGTGCTCCTAAGGTTCTAGAAACGTTTAAGTGCAGCAACTTCTGGATTCGAAGCTATGTCTTCCATCAGCCGGAGTTAAGATGGGTTATGCGGAAACCCACTCGTGCAGGACGTAAAACTCCTAAGGATGCACACGACCAGATCTTGAATTCGTTCTACCGTCATGTTTTGACGTTTCGCGAGGCACTTATTCGTCATCCCTGCTTTCATGTCAATATGGACGAGACACAGTCAATGTACATCATGGGCAGTAGAGATATAAGAAATAATTAAATAATCATGGTTCGAATTGCATTTTGATTTAAAACAAATATTGATTTTAAATAAGCCTTGCTCCGTAATGTATAGCCTGATAGGTAGTATAAATGTAGAAGCTTCAGTTCACTTGCATGATTTAAATATAGTCAGATTTAAATCCTCTTTTTACTAACAGATTTTTAAAAGAGCTTGTTTTAAATCAGATTTAAACAAACCTCCACTTAAATTATCAACTCTACTACTCAGCCTCCTCATCGGAAACAAGACAGGCAGCATAGACTCACTTGCACCAAACAACACACTCTGCAAACCCGATATCAATCAGCAATAGCAGGAAGATCAAAAGCCAAGCACACCTTGAAGTTGCAGACAGCGGTCTCTTTGTGAAAATTTGAAATTGCGATACGGGCGGCAAGGACAGCATGGTCGGGGTGCTTGGTAGTCAGGTAAGCGGCGGTTTCGGATGCGGGGTTCTAAGCGGCGTGAGAAAGGTAGTTTTGTCTGTGCTAAGGTAGGCTCACAACGAAAACGGGTGGACGCCTTAGCGACGCGACACGATGCGTCGTGTAAGGATGGGAGTGACAGGAAGAGATGTCCAAGCGTGAGCGCGGTGTGTCGCTACGGGGAAAGGGGGAATGAGTGGTGTAGGAGATGGCGAAGAAGAGAACTTGTGTCCATGGAAAGCTCCAACGACCGCCTTGACGTCTGAGAAAACGGAATGAGTACGGATACGGGGATTAAGGGCACCAACAACGCACGAAGTGGCTGGCGGCCCGTATCTAAGGACGCCCACATCGACGACGACGACGTTGATTAGAAATGCTAACAAAGCGGTCAGCAAACTCGTCGATGACGAGAAGAGAAACCAAAAGATCTGACGACACCTGTAGCATCCAAGGTCTGTATCCGTGCATCGTCTGAACGCTTCGCGTCGCGGCGTTGGCGAGAGTGGCGACGTGTGCGTCGCCGTGGGCGTTGAGGGTTTACCAAGGAACCTAAGGCAACGTGAATTAACATTGACAAGACGGATTGCGAGCATGGTTGACATACATACCAGACCATCCCGTTCTACGCATTCGAGACTTGTTTAAGAGTCTGCGACAATCGGTGTTAGACCCGGCAAAGTCAAGCACTCTGACCAGCGCCGGGAGAAACCTACCTGCGTCGTCGAGAGCTGGCGAAAAGCACTGACGATAATGAACAACGGCGAGCAACCTATAATGCCGCCACCGCGTCCGCCATACGACGCCGATGTCCCTTGCCGTTGAGCAAAGCCTTGCGGTCAATTGTCGTCCGCGTTACAGAGATGGGCGCTCCTAAGAAGCCCTACAAGGCTATTCAGCGTACTTGCCGCACAAGAGAAGAGCCCAGGACCAGACAGGGACCAGATAGCGAGTAAAGGTGATGGGAGCTGACAAGGAGGAAAGGGCTTTGGCCATGTTTGCCAAGCTGCGTTCCCCAGCGAGGAATCTGCTCCATTGTGTACCCGACGGACCGGTGGATATCCGGGTACACAATGGAGCAGAATCGGAGACGCTCACGTTGCCGACGCCGGCATCAGGGCCAGTTTTGCATCTTGCCTCCCACCACCACGCTGCACCGCTGCCTCCTCTACGTCGTCTGTATACGGAGTGCTCGAACGCACCCAAGAGGACTACCGCAACGCCAGGCCGTCTTTTTTGCGCTCTGCTCTCGACACGCAACGCGAACGCGTAAGCCTCCCAAGGGAGCCGCAACGCTTTTGGAGGACGACAGCGGGTCAAGAGGCTGGATGAGCCCCCGCTTCATCGTGTTTTGCCTCCAACGAGGCAGAGGTAGCTTATTTTGGGCCTGGATGGCGTCGCTGACGCAGCCCGTCTAAGATGGTACTTTTTCTTTGTTCGTCTTTTGTCCACCCAATTCATGGTATCTAGGCTTCTCTTGCTCCCTTTCGCCTCCATCACGCGCGATGACACCTCTTCGTCACTCGCGACTACGCTAGTAGACTTGCGATAATGGCTTGCGACAGCCGCGGTGATGACTTTTCGCGCTCTCGTCGAGCATCTTACACGCCTAAGGAAGCCGCGACGTTTTCGAAGGATAGTAGGCGGGATTAAAGGGGCGATGAGCCCCCATGCCATCCCGTTCGTGACTTTAACGAGGCAAATGTATACTTGGGACTGGTTGGCGTCGCGGAGGCTGTCCAGCCCAAACAGTGCGTATCTTTTCATTCTTTCATTCTTTGTTCAACTTGAACTTACTGCGTCTAGGCTCTTCTTAGTCCTCTGTGACCCGTTTCCTTCTCTTCTCGTGCTTCGTCGACGTCGGATTAGAGCAAGGCACGAGTGGATATCCGGGTGCACCCGACACCCGTCCGCCAAATACTTGCCTCCAAAAAGCTGGACTTGCCACCCTTCGCAATACCTGCCACCCGCAAGTACTTGACCTGCGGGTGAAGTACTTGCCAAGTACTTGCCTCTCGGGTGGGCAAGTACTTGCGAAAGTACCTGGATATTCTAAGCATGATTCGTGCCCGCCGCCGACCCCCGAGCAATTGCGCGGGGGCTAGCGACGTGCACGATACAGATCGCTGAAGCCCCGGCTACTTGCGTAGACAAGAACCGGGACTCAACGAAGTGTAGATGGTGGGACAGGGGTAGAGAGGTACATGCTCAGAAATGGCGCCGTCGCGAGGACGAACGCCAGTAACGGCAGCAGCGGGCAGCGTGGTGGTGGTCATCTTGAGTGTTGTTGTTGTCGTCGGCATCCTGTTCATCGTCGTCGTCTACGGGTGTTTAGAAATTTGATACAACAAGAGAGAGAGAAATGCGCACCGTCTTGGGCTGGAAGCGTCCGCGACGCCGTCCAGTCCTGATCACTACTCGCCCACACCTCCAGTCGTATCATCGGGACCTTGTCCGCCTGTGCGCCATCCATCGTCGTAAAACCAGCGCCGTCGTGAAGGCGAGTATTAGCATACGCTATTCCGGGCGCGCGCGTATATACGAGGCGGGCAAAGTCGGTCGCTGCGAGGTCCCAATCGCTATCCCATAGTAAGGCGGCCTCGTCCTGAGGGCTTACGCGATCCAGAAGGCGCCGTCGCGAAGACAGACGCCAGAAATGGCCCTGGAACGAATCCGAGGGCGCAGCAGCCGGCGCAAAGCCTAACTGCACCAGAAAAGCGCACCAGAACAAAGAGAAGAGGTTAGACAAGCCTCAGAAAATTTTCTGAGGCCGACGAACATGACGCGGACGTTGTGCTGTGGTGGGAGGAGGCAAAGAAGTGAGATCGCAACGGATCGATCCTTATCCGGCAGTTGCCGGAATACTCGGCGATCTCGGTCCGGGCAAGAAATTCATCCGCAACATCGTTTCTCAACGACGTTGGGCTCGTTTGAGCCACAATAAATTCTTAAAAATCATCAAAAATATATATTAGTATTGAGGCAAGTATTAGGCAAGTACTTGCCCCAAATACCTGCCTCGCTAACCCCGTACTTGCCACCTGTGCACCACCCGGGTGTTGGCAAGTGCCGGGTGGGCAGGTGCCGGGTGCGGCACCACCCGGGTGATGACGATACTTGCAGATACCTGCAAGTACTTACCACTCGTGCCTTGCTCTACGTCGGATTCGCGAGGATAGCCGCCAAGACGAATTTTTCACGCTCTGCTCTCTTGAGGAGCAGCTCGGGCGCGTAGGCCTCCTGAACGGAGCAGCGCCGCGAACCATCCAGATGGACAGGTGTCGCTTTCCCCTCATGGTGCGTCCTTTTCGCGACTAGTCGTTTTGCAGCCCTCAACGGTTGACATAGCCGTCTTCGACGTCGTCGGCCAGCACGTCGTTGAAGCCTGGATTTTTGTGGAGGGGCACGCTTCTCTTCTCATCTTGTCATCTCCGTTTCCAAACGACCGTCCTCACAGACGATATCTTTAATCTTACGGCCTAGCCACGCCTCCATCACGGGACGACGCTCTTTATGTGACCCCTCTACCCGGCGATGCTGTATAAAGGGTGACATTGCTCGTATCGTTGGTTTGCGTAAGTTTCCGAAGTCTGACGTGGTTAGGTTGTCTTAACAAAATATTCCAGAGAGACAACGACGACGGGGCCCTTGCTGCAGCCCACTCGACGCCTATCATTTACGCCCAACATACATCTGACCTGCCCAAGGGAACATTTAACCTTACAAGTGAGTCTTGACTTAGATGACATGACTTTTTTCCGTTCTTATTCATTCATACAGCGAGTGTTTCCCCGCCGACGCCAAAGTCGACGCCTGAGACAAACATGCCCATCATTGAAACCCCACACGGAAGAAGCGGGAGACAGGTAGTCCGCCCGGATGAAGACGCGGGCCGAAAGGGACTTCGTTGCAGTTATACTGTATCCGGTGCGCTCTTCGATATCGAGCCTCAGGACAAAGAGCAGCCTTCGGGTTATACTTCCCCATACGGTACGCAACTCAACTCCTTTGACCGAGTTGGCCTGGATCCCGCCGTGCATACTGAAGTCGCATCCACAGCAGTTCTGAGCCATCCGTCGACTTCCGCCTCACTATGCCATCACTTGGAACCTGCTGCCATTCAAGATGCTGCCGAAAAGAATGGCAGTCAACTTGCCGGTATCTCGTCAACGGAGTTCGGTCTATCCAACATGATATGGGTGCAGTGGGCAATGTACGTTGTTCCTTTGTCTCACAGTTTCTCCGCAACCCCATGCTGATGGAACGATCAGGACGGGACCATGAAATGAAGGCCGCCACACCCGAATGCACACCACCCTCGACACCTTCCTCTTCTGTGGCTGAGCCTTATCCATGTGTGACTGCCGGTTAATTGGAACAATCAATGGGGGTTCGACCAGTGCCGTGCAGACGGTCAACGTAGAGGATAACTTGCTTTTGTCGGGTTTTGATGTCTCTCAGCCTCGTTTCGGTGGGCGACGAGTTCCGTGGTGAATTTATGATGATGCTGAGGTGGAAGCACATCATCAACTAAGTGTGTTCAGTAGTGGCTTGTCCATGGGTAGGACACATTGAATGTGCAGACCCGCAGGATTTAAACAGCAGATTTTAAACTTGTACTTTAACAGAAGATTTTAAATGTATACTTGCATAGAAGATTTTAAACTGTGTATTTTAAATTCAGATTTTAAACCAAAGATCGAGTAGTGATTTAAATTGAGCCTCAGTGTGTGGTACACTGTTGGCAAGTGTTCTCAACCACCCAGAAGATCTGTCTTCGAGAGGCCTTCAAAACATGTTTTAAATCCAACTGCAATACCAACCTTGTATATTTAAGTATTTCTTATATATATTCACTCATGGGCTGCGGGCTTACCTTTGAAATGCTGGGAGCAAATCAAGTACCTGTCATCGGGTTAGATGACAAGCGTGCATTCACAATCACTGTCGCAGTCTCAGGTTCCGGCGATCTGCTTCCGTTTCAGGCAATTTACGGCGGATTGATAAAGGGAAGTGCACCTTCAGCGACGGCTTGAGGGCGAGAGGAAGCTGAAAGAATTGGCTTTCGCTTCGAGCACTCGGGGACCAAAACGTACTGGGCAAACGATCGAACCTTGAAGTTATGGGTATCTCGAATTCTTGTTCCGTATTGGCAGCGAAAGATGGTAGAGTTTCATGCCCCGAATCAGGAATGCTTCTTGCATCTTGATGTCTGGAGTGTTCATCGCGCGGAGGCATTTCAATCCTGGGTGCGAAAGACTTACTCTTGGATTGATATGGAGTTTGTACCAGGCGGGTGCACTCCACTCTTCCAAGCATGCGACGTTGGTATTCAGCGTCCTGTGAAGCTGGCCATTCGACAGTCGCAGCAAGAGGATCTTCTGACTGAGGCATGCAATCAGTTAGATCTTGATGATGGAACAGATGCTGCCGCCATTACCTTTGACACACGCATTGGCGTTATCCGTGATCGCTCCATTCAGTGGCTACTCAACGCCTATCATGCTATGAATAAGCCCGAACTCGTTAAGAAGGTAAGGAACTTACTACTTACTCGTTATTTCCACAACTAACATCTCCGATTCTCTAGGCCTTCGAAATGTGCAAGGCCGGTGAAAATGGACAATTCAACATCAGGAAAAGTAGTCTACCACTCTGGTCTACCATAGTTCACCTAAGGGCATATGGTTGACTTAGAGACGAAAAGGTTCTTAAAGAGTCGAGTTAACTAAACACACAGTCCACCTCTAACCCATTTTTAAGTTAACTTAAAGTTGACTTGAGTCATCTCAAGTCATCCAGATACATCCTAAGTTAGATTCAAGTGAACTCTAATTCACTTCAAATGAACTTGAGTTGTGCTACAGCAATGCAATACTCAATATGATACCTCTGACATCCCAAAATACACATTCAAAAGTATTAGAAATGTTCGTCCATTGAGCATAACAAAATAAATACTACAAATATGCTAGTTCAAACAATTACAGCAGTCTGCTCAGTAGGCACTACCTCCATCCTTAACCTCATACTCATTGTTGAAATCAGCAAGTTGTCATACCATGACTAGTATCCTCCTCCACCTTAGATGGTGTCCTTGTTCGAGTCGTGTGGTGTCCTCGTCCGAAGGGCGCGCATGTCATGGATGTAGATGTGATTGCCTTGCCGGGTGTCCTCGGCCACGTTGTTATTGTCTGGTCGTGGAGCGTCCTTGTCCTCGTGCGGTGATTGCGTTGAACTTGTGTCCTCGTCCGGATCGTGGAGCATCCTCTTTGCGGTCACATAGTATCTTCGTCTGGGGCGTGGAGCATCCTGGTCCGGGTCGTGTAGCGTCCTCGTCCGGGTCGTGGAGCGTCCTCGTCCGGGTCGTAGAGCGTCCTGGTCCAGGTCATGGAGCGTCCTCGTCTAGGTCGTGTAGTGTCCTCGTCCGGGTCGTGTAGTGTCCAGGTCGTGTGGTATCCGAGTTGTCTAGGTGGGGTGGCATCCTCGTCTGCATCGTGCAGTATCCTCATCCAGGTCGGGTGGCATCCTCGCCCTCATCGTGCAGTATCCTCGTCCTCGGTCAGGTGATGTCCGGGTCGTGTGGTATCCTCATCCGCAGTATCTTTGTCCACGTCGTGCAGTGTCCTCGTCCAGGTCGTACTGCGTCCTCGCCCGCGTCGAGTATCCTTGTCTGGGTCGGGTGGCATCCTTACCCACATCGTGTCGTGCAGTCGTCCAGGTCGTGCTGCGTCCTCGTCCTCGGTCCTGGCCATAGTTATCTTGTAGTCATTGTTGTCGAGTTCGTTCTTGTCCTCGTCCTCGGGGCTCAATCTCGTAGTTTGTCCTCATGACGGTCCCAGTCATCGTTGTGCGCTTTGCGCCACTGCCGTCCTCCTCGTCAAGGCCTTGATATCGTCGTCTTGTGTATTGTCGGAGGCGTTACAGTTGGTGGCAGCATTGTTCGTAGAGAGCATACTGTGGGACATCAGTATCATACAAAGAACGAGACAACAGTTACGCACCACCCACATCCACGACGACCGTTGAAACCCTTCGATGGGAGGCTGGTGGTGGGAAGGGAAAGAGCTTGTGATCGTACTCTGGCCCACGATCGGAATGTCAACCAACGTCCACGTGATGCTGACGCGGCCAACGGTCTCCGTCGGCAGCTGGACTTGCGATAATTTTTTCCAAAGTATTGAAAGAGAAGAATAAAAAGAACAGATACAGGCCTGACAGCCGGCCTGCAAAGCCCTGCTCAAGGTCGGCCTGATTCTACACAGGCCGGCTGTCAGATTTATATCTCTGTCCGTGTGCAAGTGGCCGGTGTTAGTGGATGATGATGGTAAGAGCGAAGGAGTGATCACACTCTGGATCAGCTCAGTCACACATTTTATATCCTCCCGTCGAAGCCTACTATCTAAAAAAATGAGGAAAATACAGTAAGATCATGCTTGTATTGTGAAAGTAGCTCTCTAAGTGAACAACACTTAGTAAGTAGTAGTTGTACTAGTAAGAGGCTCAAGATCTTACATGGTGAGTTTCCCATAAGGACACTCACCCATACGATATCTCATCCTACCGTAGCCTATTTGAAGTGTGTAATCAGCAGGCAAATGGGCAAGCATCACCTGAAAATAGGGATTCATGAGCAGTGAAGGCCAATCCATGGCAAACGAGTGCGTACAAGCGTCAAGCACAAGGCATCAAGATAAAAGGAAAGTACGCGCCTGGTGACTGCATACTGGGTCTCGACAACATCCAACCGATGCAAGCTTCATTGTAGACAAACTGGGACTCATCCAAGCCCACCTACATTCTCTCCTGAATGGTGATTGCTTCATACCAAGAACGTACACCATTCGGATCCTACTTGGATGGGGTCTGTTGCTACTAGTAAGCCAAGCACGAGAACAGACATTTCAATAGCGGTGGGCGGTCCCTACGGATTGAAACATGCCAAAGAAAGACAAGAAACCGAATCAGATCAAGACAAAAGATCGCTGCAAGTCGTGGTTTGTACGAGTAGTTCACCTTACATGGTGACTTTCCCAGAGACCTGTTGAATTGTTCATGCCCGCTGACCATCCCCAAGCAATTGCGCGAGGCCAGTCGACGTGCATGATAGAGACCGAGCCTTCTCTCATGTTGTTGCCCAGTTATTTTGAGTGCGACGCGGCTGAATAAAGGATCTGTCGAGGATGTGTGCTGCTGGCCATCGATGTGGAGAATATTCAGGTGACCCGTCAGAGGTGAGCCTGAAAAGTGATTGCGGCACCCAGATGGATGGTCGTCAAGATCTGTCATCCATCTTAGGCTTAAGCCGTTTAGAGGAGGGACCAACGGCGAGAACAGGAGAAGAGTGGTCAAACTGAGTACCCATAGATGCCAGCACAGAATTGGCAGGCGAAAGAGCAACAAGAGACGTCGAAACGCAGAACAGAAAGGTCCCAGAAGCATATCTTAAGCCCATAGACACGTCGTCGTTGACGTGCTATTGTAGTCAGAAGCAGAGATGCTTTATGATCATTCCTGCGTCAAAGCGTGAGCTTGATCATCTCTTGGAATCTTACCACCAGCACCTGAACGAGGTGCTACCATTTGATCTGAAACCGTTCTCTTCGGCGTCGTTATTCTTTTTTTCATTGCTTTTTCGGACCACGGCACTTCCTCTGGGATTCTGACGCTCGTCTCAACGGGAGGCCGAGACTGCTGGACTACGCGCTGGGGCTTACACCAAGGCGGCTCGTAGAGATTCGGACTGGACGGCGTCGCGGACGCGTCCAACCCAGAAGGGTGCGTATTTCTTCCTTTCATTTTCTTGGACCTTACGCCCTGTAGGCTTTCGTCGGCGGGTTCTACCACCACCACCATGATCGTCACATCCTCGTTCATGCTGATGTGCAACGCCAGTAGCAATTTCGTTCTTCCCAGAGCCGGATAACTTTGTCTTCTTTTTCTTTTTGGAACCGCGCGAGAGGCCTCTGAGGACGACTTTTTGCTCTTCCGGGGAGCAACACCATCGCGTAAGTCTCCAGGACGGAGACGGCGACAGGTTTCAACGTGCCATCATGTTGGTGCATGCAGCGGGGCTGGAAGTTGCGATGAAGGCCGGATGGCTTCGCGGACACATCGAACCTCAATCTGTGCCTCTTTCGTCTGGCTCTTCATTCCTTTTCATCCTAATTGACCTGGAATAGGCTCTTCTGTCCTACTCCAACCACTACGAGTGCGGCGCCAATGACGACGGTCCCAACGCGTAAGCCCCGGTGAGGCAGCATACGATGAATCAAGGACTTGACGATGTTTGCACCGTTACCACGGCAAGGAGACGCGTAAGCCCCAGCGAGGCAGCGTAGATGACTTATGGACTCGATGTTGCTGTCTTCGTCAGCGCGGAAGGCTGTACGTACTGCGTGCATAAGGACGGCGGCAAGCTTCGAGAGGCTGGATTACCCCCGCGCCGTCTCAATCAGACCTCCAACGAGGCAGTTGTCGATTTTTGGGACGTGGGGCTAAAGTTCTGAGCAGAACGAACTGCTGCTCGTTCTGCTTGCAAGCGTACGTGCTGTTTTCCTCATACGAATTGCTGCTCTCACCAGGCTCTCAGTCCCATTCTTCTTTGGCCCTCGTTCCTCCTTATCCCATCCAAATTCACAAGCTTCAACGGGGACGGTATTTACTGGTTTGATGGTTGTCGTCACCGTCGCGCGTATACAACTGCTAGACCGAATTCTTACCACGAGCACTTATACGAGGCGCTCCCATCGGACTTTCCGGGGGCTCTTCCCTTTGTTCCCATCGCTGTCCGGAACTTGACTTCAAATAGCTGCGGATTCAATGGTTGACTTTTCTTTCGCCCCTCCAGTGGGCAAAGCACTAACGTGTTAGCCTCCAGGACCTGGACGGAGCACCAAGATCTCTCAACGACGACGTCGGGCTTCAAGAGTTAGGACGAGCTCCCGCGCCATCGTTTTCTTGCCTGTAACGAATTTACAAGTTGGGAGTTGGGCTCATGGCGTTGTAGACGCATCTAGCCAAAAATAGTGCGTAGTCTTTGGTCTTGATTTCTTTTTGCTGAACTCGTTTTAAGCTTACGCATCGCCCTGTTTGCGCCATCGCAGAAAGAATTGCTGCTTGTTCGGACAAATGTCTCGCGACCAACAGTCATATTCATGCAATTTTATATGTTGCTCTTTCTCAGATTCCGTCGCGAGGACGCGTTTCTACTCATCCGGCGAGCAACGAAGACATGTACTTAAGCTGTGCTGAGACGGGCCTGAGTTCGGAACAGGCTGTAGACCAGTAGTAGGTACACTTGAAATATAATGCTGGTATATAGCTTTGTAAACTTTGGTCTTCCTCAAGGTAGTCTTTGAGCTGCATGGTTTCTTCTTTGTGTGATTCATTGGTTTATAAGTCTGCTTAAGGATCTCTGAGTTATGGCATGTCTGAGGCATATGCTTAGTGATACTCAAAGAGGCTTGGGTTGTCCTCGGGTGACTGCTGCAGATGGGAGATGCAGGAGTTAACTTGAGAGGACTTTGGTTGACCAGAGTGCACTAATGCACTCTGGTTAACTTTATATATGACTGTATACTTAAGTCACCCTAACGCCAAAGTGCTTTTCCTGATGAACCTTTCGTTTGAGTCCATAACAAGTCTCGAAGCCCAGCAAGCACTGCGTGATGTCCAGCGAAACGATCCAGAACGATGGGCCAAGATCAAATTGCGCCCAGATTCCAAGGAAAAAGAAGAAGATGTCGAGGCGGATCCTTTTGCAATGGATGACGATGAAATTGACGATGATATCACCTTGACACCGGTGGAAGTGCTGAACGGACTGGTTGCAATCGCAGAGGGAAAGGATTTAGATGAAGAACTCATCCAGGACGGGCAGGAAGGCCAGATCCGGCCATATGAAGAGGAGGATCTAGGGGATGAGGTTGTATTGGATGCTCTGAAAAGTGCGAAGCTGTCTGATGAACTGGTCGCGAAAATTCAGAGCAATCCGGCGGGGTATGGGCGCGGTAAGAGACAGAAACAGAACAGAAGTGGTAAATGGGCTTCATAGCAGCCCGAATCGATTGAGACAAGTATTTAGATAGCGCGGAGAAAAAATGCGATTTTACTGTGATTTTTAGATGATTTTTAGAGTGTTTGGAGGCCTGTCACGGTAAGAGTTCGGCGTCAAGAAAAAATGCGTGATGTCACGCGGCAACTGTTCGGTTCGACAGCCACGCGTGACGAGTGACGAACGCCCTATCGAAATAATACAGTATTACAGTACCTCATTGGCCTAGATCATCGAGATGGGGAAGGCTATGGAGCAGTTAAGAGAGGAGCAATGCATGAAGCTTACTGCGCGAGATCGTCAAGGCGACTTACCACGGAACGAAATCTCAAATCCCATACAATATCGGTTTCGGTGATGTAGACCTTCCATGTTACCTAGAACGGTGTCCTAAGACGAAGGTGCAGTGCTTCAAGGACGACAGAAAACATGTTCAGGCGTCGCTGCCGCAAGCCAACCTTAACCATGCTTTCAATTGAGTATGATTGACAGCATCTACTCTGTATCACTTATCACGAAGTCTTCGGATACACGTCAATCAGACTACCGACAAAGTAAGGTCTCCAACTCGTCTGGTATCCAGCCGAGTATATCAACGATTCAGAGCAGGGGATACGAACAAGTCGTGTATGACTCGTGCAGCCTTGGACGATTGCAAAAGCAGGCTCACGGACAAGGTGGAGGTCCAGGCGGAGTGACGAATAAGGCAACTGTACAGTGTAAACCTGTCACCTTTTTTGTTTGGCGTTGTGTATTCTGCCCTACCCCTACTTCCGCGACTATGGAAACTACCAGAATAAACATTCTTAGACGAAAGAAGCACGAAAGAACAGAGTAATCAGAGGTATGTTTAATCTATGATAATCCGTTGCCTCAGAGATTATTTAATCCCCACCGTCGCATCGCAACTTGCCCGACGATCTTGGTACCACAGTGTTAGGCTTCCTTGGTAATACGTGGACCGGTAACGAGTCGTTCGGCCTCAGCGGTGCGGAGAAAAAATTCTGGAGAACAAAGTGAACGCCATACCTGGCTGCTCCCGGTACGATGAAACGTCCTTTTGAACGACTGGTAAGCACAACGACGGAACTGTTAATGATTATCATTTCTCATAAAGGGACATCAAGGACATCTTCGTGCAAGGTGGCAACTTCACATCGCTTTCTGGTTCGTAGATAGGTAGGTGCTCTCACAGTGTCGATAGAGTCGATGTGACGGATCCTGGCCTGACCTTCGCCATTGCCGTTCAAGTCCTGTTCACTGGTGAACCCATCCGCCGTCTGCAAACTTTCTTCTACGTCTGCGGCAGTACGATCCTTCCAGTATGCTCGAGGGTGGGTGCATATCGGGTCGCTAACCTCGTCGGCGGGAGTCTCGCTTTCAAAAGCTTGTAAGGCATTTTAGTTGCTGCCTGGTTTCTTGCTGTCATGGAACATACCCGACGAGCTATCATCTCCATCACTGTATTCTGAATCTAGACCGGACGTGTCTTGTACTTCACTACGCCAGTCCTTGATTCGCTCCTGATTGAGGCCAGATCCTGGCGGGGAACCAGATTCTGCGTAAATAGAAGACGCATTCGACGACGAAGAGCATGAAGATATATCCTGGATAAGGGTAAGTGCTTTCAAAAATCAAAGCGACCTGAGGCGCTTACATTGACATAATCTCTCAAACTCTGGTTCGAGTCCCGCGCAGACCGCTTCTTCATTCGTACATTCCGCCTCTTCCTCAGCTTCGACAAAAGGTGAATCCAAGATTCGTCCTTGTACTCGTTAAGGCTGTCGTAATACTCGCGGTTCCTCTCGTGCGCCCTGCATGCCAGGATAAGTTGTTTACCAGAAATCTTCAGATGGAAACTTACTCGGCCAGCTTCGCTCTGAAAGTGTCTTCCTCCTCAGTATCTGATACCGCTGCCCGCAGCTGAGAGGTGTTGTTGAAGTGACCTATACTCTGATCAATCTCAGAGAGCTCTGCACAATGGCTAGCCTCATGTCTGCTAGAGAAACCCGAAGAGGTCGTGCATCGAGCGGCAGCCATAGTCACGCCAGCCCCGACGAGGCCTGCAGCGAGCTCCATGCTCGACTTGATGGAGGCAAGTGAAGAGACAAGTCCTAACAGCATTGGTGTAGCAATGAATAGGACGTGGTGCCGTGCATCTAACAAAAAGACGGGATTTCAGTCGTTATCAGTGATGGGATCAGGCAGATGACCGTGAAAGCTGCTCGAGCAAGATCTCACGGTATGCTTCGGGTACTGTTACACAATTGAGTCCCGCTAATTAAATCGCTAAGGTATAGAAAACCGCGTCCATGTAACGGCATCAGTCACTTGTTAGGCTATTTATCTCTCCGGGTGTTGCTGTACAGGCACCTTAGAGACAATTACTAGTGTCGTGGGCAAATATAGATGCCTAGTCTTCGGGTAATTACCTGTGGAATGATGGCATCGAAGTTGACAGCAACATACTTATGGCGTCCGCCGAAGAGTTGGTACCCGTCTATTTTGATATATACTCATTTTCATTTTTCAACCCAAAGAGGAGCGATAATCCTCGCATAGCCTTTCCCTTGGCCTTTCCAGACTGCATCCTCGCTTCAAATGTCAGGTGTGCCGTTGTATCTTGCATCCTACTATCATGGAAGGAGGCACGGCTCTCTTCGGCGTCGTAGGGCCTGTCGGTGCGGCTAAGACATCGTCATAGGCAGGCTTCTCAGGACACCACGAAGCAGCACATGACGCCTTGGATTCTCAGTACGATCCCGTCGTCTCTGGGAACAGGAGTCTTCGGAGAGCAGCCAGATTTCATTTGGAGACGCTCGGCGAGTAAGTGATCTACCTGGTTCGTCAAACAGGCTGTTCACCTCGTCGTAGATCGCCCAAGGCATTATCAGAATACGAGGACATCAGGGCTTATAAGGACAAGTCATGGTTCAGGCCAATCGTGAAGATGAAAAGACCGAGTGAAGTACGGAAGAAGAAATGTGAACAGTGGTGTATGGGTGCCATGGAAGGTCTGCAAGGACTCCCATCTGCTTACAGGGGACCAAGGCATGGAGTATATCGTCGCAGGTTGGAAGAGTACGTGAATTGTGAAGCTCAGATAATCCAATGGTCGCGCTAGTAGCATCAGTAAAACAGGATGAGCTACAGAGAGCTACATAGCCCTCTGCAGTGCTGTAGTCCTGTAGCCACTCCGGCTCTCCAGAGAACTACAGAGATGAGCTGTAGCTCATTGTAGCACACTGTGAACCTATTCAATTGGCCTTTCTACAGGAGGCTCCCGTAGTTTACTGGAAGCAATTTGAATTTCGTATTTATTTTATTGAATGCACCATTGTCCCAACACATCAATATCCTGCACCAATAGAGGATGAAAAGGAAATGTACTATTCAGCTAGCATAGAACAAGGAAATCCAATGTAGGGTACAAGTACGAGTACAATACTACAGCACAAAGAACCGAATGAAACTATCAGGTTGCGGTCGAGTTTCTCTGGAGGATACAGGCAGAATGTTTCTGGGGAAGGAGGTCAGCTGCGAGTGGATTAGGACTGGTCGACACATACGAGAGGATATTGGACCCACGCTGGACCCGCGAATGCACCTTCTGTGGCGAGCGGCAAATGTTGAGTAGGCTGTTGCAAGTCAACGGTGAATGCTGCGCTTGCTGCGATGACCGTCGTGGTTGCCGCTTGCTTGACCGTATTTTGATTTGTGCCGGTTATCGTCAGCGATGAGCGCTGTGCCGAGCTATGAATCAATCAGATAGGAAGCACGAGCAAATTTACGAAGACGCACCTGCGAACACAAGAGAATCAACCAGTGTCCGTCGCCATTTGTCTTGTGGATGCTGTTAATGCCTGCAGTTGTCCGTATTACTGTGCTTGACCACATCGTTAACGTGCTTGAGGCCATGCTAAATAGATACTGTCAGCAAATGAAAGTGGCAGTCAACGGACACACACCAAATGAGGCACATCCGTGGTCCATATACACCTGTTCCGTTCGCTTAAAGCGTCAATATATGGTGGCAGTCCATGCACCGAATCTATGTCCGCCATCGGAAGGTGTTACGCGAGTGACTCATGCAGAATGTTGTCGAGTGAAAGAAGGAAAGAAAGAGGTTCCAGCAGAGACCACATCAGCGCTTTAGGGCTGGTCAAGGCGAACTTGAATGTTTTTAGTAGTGCGGCCATCCGTGAGCGCGTGAGCAGCAAGAGTGGCATGGGAGAGTGCTGCAGGAGTGCTACAGGAGCCTTCTGCAGCGAGCGGTAGATTGAACCACGCGTCAAAAAGGAAAACACTGTGCCGTGACGTTGCCGGCTCCGCGGATCTGCTGTAGTCTCCTGTAGACTACACAAACTACCTCGAAATACGAACGAGAGGGCTTCTACTGTTTTCTACAACGAAAATCCTGTTTTACTGATGTATCGGGAAGTACTCATATGTTGAAAGGAATACACTTGCAGAGAAAGTACGTGTCGTAAAGCCGATGTCGTAATATGTGCCAGTGTGGCTTGTTCAACCAACGCGGAATCATAGGAAGTTCGTGAAGCTTGAATGCTCGAATGGCCGGTAGATAGATTCCTCCTTCATGATCATTTATTAGCGAAGCATCTGCACAGCATAAATAAGCCCAGTTCCTCATTCATAACCATGTAAAAGTGGGGCACAGGAAGAAACAAAGGTTTCTTCTGCGAAGTGGAAATGGTCCGTCTTGGCAGCTGTGGCTGTGCACAGCCCTAATTTCTGCCTGCCGCATTTCGACGAGAACGCCTTCTTGCTTCTTGCTCTCTTCCGCTCATGTTTGTCAACGTCTGCCTTTTGCCCATAGCACCTCTGAGAGCATATGCAGCCGCCTGGTTCCCCTCGAGTTCAAATTCAGTAATTGCGGTGTTCGCGACCATCCTGACAAAGCCTAATGTTCTCTAGATCCCTCCAGGTGTTTCTATACCGTTTCCTGAACAGAGCATTCTACTGTAGACGTTGGCGCTCTCTTTGACTGCTCGGGTACTACTTCCGTATGGGGGTGGTCGAGGAGTTCTGACATGATGAACGTAATGCAGATCCACTGGCCACGCGGAAACAGGTGCTTGTTACCTTCTGACGTCCATCAGTGACATTTCTGCGTACGAGCGCTCAATTGTGCTGGTTAGTCATTTAATTCATGTGCTTTTATGGCTGTGTTAAAGACGTCTTTCTCCTTAACTAGCGCGCGCCATGTCCGCTCTTTTGCGTCGTGTCCTTTTCGTCGTCTCATTGCTGGTCGCGCGAGCTAGCTATACTGTTGTCGTGCCATCGCTTCTCATGGGAGCCTCTTTGGCAGATACATGCACGCCCGTCCGTGATAGCTGTGGCTTCTACCCATGCCTCGACAGCATCTACAAATGCAGGGCTGATGGCTATCCTCTGGGTTATGGGAACAAGTACTGCATGGCGTTCAAAGATTCACGCTCAGAGTTCTCGTCGAAGGGGAAGCAATGGATCTCTGATGTAATGTTTTGTCTTCAAACTGCGTTGGAACCATTCGCGTCGTCAGCGACGGTGGATTGCGAGGAGCTCAGCGATAGCGCCTTTCGATCTCACGCCAAGTGCTACGTGGACACTGGATTCTGCGCATTGCGTCCGAGCGATTGGCTGAAAGTTGTGGAGATTGTCGGTCTCAAGACATTGCTGGAGAAGGAGACAATCATTGCAGAGCTGGAGACTGCTAGGCTATGCTTAGAAGCACTTATATTTTTCAAGAGTTTGCTATAAGCATCTACGACGTCAGTATTTCGCGTCGTTTTCTGCCCAGTACTGAATTCTGTCTAGATAATTGCCCGTATGAAAGGCATATACACTTACAGATATCCGGTGGGCTAGGTAGCCCAGGCAGGGAAGGTCCCAAAGGAGATGAGGACCAAGGGAAAGAGGCGGGAAGAGAGAGCGGGATTTCGGTATCCGGGTATTCGGGTATTGAGTCGGGTACACAATGGTACCATAATCCAGAAGTAGAAGTAGCATGCGTTTAGTCGTAGCACAGCCACCGAATCCAGCGTCTTCCCATCATCATCCTTCGCGTGTGATCAGGATCCCCCTAGTCCATCTGGTGATGAGGACGTGATTCGACCCATTTCTTTCGTACCCATCTGTTTTATCGTGTTAATCGAGCTTTTTACATCGAGAACCGCGCCAATCGTGTCTACCAGCAAAATCGTGTTATCCTCGTGTTTTCTTCCACTCTGGCACCGGTTCATCCAACCATAGAAGGAAAGGACATTCACGGGCGCTTCCTGACTACAGCCCAACGCGTCGAGCAACAAGCCCTTTTTGCTGCAGCCGCGGCACATAAAGCATCTGGCTCGAGGGTACCAGACGTTATCTCGGACGTCAGCGAGCGTCGACCATCTGCGTCGGAGGCAGAAATCGCCAGCGATTTAGCGAAGGGCGAATTCAAAGCCCCAAAGCGCGAACCAACACCACCACCAGCTCCAGTACCCCCACCACTACCCCCATTACCACCCCCACCACCCCCATTACCACCTCCACCACTCCCATTACCCCCAAATCCTCCACCTCCCGTCGTATTACCACGCGTTAACAGAATGCCAGACGTACGTCTTGGTAGCGAGTTATTCTATGGCGATGGACGCAAAGGTGAACACCCCGGCGCATTTATAGATCGCGTCGCCGGACAATTTCTACTACATGCGGGTACTATCACCACCGATGCTATGAAGCTGGGTATCGTCGAAACCCTTTTCCCCCGTCATTCCACAGCGCGCATTTGGTTTGAGCGAGTCACAAAAGCGACAATGGGTGCGATTACTACCTGGGACTCGACACCCGCGACGGGGACAACGCCTGCGATAGTCGGCTTGAAGGAAGCTTTTGAAGTGGAGTGGCCGGATATTGCTCCTGCTCCAAAGACTGCTCAGGAGAAGAAAGCAGAGCTGTTTGCAGAAGCGAGCAGTTTAACAGCAGACAACATGGTAACGTGGGTTGATGTGGCGGGGATAAAAGAGATGAAGACGAGAGTGTGGGTGAAGGCGATTCTGAGGTTGGCGCTAGTCTCCGGTACACAGACAGACCATTACACGACAACGAGGGGGGGAGGTGTTGTGAGTGTATGGAGTCTGTAATTTTGATCGGGGTCCGTACAGCGGACCTCGCTATTACATAAGTTAACCCAATTGGGAAGGCAGTGCCACCGGCACTTTGGCCTCGCTCTGCTTGTCCTCTAACCAGCACAACGTTCCCGTCGTGCTTGTCGGCCCCAGAAAATTTTCTGGGGCTTCTGCTACTTGTTCTTTCTGTCCTGCCTCGATTTCCCGGTGCGGTTACACCCTCAGATACGTTCCGGGGCGCTCTTGGTGTTCGTCTTCGCAACGACACCTATTCAAATTTCAACGACTATCCGGGCGCATAAGCCCTCAGGACGAGGCTGCAGCGCTGCTGGAGCGCGCGAGTGGGCTAGGAGCAGCCGGATTAGCTCCCGCTTCCGGTCTTATGGCACGGCTGGACATGTGCGCTGGTCTGGACGATGGCGCCAATTTGACGACGTGGAAGGCGCTAAACGCGCCCTTATATGTGCTTCATTAGCATGCAGAGAAGTCAGCATACATGCTTGATGGCGTCGCGGACGCATCTAGCCCCAAAGGTGCGTATTTACTGCATCTTTTCTTTTTCGTTTCTCGTTTACGTCGCGCAGCCGTCTTTTGAACCTAATGTCTCCTCGCGTCGAACGTGTCTTCGCGCCCAATGTCTTCTCACACGCGACATATCCTAGCCACCACCTTCGCCGCCACCATCTCCTCCACTCTATCTTCATCGTGCGACGTACTTATGTCTTGTCCCTTCCCTGTCGTCATGTACGACAGGATGGGCTCGACTCTGTACGACGTCATGCACGTCGATGGGCCCCGCGCAATTGCTCGGGCCTCGTCGGCGGGCATGAAACAGTGCAGTCAAATGGACGGTATTCCATAGTATACCTCGACCAACCCACACCCGCATACCGCCAGTGCGGTATGTGGTATTACTCGCCCCATGCACCCCTCCTCTATCTATACAGGATTAGCGAATTGCGTAGAATACTACCGTAGAGTTACCGCGGGATGAAGGATATCGAGACGATGTTAAATGGGGACAGTACTTATTCTTGACTGACAATAAACTTTTTAAAACAAAACAAGTCTGTGAATACAGTATTTACAGCGAAAGCGTAGTCTGAGGCAGCGCTCTTTCCGCATTGGCTGCAGGCATTCCATATTTGGGCAACTTACATAATAACGAGGTGCGCTGTACATACCCCGATCAAGCCAACAGACTAGGTTGGCGCGACAGATACCGGATACGGCGGGACTGTTTATTGAGGAGGTGAAAGAGCGGATGCCAGCAGCGATACGGCGGCATATGGTAATGGTTTCGACGACTACCTGGGCGGATTTCAAGACAGAGATCGATGCGTTAACGATGGTCCAGTTGGTGGAGCTTCGAGAGGATAGCCGACGACTTTCGCGCCAGGACAAGCATGAGGCAGAGGTGCGGTCTTTGACCGCGACGGTGAATAGCTTGAGGACATCGCAGAACTCTGCTCCTCCTGGACGACAACAAAACACGAGTATTTCCCAGGCGCCGCCCATACCTGCTCCTTACAACCCGAGACCAAGCCCTTCCCCAGTTCCAAATCCATCATTGCGTGTTCCGCCGCCCGCACGAACATCCTGGGTCAGTCGTCCACCGGCCATACGACTCATGGATGCAGTACGAAACGCAAAGCCGGTGTATGCAAGCATGGCAGAGTATACGGCAGCATTCGCGTCATGGAAGCAGGCTGGAGGTCGTCCTAACGAGTACAATCCACCCCCACTTCGTCCCGGCGGTGCACGCATTGGCTCGAGCGAGTGCTACAAGTGTGCGGAAACCATCCCAGGTACCAGCGAGCCTCAGCTACATCGAAGCGCTGAGTGTCTATCGACAAATCCACTTCCGGATGAGGAGCAGAAGTGGCGCAGCATTTTCAATTATTTGGTGCGGCATCAGGACCAACAGCCGGACGCGAGTGTTCGTGCAGTTGAAGTAGCGCCAGAGACGAGTTTGGTGCAAGAGCTGCTTGACGAACTCAATTATTATCGGGCGCAAGGAGGACATCCGACTCTATCAGGAGTGGTGCAGGGAAATGTGTGAGGGCCGCCGAGGTACAGCTAAACTCGACGGCCCGGATTGAAGAGGAGCAGTGTGTAGAGGTCCCCGTGAGGATGGAGGCAGCTTACGGGGACAATGTCGAACCTCGGATGAACAGTTTCAATACAGCTACAATTCCCATCATGTACGATAATGACGACGAATCTATGTTTTATTCTGCTTATTTGGGGGACAATGACAGAGAAGGAGGAGAGGAAGTGAGGATTCAGGAAGTGCCATATAGGCAGTGGGTCATACTACAGGGACCAAACGGCGAGAACGTTCGACTCAACGCGGTGTTCGATGATGGCTCAATGGTGGGAGCTATTGATTCAGCCGCTTTTGCGAAGGTGGCACACCGCTTGAGCCCATTGAAACCATCGTCGCGCTGGTTAAGGATGGCAAATGGGGTTCGGGTGAGGTCAGATGGAGTGTGGGAAGGAGCAGTGACTTTAGGAGGGATTGCAAGACAAGGGGCGTTTGAAGTGTTTGCAGGTGGAGGAAGTTGGGATATGCTATTTGGGAAGCCGTTACTGCGACGATTCCAAGTAACGCATGAGTACACAACGGACACAATTACAGTTGGTTCGGCGGTGGAAAAGGTTACTTTGGGTAACGACATGCTGGAACGACCAACAGCAGACTCGAAACCCATGGGCGAGAGCCTGGTGTTTAATAACACCGAATCGCGAGCGTCCTTGAAGGGGTTGCCCGGGGTGCGGGATCCCTCAAGGCGAGAGACCCGGCGAGTCTCCGATAGCGATGTTGACATCGAAAATACTGACAGAATTACTTTACAGGACTGGAGTCATTTAGCAGACATGCCGACGGCGATGGAGGGACAGGAGCGAAGACAGGAGGACTACAGTGACTGGGAGGCGGTTCGCTTTGGACGCGAAGATGATGATACTGGGTTGTTATACCCACCGTGCGCGAACTTCATCGGGGATTCGCACTCCCCGATGAGGGAAGTTTCTCATGATGCAGGATCTGCAAGAATAATATCTGATACTGAATTGAAAAATTCAACAGACACATTAACTGGAGACAGTGAATCAGTGGCGAACATAGAACAGGCGGGGGCAGAATATCTCTCGAAATCAGAGTCAATAGACTCTACGTGCGCAAACTTCATCGGGGATTCGCACTCCCCGACGAGGGAAGTCTCGTTACCTGTTTCATGCGCACCAGAACTCAACTCGGCTGACACGGCGCTTCATTCAGATCTGCCGGCAATTCGAAAACGACGTTCTCAAGAAGAACGTACAGCCTGGCGGCTGAGTCAAGGTCTATCCGCGAGGAAGGGACGGACCGGGCGACAACTGGCGAAGCAGGTGATGGAGACTATCCGCATGGAGAGATGTCGAGTAAGAGAAGATGTATGCAAAGTGGAAGAGGATGAAGAGGAGATCGAGGCACCTGTCCAGGTACTACAGGACGACATGAATATCTTCACGAGGAAGACCGATCCGTTCAACAGCCATCGCGTTGATGCCGTTCTTGCAGCTATCAAGATTGAAACCGATCTCACATACTCAGAGCGCCAACGAGTTGAGCATACCATTCGGTCGTACGCGGATTGTTTTGCACTTTCAATGGCGGAGGTGCTGGTTGTGGATGATGCGGAGTTTACGGTGAAGATTCCAGAGGGAGTTACATTTAAGCGGAAGATAGGACAGCGCCGGATGTCGCCACCAGCAAAGTCGTGGTTCAATGCGAAGCTGGATGAGATGGTTGACGCCGGAATTGTCGCGCCCATTTCTGCGACAGACGTCCTATGCTGCTCACCAATCACTCTCGCACAGAAGACACACGTGGACCAGGGGATGCCTATGGATGAGTTACTCCACATCCTCAACGATGCATGCGTGGCGGCGGGGATCGAGTCGAGTCTGAATCTGCCACCTCGACCAGAGACTCGACCGACTCAGACTGCTAAACTATCGACGCCTGCCTGGCGTATTGTTAGCACTTTCGAGGAGCTCAACAAGGTTTTGGAGACGCGGCCCATGCCGCAAGGTGATATTCGCGCGAAACAGCAAGTACTTTGTGGTAAACGTTACATCAATACCTTCGACTTCGCATCTGGGTTCTTTGCTTGCCAAACGAGTCGAGCAGCACAGCGATATCTGTGTTTCTTTGTGGAGGGAAGAGGCTACTTTTCTTGGAAGAGGATGCCTATGGGAATAGAGGGTGCACCAACGTGGTTTTCAGAGGTGACACAGCGGGAACTACGGGGATTGATTGACGAGATCATGGTTCTGTTTGTGGATGATGGCGGGCAAGCAGGGGATGATTTTGAAGCTCTACTGCAGAACTTCATCCGCGTCCTTGAACGGGTGCGATCATCGAAACTCTCGCTTTCAGCAACGAAGACGGCACTGTTCATGGGAGAGGCTGTATTTGCTGGAGCCCATGTTGGGAAGTATGGTATCAAGCCTGATTTGAAGAAGGTCTCCGCTCTTATTACGTGGCCTACGCCAATTGAGCTGCAGAGTGTTGGGCAGTTTTTGGGCTTGGCGGGAGTATTTCGCTCACAGATTCGCGGGTACGCTGAAATTGCACAGCCGCTATCTGATCTACTGCGACTCGCTGAAGTTCCAACATCTAAAGGACGGACCGCGTATCGTGCAGGACAACGGCGCGTTAATCTTCCTGCTCACTGGACGAAAGAACACGACCGTGCATTTCTTCGACTTAAACTAGCATTAATCAGTGAGCCAGTGCTACAAGCCCCGCGGTACGATGGATCACCCTTCATCGTCACTACAGATGGTTGTCAGAAGGGTTTCAGAGGTTGGTTAGCCCAGTGGCATGAGGCGGTAGCGCCTAGCGGAAAAGCGACACGGACCCTTCACCCGATTGCCTATGTCTCTAAACGTACGTCTGCAGCGGAGGAGCGATACAAGCCGTTCTTGCTAGAAACGGCTGGTTTAAAGTTCTGTCTTGAAGAGTTTGACGAGGATACGTATGGATTCCCAATTGAAGTCGAGACAGACTGTCAGGCGCTGCGAGATCTATTGACGAATACCAAGCTTTCAGCGACACATGCAAGATGGAAGGAAGCAATCTTGTCCTTTTGGATTGTTGCTGTACGACATCGACCAGGTCGAACAAACTTAGTCGGCGACGCTCTTAGCAGGAAGTATGAGGGACAGGCGGTAGTGGATGGAGATGGTCATGAACGGTCAGTATCCATGGACTGGCAAGACCGCCATGGGTTGGTCAATGATGTGTTTGCGGTAACATCAGCAGAGCCACTTGAGCCGTTGCTTACACGGTTCGAAGCAGAGCCCATGTTTATTCAGATTCTGGACTCCCTTGGGGAGATTGAGAATGGGCAGAGCATGCGTGACAAGAAGCGGGCCCGTCACCACGCGGAAGGATATTTTATAGATGGAGGAAAGCTGTGGCGATTGGCAACGGGTAAATCGACGCGGGCGCGCGCCAGGTTGGAATGTGTCACACAGAAGGAAGCGGTAGAGCTGGCGCGTGAAGAGCATCGGGCGCACGGACACTGGAGTCGAGACTTGGTGAAGATGAAGTTAATGGACTCAATTTACAGTCCTCGGCTGGACAAATCGATCGTGAAAGCACTTCTCGAGTGCGGGAGATGCAAAGCCTTCGGACCGGTTCATGTTCACTCGCTTCTGGAACCAGTTATTCGCCGGCATCCGTACGAGCTGTGGGTAGCTGACTATCTGTCCCTACCAAAGGCAAAAGGTGGATTCAAAACCGTTGTACTTTATGTTGATGCATTCGCGCAGAAGGTCTGGGGCGACAAGTTTCGTGTTCCCGGATCTGCAGACACCACTATCAAGTCACTCGACCGGGTCGTCCGTGACTTTCCACCCCCAGAAACGCTTATGACAGACAATGGCCGGCATTTGAATAATCAGCAGGTACGCGAGTGGTGCGAGGACCATGGAACAGTCTATTTCCCAGTTGCAGCATACTGTACTATTACGACCGTAAGTTCACGTCACAGGTCACAAGCCCTCCTTATCTCCTTATCGGACACCGGAAAACGCCTCTGATCGCTTATCGGGCGTGGGAAGGTGAAAAAAATTAAATATTTATGAACTTACGGTCGTAATAGTACAGTACTCGCCATGGATTCAGAGTCTGGTGGAAGGGTCGAACGGGCGGTTGTTGAATCGTCTAAAGAGACTTTGCGCGCCGGACCTAGGTGAGGATGGTTGGGCCGCGATAACAGATTTTGAAGGCCTACCACATAACTGGCCCGATCACTTCGACCAAGCTATCTGCGATATTAATGAGCGAATACTGCCCGCGTTAAAGCACTCCCCGAACGAAATTTCACTAGGGCTTGTTGTCAACACAGCCCGTACTCCAGTTGGTGATGCAGAGCACGAAACAGCCTTTGATGATGTGGCGGTTCAAGTCGCTTACGTTCAGCAGCAGCGGCTGGATGTTCACTCGCACAATATTGAACATAGGGAGAAGCAGAAGAGGAAGTTTGATTTGAAAGTACTGGGGAGACAACCTGGCGAGGTTGTCTTCCAAAAAGGCCAGCTCGTCCAAATTTACCGCAGCGATCTGATATTCGTGATGAAAACAGAAAAAAAGCTACTGGTCCGATGGTCAGCACCGTACCGCGTAGAGAGTCGAATTCGGAACTCTTACCATCTCGTGAATCTCGATGGTTCCCCGATACGGTATAAGGATGGCCGTGAAGCAGAGGGCACATTCAGTTCCCGGCGATTACGGCGGTTTATTCCCAGGCCCGGTACCAAGTTGGCGGAAGATGAGGAAGGGGTAGCGGAGACAGAGGATGTTGGAGACATTGTTGGAGAAGATGATGTTGATGACGAAGAGGAGGATGAGTTGGGCGATGAGGAGGAGGTGAACATGGTTGATATTGAGTGGGTGTCGACGAGGGCGTCTCCTTGTTTTGGGGGGGCACATGGGCTAGGTAGCCCAGGCAGGGAAGGTCCCAAAGGAGATGAGGACCAAGGGAAAGAGGCGGGAAGAGAGAGCGGGATTTCGGTATCCGGGTATTCGGGTATTGAGTCGGGTACACAATGGTACCATAATCCAGAAGTAGAAGTAGCATGCGTTTAGTCGTAGCACAGCCACCGAATCCAGCGTCTTCCCATCATCATCCTTCGCGTGTGATCAGGATCCCCCTAGTCCACCGGTCTTCGAATGCTGTATCTTGAATGGAGGTATTGAATTTGACGAGTGACCGAAGAGTTCCGCTGGATACTTTGGCACCTTGGTTCTGTCAAAATGTTCAAAGCGTGCCACCGCCACCGCGTATCAGCAGCACTAGTTTCCCAACTGCCCATGAACGCCGGTGCCGGTGAATGAGTACATGATTCTGACGAGAGCGGTGCTTAAGCGCGCGTCTATTTGACAAAGATCCTGTTAACGCGTGCAGCACTGCATCCTCGTGCTGTTCTCTACCTCCTACCACCATCATGGAAATTGGCGCAGCGGTTGTAGGGGTAGCTGGCGCTGTTGGTGCCGCAATGGCGTCGACGTCGTCTGGATTCTCGGGACGCCATGAAGCGACACACGATTCCCTGGTATCTCAAAATCACCAATCCGTCACTCGATACAGGAACGCTTCGCAGGGCAGTCAGGTCTCGTTCGAGGATGAGAAGGAATATGAGGTCCAACTAGGCGAGTAAGTGCGCGACTTGGCAACCGCGTTATCTAATGGTTTACCCCTCTACACAGCTCGCACGAGAAATTGGACCAGTACTACGATAGTCTCAATGCCTATAAGGACGAGTCTTGGAAAAACCCCATTTCGAAATGGAACAAACGGAAGGAGGTGCGGAAAAAGAAGCGTGCGGCGCGCGACTCATCTCAGAGTTTGCGCAATCATGTCGATGCAAGTCATCATTTATTCTCATATCATGCTCAGTGACGTTGACACTGTAACCCGGTTAGAGTGCCTCAGAGGGCTCAGACACCTCGTCTATCTATGCCGAATCGGGATCACCACCAGGCTCTGCGCTAGAGCGAGAGCGCGTGAATGATTGGATGGACGAGGTGAATGAAGCGTCCTCCATTGAATCTCCGTCGCGAGAGGCAGCCAACTCTGCTGTGGAGTGGTCATTGGAGGAAACTCGGATGCTCGTTGAGGGGTATTACAAGGTTTGTCTCTATATGATCACGCACTGTGAGCGGCTGACTGTTGGAACTAGTACGATGACGACTGGAGGACAATTCAGGGTAACCCCGACTACAAGCTCGAACATCGCTCACTTCACGAGGTGAACGAAAAGTATGCCTATTGATACAGGACTTCTAGCAAGATTTCACTCACATACATGTTAGATGGGCGGACCTCCGCGACTCATTCAATGAACGGTGCAGGGACCCGAAGATGCTTACGATGCTACCAGACCGGCCGTTTTTATTCCACCCAAAAAGAGCGTCGTCTGCGTGGCGGCCCTTCACAGAGCTGGAGGACGATGCCTTATGCGCTGGTTTCAACAGGCACGGCTCTCAATGGGCGATAATTATAAAGGACCGCGTGTTCCAACAAGCAGGCCGTCGCGACGAAGAACTGCTCAGTCGCCTGAAGCGCGACTTCTTTCGGCAGACGCTCCTCGATACGAACGGTGAGAGTATGTTCAAGGAATCCATCACTGCCTGGGAGGAATGGTCTCGTGCGGAAACCCAGATGCTCGTTGAGGGGTATTTCAAGGTGTGTACCAGTGTATTCACGCCCAGCGACTGACTGATGGAACTAGTACGACGAGGACTGGAGGACTATGCAGTGTGACGCCGACTACAAGCTCGATAATCGCTCACTTGACGAGCTGCGCGAAAAGTGGGCCTCTGACCCAAGAATTCTAATAGGATCTCACTCATATGTATGTTAGATGGGCAGACCTCTGCAGCTCATTCAGTAAACGTTGTAGGAAGACGAAGACGCTTACGATGAAGCCGGACCGGCCATTTCTATTCCACCCAAAAAGAGCGTCGTCTGCATGGCGGCCCTTCACTATAGTGGAGGACCGTGCATTACAGGACGGTTTCGAGAAGCACGGCTCTCAATGGGAGGTAATCGTGAAGGACCCCGTCTTCGAACAAGCGGGTCGTCGTGACGAAGAACTGCTTAGTCGCCTGAAGCGCGACTTCTTTCGGAGGATGCTTCTCGTTAGCAGCGGTAAGCAGTTCTATATGAAATACATCACAGCCTGGAAGAAATGGTCTCGTGAGGAAACCCAGATGCTCGTTGACGGTTATTGCAAGGTTTGTCTCGGTGTATTCATGCACATCGGCTGACTGTTGAAACCAGTACGACGAGGACTGGATGTCTCTGCTCCGAGACCCCAACTACAAATTTGACAATCGCTCGTATCCGGAGTTGAATGAAAAGTGGGTTTTTTGATTTTGAGATTTCCGATGAGATATGACAAATGTTAGATGGACGGAGCTCTGCGTCGAAGCAAATGATTCTGCCATGAACACGAAAATCTTCCCGATGCTGCCGGACCGGCCTTTTCTGTTCCACCCAGACAGACCACATCCTATGCGGTCGTTCACGGTCGAAGAGGATAGAGCTTTCGAGATGGGATTCAGAAAGCATGGCCCTCAGTGGGAGGTAATCGCCCAGGACCCTATTTTACAACAGCAGAGACGCGACGCGAATGAGTTGGTTTGGCGGGTGGACCGTGACTTCTTTCGGCGTGCGCTTCTCAATAGTACAGAGATCCAGGAATATCTTGGGGGGGCGGCCGCGTTAGGTGCGCTGGTGGCGGGCGTAAATCTGCTGGCAACCAAGGCAAAGTGATTCTGGATGAACGTTGGGTCGTGGAGACGGACTCCTAGGCCGGATTCTACATAGTCGCTCGAATATAACAGTCTCTATTGCGAATCCGTTATGAGATAAATCAGTCTGGACACTTGACGAGCTTACTGCCATTCGGGCAAGTCAATCTAAACAGGGCGCAGATTGCCATCAGGTACGTAGGGCTTCGCGGATGGGACACTTCTAAACGAGAGAGGATTTACTAGAGGGTACGAGTCGGTGTATTCACAGAAGTGAGCGTTATACTAAGGCGGAGCTCAGAGATGGTTGCGGCAATGCCTAACTTCCATGGGAGTCGGTTGAAATCCGAGATCTGTAGTATGCGGTGTAAGAATATCAAGAAATTGAATTTACCTGTCTATGGAGAGTTGAGGTTGAAAAATTGTCTGCGCGCTGCCGCTGCTTGCATTGCAATATACATCGTGGCTGTAGAAAATTGATGCGATGCTGCGCATTCCATAAAGGCAGTCATCCGCAGGCCACAGATGTTGGCTACCTACCACCATCTCTACCGCATTTCTCCTCCTTAATTTGAGCTCATCAACATCGACAAGCGCAAGGAGGTAGAAGAGACCAGAGATGGACGTCCAATGACGTAGGGTCTGGTATCAATCCGGTTGACGCGACAGATACAAATTGCCGCGAATTGTTCCGCGCGCCAATCCATCGTCCGCACTCCAACCTCTACCTCCATTTCGCTGCTGGCTGATGATGAATGCTAGACGACGATCAAGCTGGTGATGGACGACGGGCGAGGCCCGGCGAAATCCGAAACGCACACGCGTGTGACAAACGTGACTAGGCTTGTCGTCGCCGTCTGTTGTCATCCTCTACGAACGCTCTCTCCTCCCACCAGCAGCAGCAAAAATGTCGTCCTCCGGCTCCCAATCGGCCTCCCGCAGCGCCTCGTCGACGCTATCCATCCCCCAGACCGCGGCGGCTGGCGGCCTGACGATCACGGACCCGCCACAGACAGCGACGAGCTTCTTCAAAATAGCGCCGTCGCAGATGGCCACATTTGGGTGGAACATGACGAGCGTCATCGCCTCCCCCACGCACTTGACCGTCTCGGCAAAGTGCGATAATGGGAATACGTACCCAGTGGGCCCAGCGACGGATGGCGTGATAGCCGGGGATGCGACGCAGGTCGTATGGGACATATACAGCTACCAGAAGAGCCATAATGGGGCGCCGCTGCCGGTGGGGACGTGTACGCTGTTGATATGCGACGAGCGGGGCTTTGGCGCGAGCAGGCTCGGCGGGTACATGGTCCCGAATAGTGCCCTGACCTTTGCTCTATATACCCCTGCAGGGTACACCCCGCTAGCGTCTGGTGCGTTGGCCTTTGCCTTTTATTTTGTATCTTTTCCGCTGACGGATAGGTTAGGCTGGGAATGCACGATCTGCAATAGCAGTTTCTCGAGCTACGTTGCACAGCCGACGGTCATCACCCTCGTTGCCACATTCCTCGTCGTCTTCCTGTCAGGCTTCCAGCTCCTGCGCAACGCGGCGAGGGCTGTAGCATAATGGGCTTTCTCTCCCTCGTAGGTACGCTTCCACGAGCTGGTTGAATGTCGTCATCTAACCCTAACCCCATCGTCCTAGGTACTTTTTCTGCGGACCTTGTGAAACTTGTTTCTTGTTTGAACGGATAATCTCTTCATGGACCACACTACATATCATCGCATCGCTTTCTGTTATACGCTACTTTTCGCTACAAGTGACATTCATGCCCATATGATACGATAATTTACAATACCTTTCAGCGCGGCGGTATCATAATCGGAGCCTGTGCAACGAATGTTAGGACAAGCCCACTTCAGCCAATTGCTTGGGCGCGAAGTGCAGAATGCGATGCCCACGTATCACTTTGCACAGGCGCTATCGTTGAGCTCCTAGCAATCCACGGTCGAGTTTATTTCAACAGTACGCGAAACATTGTGACGTGATATCTTTACTCGAACAGCTTTCACGGTGTCATCTGCCTGGTCCCATCACAGATAACCACCGGAATACCGTCTCCTTGTCAGATGCACGGCACAGTGTCCTATTCATTGCTGTTGATGATCCCTCAACGTGTACACCAATGCTGTTAGGCTTTATCTCTTCGCTTGCTTCCATCATGGAGCTCGCTGCGGGCCTCGTCGGTGCTGGCGCGACTATGGCTGCCGCCCGATCCGCGACGTCTTCGGGTTTCTCTGGCAGACATGAGGCCAGCCATCGTGCAGAGCTGTCTGAGATTGATAGGAGTATCAGTCATTTTAACAGCAGCTCCCAGCTGGTATCAGATACAGAGGAGGCATATGCTTTCAAAGCGAAGCTAGGCGGGTGAGTTTCCATCCGAAGATTTGTGGTGATAACTGATCTTGGCATACAGTGCGCAAGAGAAGAACCGCGAGTATTACGACAGCCTGAACGAGTACAAGGATGTCTTCCTTATGGATAACGAGGCAAGAATCCACAGTGCCAAACAAAAAGGACGACAGTTTGACAAAGAGACTGGTATACTCATTGAACTTTGTAGTATCCGGCCGTCCCTCCGTCAGTACTCTTCGCGACGCAACCTTCATCCAGAATCACTCCTCCATTGTTGGTAGTTGTACGCACGCCATCAACGCACCTCACTCGGAGCCATAACTTTCCTTGATCTCTTCACTATTGAGAAGCGTACGCCGAAAGAAGTCGCGGCTCACGCGCCAAAGCAGCTCATCCTCGTTGCATTTCTGTCGTTGAAACATAGGGTCCTGGACAATTGCCTCCCACTGATAGCCGTGCTTTCCGAATCCCATCTCGAAGGCTCTATCCTCTGCTGCCGTGAACGTTCGAATACCATGTGGTGTGTCAGACTATGAGATACCATTAGAAATCTCGGCTCGACAGACCCACTTATCGTTACAATGTTACAATTTTGATTCTGCCTACAATCATTCAGTTCAGGATGCGAGCGATTGTCGCCAAATTTGTAGTTCGGGCCTCGAAGGATGGACGGCCAGTCCCCACCGTGCTAGTAGCACTGAATGCGCGTACGTAGATACACTGATCGTGGCTGCTGAGAAACGTCTTCCGAAAAAAGTCGCCCTCCCAGTGATTGAGCACTGGTTCCTCATGGTGGGCCCTGCGCTCGGGAGATGGGGTTCTTTAAAATCACCTCCCATCCAGGACCATGCTTCCGGAAACCATGATTCAATGCATTGTCTTCCAGCTACCGGTTCGAATCCTGACTGTGTGATTAGGGGTCTCCACCGTACCGTATACGGTTACGGCCCGTACGAGTACGGCACCATACGGGTTCCATTTTCAGGCGATACGGGTCGGTTACGGGACGGCTTTTAGTATCGTACGAAGCCGTATACGGGTCGGTGTGGCGACGTCGGTGAGGATCATATTGGCCAGGTGATGGCAGGTGGGGACACTCTGAGGTGTGTTATGTCCCGCAGTGCCCACTGGTCATGCCTGTGATCCCTCCTCGCCTCGCTAGCTTCATGCCGTACCGGACCCGTAACCGTAAAGAGCGCGTCGAGGTGCCTTACGGTACGGTACGGCTATACCGTACAAACCGAGCCGTAAACCGTATTGTACGGTTACGGTGGAGAGCCCTATGTGTGATATCTGTAAGTATATTTCTGAATGATTTTGAGGTTATTTAGAGTCTCTGGATAATGAAAGGCAGTGTAAATTCATTTATCCTTAAGAATGAGGGCTCCCAGGGGGCTACAAGGTGTCTATTCTGTGCGTGGCGGAATTATTTATGTCACGTGACCCCGAGAGGTGCATCGGCGCCAAGTCCGCTTAACCGATAACCCACTTGCTGGATGAAAAGCAACCTGTTGGGCTGGGAACAGAATAGACACCTTGTAGCCCCCTGGGAGCCCTCATTCTTAAGGATAAATGAATTTACACTGCCATTCATTATCCAGAGACTCTAAATAACCTCAAAATCATTCAGAAATATACTTACAGATATCACACAGTCAGGATTCGAACCGGCGACCGCCCGATTGAAGGGGCACAGACCAAGGTCAAACGAAAAATTGAACCTTGAACTTCCCACCGGCTCTAGGAAGAGTCAGTCCGGCAGCACCATATGGATCTTCATGTCCTGCAATGTTTCCTGAACAAGTTTCAGAGGCCTGCCCATCTAACATGAAGTAGGTGAGTGAGGTCCTTTTACTGTAACACAACCGGATCTTCACACCATGTTATGTGTTATGGTTATGAACTAACTTGCTGTTAGTTCATACAGGGTCCAAAATCCTTATCGGGCGCGGCGGGAGGTGGCGGCGGCAGCCGCCGCGCACAAAATTTCCGCATTTGGGGTGATCCTGATGAATTTTTTAGCTGTTACGCGTTATGCAAGGTGAATAAGTTCACCTCATAAGGGTCTGTAATGCGTCATGTGAACTAACGGTCGCGTTAGTACAGTAAATATTCACCGATCAAGAGACGCACTTTTCCCGTAGCTCATGATCTGAGCGATTGTAGAGAATGTCGTCGGGGTCGCGCCGAAAAGAGCTCCGGTCATCATTGTACTAGTACCAACTTCAGTCAGCTGTTGCGCAAAACTACAGAGAGACAAACCCTGTAGTACGCCTCAACGTGCATCTGGGTGTCCTCGAATGACCACAAAGCGATTGCTTCATTTGACGAACTAGGCCCCTCCACCTCATTCATCCAATCATTCACGCGCTCTCTCTCTAACGCAGAGCCCGGGGGTGATCCTGATTCAGCATAAATGGACAAGATGTTCATGTTCCCCACTTCTAAAACGTCCTGAAAGGATTACCGGGTCAAGGTCATAACGGCATGTTATAGCGGTAAATGATGACTTGCATCGACATGGTTGCGCAAACTTCGAGCTGAGTCCCGGGCCTCACGCTTCTTTTTCCTCACCTCCTTCCGTTTCTTCCATTTTGAAAAGGGTCTTATCCAAGACTCGGCCTTATAGGCATTGAGACTATTGTAGTACTCCTCCAATTTCTGGCGCGACCTGTGCAGCCGGTCACTGCGTAGATTGGACAATGCATGCTGCCACTTACACGCCTCGTTTGGCGTCATATTCCTCCTCTTCGGTGAAGGAGATTTGGCTGCTCTGCGAAGTGCTTCTGTATCGAGCGACAGATTGGTGGTTCTGAGATATCAAGGAATCGTATGTCGCTTCATGGCGGCCCGTAAATCCGGACGACGTCGACGCCCTTGCGGCTCCAAGAGCCCCAGCTACGCCTACGACAGCTGCGCCAATTTCCATGCGAGATCGTGGTGGTGGTAGGAGGTAGACAACAGCACGAGGATGCAGTGCAGCAGGCCTTCCCAATTTCTGAGCGGAGATTCCCGGTGTCAAATAGATGTGCGCTTAAGCGCCGCTCTCGTCATGTACTCATTCACCGGCAGCGTTCATGGGCAGTTGGGAAACCAGTGCTACTTCTTGACACGCAGTGGCGGTAGCACGGTCACTTGATAGGACCAAGGCGCTAAACTTTTCAGCAGAACTCAGTGATTCTCGTCTATCATCCCTCAGCGAGCAGTGGAGGTTGGAGTACGGTCGAGGGAGTTGAATGGACTGAGGCAGAACAAAACGCGGAAATTCCTTCGCGTGTCAGACCTTATATCACTCGACGCTCATCTCTAGTCTCTTCCACCTTTCGCTTGTTGACGCCGATGAAATCAATGAGGAGAAATAGAGATGATGGTAGGAGGTCAACATTCGTTGTCTGCGGATGATGACTTCGAGCCGACTCACGCGCTTCACGTTTCTTCTTCCGCACTTCACTCCTTTTTTCCATCTTCGCAATGGGCCTGAACCAGGGCTTGTCCTTATATGCCTTGATGCTATCCTCGTACTCCCCTAATGCCTTCCGCGCTCTATGTCGAGGTGAACAGCCTGTTTGATGAACCAGATAAGACCACTTGCTCGCTTAGCCTTATTTCATATTCATTTTCATCCCCGAATGAAATATGGCAGCCCTCCGAAGTGCTCCTGTACCGAGAGACGACCCGATCGTACTGAGAGACCAAAGCATCATGTGCTGCTTCGTGGCGTCCCGAGAAGCCTGCCGATACCGATGTCTTGGCTGCACCGACAGCCCCTACGACGCCGACAAGAGCTGCGCCTACTTCCATGACAGTGTGCTCTGGGAGGATGAAGCCTAAGGATGCAATAGCAAACTTGACATTTGACGCAAGGATACAGTACGGCGGCTGTGCGATGATTATCACCGGCGGGAAATCCTCCGTACCCCTCGACTGGGAAATGAGTGCGTCTCAGAATAAACGGGCGCTTCTTGTAACGAGGCAATACAGACTTCGGCGGACGCCGTCAACGCTTTCATTCCACAGGTCATCGTCCAAAGACCAGGCATCTGCATTTTCCTACAACACAAAATCTGGACATGAAAGGAGCTAAAAGGCACTCAGTGAGCGCTAGAAGCTGAATTTAAAGGAGACTTACTTCCGTACACCCTCATATCAAGCCCTGAAAGAAGATAAATGCTTCTACACATCGACCAGCAGTCTCCAGCTCCGCAAGGATTGTCTCCTTCTCGAGCAACGTCTTGAGACCCACAATCTCGACAACCTTCAGCCAGTCACTCGGACGCAGCGAGCAGAATCCAGTGTCCACGTAGCACTTGGCGTGAGATGCAAAGGCGCGATCGCTGAGCTCCTCGCAATCCACAGTCGCCGACGATGCGAAGGGTTCTAACGCAGTTTGAAGACAAAACATTACATCAGAGATCCATTGCTGCCCCTTCGACGAGAACTCTGAGCGTGTATTCTTGAACGCTGTGCAGTACTTGTTCCCATAACCCAGAGGATAGCCGCCCGCACCGCATTTGTAGATGCTGTCGAGACATGGGTAGAAGTCACAGCTATCTCGGACGGGCGTGCACGTCGTCTTATCTGCCCAGGAAGCTCCTATGATATATGATAAATGATGGCACGACAGCAGTATAAAGCTCACCTTGGAAAATAGCTACCGCGACCAGCAATGAGACGGCGAAAAGGATACGACGCAAAAGCGCAGACATGACGCGTGCTAGTCAAGCAGAAAGAGTTCTTTAACACAGCCATGAAAGCATTTTGATTAAATGACTAACCTGCAGCCTGTACACAGAAATGCCACTGATGGACGTCGGAAGGTAACAAGCACCTGTTTCCGCGTGGCATTACGTTCGTCATGTCGAAACTCCTCCATAAACCCCATAAGGACGTAGTACCCTACCAGTCCAAAAAAGCGCTCACGACTAAAGTAGCATGCTTTGTTCAGGAAACAGTGGAGAAACGCCTGGAGCCTGGAGGGATCCAGAGAACATTAGGCTTCGTCAGGATGGTCGTGAACACCGCAATTACCGAATTTAAACTCGGGGGGAACCAGGCGGCTGCATACGGTCTCAGAGATAGCACTGAGCAAAAGGCAGACGTTGACAAACATGGGCGGCAGAGAGCAAGAAGGGTTCGCGTCAAAATGCGGCAGGCAGAAGTTAGGGGCTATGCACAGCCACCACAGCCAAGAATAAACATAGTCCTTGCAGTGGTTGGAAATGAGCAACTGCGCTTATTTTCTTCCTGGGATGCTCGCTAATAAATGGCCGTGCAGAAGGAATCTACGGGTCGTTCGAGCTTTGCTCCACGAACTTCTTAGGACAGGTCGACTCAGAATGCCACATCCCTCGCGCTCTATCTTCTTATTGAAACGAACTGTCTTTTCATCGCATTCACCTGAAAACGGATACTTATCTTGTGGACGATCTACTGTCGCAAACGGTCTTTTGGCTTATGATTGAAGACCGGCTTCCAACGTCTATCATCGTTGGGGGCCTTATCGCATCGTAAATAGATTCTGTACACCACACGAGCATGTCATAAAGCATAGATTCATAAACATCTATCGTGTAGTCGACCATTTAAGCATACTGTACAACAACCTCCGTATCCTCCGAGACCAAGACTACATATGTAAATGTAGGATAGTTAGAACGAGTTACTGTACGTGATAATGGTACAATCTAGTCCGATGCAGAACAGGATTATGTTGAGGGGTATGCGATAAGTAGCGCAGCGCGTCATATTGAATTGAATAATTTAGGAGTCCGAAGACAGAACCTGGGCGTAGGTAGGGGGCGAAGTAGACGTGGAGCTTGCGCTATCACTCTCCGAGTCCGAGAGGTACTCCCAAGGCTCGTCAGCAGAGACGTCCGGGGTAAAGTCGTCCAAGACGATGACAGAGCGGACGCTCGGAACAACTTCGAAGTCGGACTCTTAACACGCCACTGATAAGCCACGCGAGTACGACTAGGAGTGGAAATAACGCGTACCCTTCTGCCTGCGCACGCTCCGCACCTTCGTCTTGGCATGTAGAAGGTCTCCTAGGCGCACCTCTGACGACAACCCCTTTGCAGGAATGAAACCCTCGTCATCCCAGTGTCCATTGACATCACCGGGTTCAACGACACCGTCAAGACGGTCCAATTCGTCGGGTCGCATATGCTTCTGCTTTGCGAGAGACAGACCGTGCCCGTGGTAGTTGTACCGCTCATAGCGATAGACGCGGGTCTTTCTGTCTCCGGCCTTCCTCGCGCGCTGGCGCTCGTGCTCGAAGGCGCGCCTGTCCCTTAGAGCAAGGACAGAGGGTATGGAGGGGGTACGGACGTGTGTAACGCCAGCATCCTTATCGTGGGTGGCGGCGTCGGTATTAACAAGAGTGGGAGTAGAAGTAAGGGTGCTGGTCGGGGCGGTGGCAACAGTAGAAGCCATCTCGAAGCAATGAAGATTCGAGAACAGGGTGAGAGGTGGTGATGGTACAAGTGGTGGTTGTGTCGAGTTATAAGAGCGCTTGGTGGTGGGAGGAATGTAAGAGACCCCCAGAACGATAAGATAAGCGCGGGACCGGCTTTTATATGGCGATGGCGTCAAAATGGCTGATGTCGCCCAATATGGGGTGCCGTGTTACCCCTCTTCGGGCCCGTTGTTTCACGACGCCTTGTTTGTAGACAAGAACGTGGGCTGTACGCCCGTGCGATGTCCAACAGCATCGCCTCCGTCGTGGGTCACATGCACGGGATAGCTTCAATGGTTACAAAAGCACAAAGTAATCAAAGTCAAGTGATGCTCACAATACACAATACACACAGCAAACAGTGAGCAACGGGGGAGCTGACGTAGATGGTAAGCTCCCGACTACTTCCGTATGACCAGCCGTTGTTATGATTATGGACATCACGCCAGGGGACAACGGTGCTTCACGGCGAAGATCCATCGCCATGTCGCGCCATCATATGATGAGGTCGCCTATCGTGTCGTAACCAAACGGAACCGACAGGCGACCAAGTCGAAACTGATAAGAAAATTCTCACTCTGAGTCAAAGAAGTTGATGTCGGCAGATTGCTGGAAAAAGTTGTCAAAAGATGACTGTGATTTCGGAAACGAGACTTGACGTGCCTTGTTATAAGAGCTATATAACTTCAGGAAACTTACATACCATCAGGAGTAGAACAAGACGCGTCTATCCGCGGGAGTAGGTGCTGATTGGGCCGTAGTGAACTACGAATTGAGCGAGAACATGCTGCAGTGACGAGGGTCCGCCGCACTTTGAAGAGACTGTTTAGGAAGGAAACCTGCAACGCTCGTCAATTCTCCCTCGAACCCGAGCCAAGAAAATTGGGTACAATTTCTCTCGATTAAACGAGGCGAAGCGTTTCCTGGAGTAGACGCTTTCAATATACCTCTGGATGCCAGTGTGTATCAAAGCATAGTATAGGCAGAGGTGGTGGTACACAACTAAGAATTCCTGCTACCCTGTAGTAGGTTTGGTGCACTTTGAATTCAGGGATTTTCGCCTAAAACGGCAAAGTGCCTGACCAACATTGACGTCATTTCTCACGCTTATCAGGGTCCGTGCACCATTCACGGTAAAAGTAAGGTCATGTGCCACTGAGTAAGCAGAAGGTTCTCGTCGCAATTAAACCAATTAAAGGAAAAGTAAGGTCACGTGACATAAGGTGACTAAGGCGCACATGGATGGGGCGCCGCGTGGCCTTTACACCTTGAGCTTTTGGTGGTTGATGGCATCAAAATGCCAGACTATGACATCATTGTCGGGCATTCAGCTTAAACCAGCGTTGTTTTAGAGCTTAATTGGTAAATAGATGTCGGAAGCGGGTGACAGTAATGGGGAAAATTATATTGTTTGGGTTGAGACTGGTTGTGGATATGTTTTGTGGCACTGCGGGTTTTTTTGCAGTGTGGTCCTACCCACGTGGAAAAATGGGTGAGCGAAATCGGACCGCGTCACCCGCATACACCTTGAGCTGCACTTTTTGATGGCATCAAAATGGACAAGTATGACATCATAGTTTTGTGAGCTAGCTGCGAATCGAGTATTGCAGTCGAGGTATCGTTTGCAAGGGCGGCGAGAATTTTTAAAATTGATTGTGTTTGCATGGTCGTTCAATTTCCAGCGCTAGGTGCGCTGCTGGACCAATTTTTTCATCCGTCGCAGGTCGAGTCGCGGCCACGTGGAAAAATGGGTGAGCGAAATCGGACCGCGTCACCCGCATACACCTTGAGCTGTACTTTTTGATGGCATCAAAATGGACAAGTATGACATCATAGTTTTGCAGCTGGCTGCGAATCGAGCATTAAAGTCGAGGTATCGTTTGCAAGGGCGGCGAGAATTTTTAAAATTGATTGTGTTTGCATGGTCGTTCAAT
This sequence comes from Hymenopellis raphanipes, assembly GCA_036872995.1. Lineage (NCBI taxonomy): Eukaryota > Fungi > Basidiomycota > Agaricomycetes > Agaricales > Physalacriaceae > Hymenopellis > Hymenopellis raphanipes. The sequence continues at coordinate 444,170 of JAYMDG010000030.1, forward strand.
TTCCAGCGCTAGGTGCGCTGCTGACGAATTTTCCATCCGTCGCAGGTCGAGTCGCGGCCACGTGAAAAATGGGTGAGCGAAATCGGACCGCGTCACCCGCATACACCATGAGCTGCACTTTTTGATGGCATCAAAATGGACAAGTAAGACATCATAGTTTTGTGAGCTAGCTGCGAATCGAGTATTGCAGTCGAGGTATCGTTTGCAAGGGCGGCGAGAATTTTTAAAATTGATTGTGTTTGCATGGTCGTTCAATTTCCAGCGCTAGGTGCGCTGCTGGACGATTTTTCCATCCGTCGCAGGTCGAGTCGCGGCCACGTGGAAAAATGGGTGAGCGAAATCGGACCGCGTCACCCGCATACACCTTGAGCTGTACTTTTTGATGGCATCAAAATGGACAAGTATGACATCATAGTTTTGCAGCTGGCTGCGAATCGAGCATTAAAGTCGAGATATCGTTTGCAAGGGCAGCGAGGATTTTTAAAATTGATTGTGTTTGCATGGTCGTTCAATTTCTAGCGCTAGGTGCGCTGCTGGACGAATTTTCCCTCCGTCGCAGGTCGAGTCGCGGCCACGTGGAAAAATGGGTGAGCGAAATCGGACCGCGTCACCCGCATACACCTTGAGCTGCACTTTTTGATGGCATCAAAATGGACAAGTATGACATCATAGTTTTGTGAGCTAGCTGCGAATCGAGTATTGCAGTCGAGGTATCGTTTGCAAGGGCGGCGAGAATTTTTAAAATTGATTGTGTTTGCATGGTCGTTCAATTTCCAGCGCTAGGTGCGCTGCTGGACCAATTTTCCATCCGTCGCAGGTCGAGTCGCGGCCACGTGGAAAAATGGGTGAGCGAAATCGGACCGCGTCACCCGCATACACCTTGAGCTGTACTTTTTGATGGCATCAAAATGGACAAGTATGACATCATAGTTTTGCAGCTGGCTGCGAATCGAGCATTAAAGTCGAGATATCGTTTGCAAGGGCAGCGAGGATTTTTAAAATTGATTGTGTTTGCATGGTCGTTCAATTTCTAGCGCTAGGTGCGCTGCTGGACGAATTTTCCATCCGTCGCAGGTCGAGTCGCGGCCACGTGGAAAAATGGTTCGGCGAAATCGGACCGCGTCCCCCCCATACACCTTGAGCTGTACTTTTTGATGGCATCAAAATGGACAAGTATGACATCATAGTTTTGCAGCTGGCTGCGAATCGAGCATTAAAGTCGAGATATCGTTTGCAAGGGCAGCGAGGATTTTTAAAATTGGTTGTGTTTGCATGGTCGTTCAATTTGCAGCGCTAGGTGCGCTGCTGGACGAATTTTCCCTCCGTCGCAGGTCGAGTCGCGGCCACGTGGACAAATGGGTGAGCGAAATCGGACCGCGTCACCCGCATACACCTTGAGCTGTACATTTTGATGGCATCAAAATGGACAAGTATGACATCATAGTTTTGCAGCTGGCTGCGAATCGAGCATTAAAGTCGAGATATCGTTTGCAAGGGCAGCGAGGATTTTTAAAATTGATTGTGTTTGCATGGTCGTTCAATTTCCAGCGCTAGGTGCGCTGCTGGACGAATTTTCCATCCGTCGCAGGTCGAGTCGCGGCCACGTGGAAAAATGGGTGAGCGAAATCGGACCGCGTCACCCGCATACACCTTGAGCTGCACTTTTTGATGGCATCAAAATGGACAAGTATGACATCATAGTTTTGCAGCTGGCTGCGAATCGAGCATTAAAGTCGAGATATCGTTTGCAAGGGCAGCGAGGATTTTTAAAATTGGTTGTGTTTGCATGGTCGTTCAATTTGCAGCGCTAGGTGCGCTGCTGGACGAATTTTCCCTCCGTCGCAGGTCGAGTCGCGGCCACGTGGACAAATGGGTGAGCGAAATCGGACCGCGTCACCCGCATACACCTTGAGCTGTACATTTTGATGGCATCAAAATGGACAAGTATGACATCATAGTTTTGCAGCTGGCTGCGAATCGAGCATTAAAGTCGAGATATCGTTTGCAAGGGCAGCGAGGATTTTTAAAATTGATTGTGTTTGCATGGTCGTTCAATTTCCAGCGCTAGGTGCGCTGCTGGACGAATTTTCCATCCGTCGCAGGTCGAGTCGCGGCCACGTGGAAAAATGGGTGAGCGAAATCGGACCGCGTCACCCGCATACACCTTGAGCTGCACTTTTTGATGGCATCAAAATGGACAAGTATGACATCATAGTTTTGTGAGCTAGCTGCGAATCGAGTATTGCAGTCGAGGTATCGTTTGCAAGGGCGGCGAGAATTTTTAAAATTGATTGTGTTTGCATGGTCGTTCAATTTCCAGCGCTAGGTGCGCTGCTGGGCCAATTTTCCATCCGTCGCAGGTCGAGTCGCGGCCACGTGGAAAAATGGGTGAGCGAAATCGGACCGCGTCACCCGCATACACCTTGAGCTGCACTTTTTGATGGCATCAAAATGGACAAGTATGACATCATAGTTTTGTGAGCTAGCTGCGAATCGAGTATTGCAGTCGAGGTATCGTTTGCAAGGGCGGCGAGAATTTTTAAAATTGATTGTGTTTGCATGGTCGTTCAATTTCCAGCGCTAGGTGCGCTGCTGGGACGAATTTTCCATCCGTCGCAGGTCGAGTCGCGGCCACGTGGAAAAATGGGTGAGCGAAATCGGACCGCGTCCCCCCCATACACCTTGAGCTGTACTTTTTGATGGCATCAAAATGGACAAGTATGACATCATAGTTTTGCAGCTGGCTGCGAATCGAGCATTAAAGTCGAGGTATCGTTTGCAAGGGCGGCGAGAATTTTTAAAATTGATTGTGTTTGCATGGTCGTTCAATTTCCAGCGCTAGGTGCGCTGCTGGACGAATTTTCCATCCGTCGCAGGTCGAGTCGCGGCCACGTGGAAAAATGGGTGAGCGAAATCGGACCGCGTCACCCGCATACACCTTGAGCTGCACTTTTTGATGGCATCAAAATGGACAAGTATGACATCATAGTTTTGTGAGCTAGCTGCGAATCGAGTATTGCAGTCGAGGTATCGTTTGCAAGGGCGGCGAGAATTTTTAAAATTGATTGTGTTTGCATGGTCGTTCAATTTCCAGCGCTAGGTGCGCTGCTGGGCCAATTTTCCATCCGTCGCAGGTCGAGTCGCGGCCACGTGGAAAAATGGGTGAGCGAAATCGGACCGCGTCACCCGCATACACCTTGAGCTGCACTTTTTGATGGCATCAAAATGGACAAGTATGACATCATAGTTTTGCAGCTGGCTGCGAATCGAGCATTAAAGTCGAGGTATCGTTTGCAAGGGCGGCGAGAATTTTTAAAATTGATTGTGTTTGCATGGTCGTTCAATTTCTAGCGCTAGGTGCGCTGCTGGACGAATTTTCCATCCGTCGCAGGTCGAGTCGCGGCCACGTGGAAAAATGGTTCGGCGAAATCGGACCGCGTCACCCGCATACACCTTGAGCTGCACTTTTTGATGGCATCAAAATGGACAAGTATGACATCATAGTTTTGTGAGCTAGCTGCGAATCGAGTATTGCAGTCGAGGTATCGTTTGCAAGGGCGGCGAGAATTTTTAAAATTGATTGTGTTTGCATGGTCGTTCAATTTCCAGCGCTAGGTGCGCTGCTGGGACGAATTTTCCCTCCGTCGCAGGTCGAGTCGCGGCCACGTGGACAAATGGGTGAGCGAAATCGGACCGCGTCACCCGCATACACCTTGAGCTGCACTTTTTGATGGCATCAAAATGGACAAGTATGACATCATAGTTTTGTGAGCTAGCTGCGAATCGAGTATTGCAGTCGAGGTATCGTTTGCAAGGGCGGCGAGAATTTTTAAAATTGATTGTGTTTGCATGGTCGTTCAATTTCCAGCGCTAGGTGCGCTGCTGGACGAATTTTCCCTCCGTCGCAGGTCGAGTCGCGGCCACGTGGACAAATGGGTGAGCGAAATCGGACCGCGTCACCCGCATACACCTTGAGCTGTACTTTTTGATGGCATCAAAATGGACAAGTATGACATCATAGTTTTGCAGCTGGCTGCGAATCGAGCATTAAAGTCGAGATATCGTTTGCAAGGGCGGCGAGAATTTTTAAAATTGATTGTGTTTGCATGGTCGTTCAATTTCTAGCGCTAGGTGCGCTGCTGGGCCAATTTTCCATCCGTCGCAGGTCGAGTCGCGGCCACGTGGAAAAATGGTTGGCGAAATCGGACCGCGTCCCCCCATACACCTTGAGCTGTACTTTTTGATGGCATCAAAATGGACAAGTATGACATCATAGTTTTGCAGCTGGCTGCGAATCGAGCATTAAAGTCGAGATATCGTTTGCAAGGGCAGCGAGGATTTTTAAAATTGGTTGTGTTTGCATGGTCGTTCAATTTGCAGCGCTAGGTGCGCTGCTGGACGAATTTTCCCTCCGTCGCAGGTCGAGTCGCGGCCACGTGGACAAATGGGTGAGCGAAATCGGACCGCGTCACCCGCATACACCTTGAGCTGTACATTTTGATGGCATCAAAATGGACAAGTATGACATCATAGTTTTGCAGCTGGCTGCGAATCGAGCATTAAAGTCGAGATATCGTTTGCAAGGGCAGCGAGGATTTTTAAAATTGATTGTGTTTGCATGGTCGTTCAATTTCCAGCGCTAGGTGCGCTGCTGGGACAATTTTCCATCCGTCGCAGGTCGAGTCGCGGCCACGTGGAAAAATGGGTGGAGCGAAATCGGACCGCGTCCCCCCATACACCTTGAGCTGTACTTTTTGATGGCATCAAAATGGACAAGTATGACATCATAGTTTTGCAGCTGGCTGCGAATCGAGCATTAAAGTCGAGATATCGTTTGCAAGGGCAGCGAGGATTTTTAAAATTGATTGTGTTTGCATGGTCGTTCAATTTCTAGCGCTAGGTGCGCTGCTGGACCAATTTTCCCTCCGTCGCAGGTCGAGTCGCGGCCACGTGGAAAAATGGGTGAGCGAAATCGGGCGCGCGTCACCCGCATACACCTTGAGCTGCACTTTTTGATGGCATCAAAATGGACAAGTATGACATCATAGTTTTGTGAGCTAGCTGCGAATCGAGTATTGCAGTCGAGATATCGTTTGCAAGGGCAGCGAGAATTTTAAAAATTGGTTGTGTTTGCATGGTCGTTCAATTTCTAGCGCTAGGTGCGCTGCTGGACGAATTTTCCCTCCGTTGCAGGTCGAGTCGCGGCCACGTGGAAAAATGGTTGGGCGAAATCGGACCGCGTCCCCCCCATACACCTTGAGCTGTACTTTTTGATGGCATCAAAATGGACAAGTATGACATCATAGCTTTGTGAGCTCGCTGCGTATCGCGTATTAAACTCGAGACGACTGTGTTTACGGTGAGTGATGCGGCGGGCAGGTTGTTTTGCCGGATTACCATCCGCGATGCCGAATACCTGCCCTAACGAATATGCCAGCGTTTGATCTTCCCACTGTTGCTCTCTTCTCGTTGGTCACTTGAACATATCTGTTTATACTCGTCCCTCGTATTTACCATTGCCCTTTCGTTCAGCTCTTTAGCTTTAAGCGCCATCGACGGCTCCTTTAGGAGCCTGCGTTTGTTCTGGTGTCAGCCGTTGTTCTCCATGGGTGTTGTCCGGCCCTAAAGTCCTTGCCATGATTTGATAATCAAAAAAAAAAAAAAAAAAAAAAAAAACGCGGTGTTCGTCGCTTCCCGCCGTATTTCACTGCCCAGATTACCAGATGGACGGAAGTGCGAAGTTGGTGAGGGTCGATAATCGTTTGCCTGCTCTCTTCTTACGCCCGTGTGTAGAATACATAGTGGCAGCTCTCCGTTTCCCACCGTTTGCTGCGCCGGAAAGGAAGGTACGTGGGTGTTTCTTTTGGATTCTTCAATCCGTTTTGAAGTCTCGTATAGATGTGGATTTATCGTGTTAAGGTTCGGTTCATCGAATTTTTTTTTTGTTAGCTTACCCGCATTTATTGTCCAACGCAGTGGGTTGGGCGCCCGGAGGAACAGACTTCGTACCGTTTTGTTTCAGGTTTTTTTGCAAGTTCTTATTGATACTTCGTAGATTGCTTACGGAGGAGGAATTGAAATTTGAGGAGCTCGTATCATCGTTCTGGGAGAGTCATTCTCAACACCGCATCGTTGTACGTGCCGATCGACGATGGATCGGTAAATCGAATAAATTTCATTTATCAGACTTGCATTCTGACGACTTGCAGAATTATGGCGGCGGCCAAATTAGTAGGGTGCAGCGTATTCAGGGTATGTCAATGGCCATGCGCTTTCAAGGTTACCATCTATTTTTGCGCGTCGTAGCTTGCGAGACAATAGTTATGAAAGGATCACATTGATGGAGATTTCGGCTGAAGCCGGTTGTTGGTGAACTGCCGCATGGACAGTTGTGTAAAGTCGTAGATTCAAGACATTATCAAAGTCTTTCGCATCTTTGCTTGTGCTAGGTTGGTGCAACTGCACATTGGATTTTTTGTATTTGTTCTTACGAGGTCAGATTTAGATGAGGCGGGTTTCTCGAGTGGTAACATGACTTTAGCGATGCGTTTTGCCTGGTAGACTGAGAATTCTTTGAAGAGAAGAACATGAACGATCCGTTCCTGCGGGTCGTTGTTGCTGCTAAATATCGTGGCGCGCTGAATTTTGTGCAGGCGCTTTTAGCCGAGTTGGCATCAGTTGGTTCTTTGTGAATAGAACTTCTAATTTTGGAATTTGTTTTATGGAAATTTTGAGGCGTTCTCTTATGTCTTTTAATGGAAGGACCTGTTTTTATCTACTGGGAAGTCTCTCCACAAGTTCCGACAAACATTTCCAAATTTAAAGGCAAAGTCGGCGCGGAGTTACGATGAATTGCCATTTTAGGTGTAATGGTTCAGCTGGATCAGGTTGCTCGTAGCGGCAGTGGTTGGCCATAGTTATCCCCCTAGGCTTAGTGAATTTTAAATTTAAATCCACAGTTGTGTCTTTTGTCGAGTCATTGGTGTGGCCATTGTTCCATTTAATATAGTGTGAGTATGTGTTGATGACGGTTCGGCCACATTCCGCGTGATTCATTTGTGCGGCAAATCATTGCTTTGATTAAGTAAACATCGGAGAGGGAAGATCGGAGGCCTGAAGCGTGGGCCATAGATTTCACGGAACGTCTCGGAGCTCGACACAAGGCATTCTGCAACTTTCGATGTGGTTCGCCGCAAAGGGAAGGAGAACCTCAGTATGATATGGGTCCTTTTTGGAAATGGTGACGATTGTCACTGGTAACCTGTTGTGACATTTTCGGTTTCTTTACGTTTGTCATCAGCTTCAACATTTTTGTCAAGATTATTGGGGAAGGTGTATACTGGTTTTCGGGTCCTTTTTTCGGTGCAACCATGTCGTGTTCTTCTTTGAATCACGCATCTGAGGACGAGGTTGAACATTTATTATTGGATGCCTACGGATCTCCGTTTCTTACACCAACAACCGCCGGTTCGTCATCTGTGGAGATTGTTACAGGCGCAGGTTAGTGTGTGCGCAGTATCTGAGTTCGTTTACCGTAATACTGAAAGTGTGATAGGAGCCACTTTGCCCACCGGTTTTTCCTTATCCATTGCTCCGGAATTTGTTTTGGATCCTGCCATCGCGATTGCGGATTATGTTGGTGACTCATACATTTGGCGAGTTGGTCGATTGTTCCAAGATGTACCAACGGAACCTCTTCGCCCGGCGTACATTCTGAGACCACCGGCTGTGAAGAGAACGACCTTTTACTGTATTGTTGTTGGTTTGAAAGTTGGCGTAGTCACTAACTGGTGCGTTTCTTTTTTTCGTGATTGGTTGTGTATTTTCTTATTTTTTATACGATTGCCGTCTTCGTGATCGTCCTTGTTATTTATTTTTATTTTTTTTTTCATTTTTCGATTGTTTATCTGATTAACGTCGTTCAGGGAAGATGCACAGACTTGTGTCGGGGTGTTTCCGATGGTTTTCATGTGAAAAAGAAAAGTCAAAGTGCCGCGTTGGAATTTTTCAATTCGGAATTGCAAAGAGGTAATGTCCGCATTGGACATCTTAAGGATAGATCTCGGTAAGCTTTTGTTTTTGTATTTTTCATCGATATTCAAGTTGATATCGTATATGTATTGCAGGGCGCGTCAACGAGCTTTTCTTGCTGATCGTCGTTCTTGGTGTGTTACGGTGTGATGTTTGAGATTCAAAGTACTGTGTGGAGTATGAGGCGTACAAGTGTGGCGGTGTTACTGAGAACATGAATGTAATGCGTGTGCTTTTTTTTTTTTTTTTGATTGGGATTGACCCGTTGCGGGTGATTTTTTGTTAACAAGTTAAGGTTGTTTGCATAATATTGGAGTTGTTGGACCAGGTAAGAAATGCTCGATTTTCACGAACATATGCAGACGGTTGCGGCTGTAAGTATTGAGTGAATAGATTCGGCGTTTTTTTTATGTGTTGGCGACGTGGTATTCTTAGCGGAAGGAGCAACCTTTGAATGTAGAATACGTCGATTTAACGTCTGAGGTTCGGACTCAAAGCAAAAAAAAGCTTCGTTTGTGCGAAGAAATGCTGATTGGTTTTTCGGTTGTGGAAGTATTATAAAGAGGCGTAATGCTATCCGTATTTATGTCGTGATACATCCAGTCATAGAGAAATGTGATGCGGCGATGATATCCTTTTGATAAGGTCCCTTTGCGACCATTTCAAACGTGCGAATCCTCTCTCATCTCATCATCTGCTTCCTCGTCTGCGATCGGCGACACATTCAAGTCGTTGAAACCACTTGTCGCTATCTGATAAGTTGAATATCAATAGGAATGTGCTGGTGCAACTGCATGGAGCGCTTACCACTGTAGACGTGTCTTCACGAATTTCCGCCATTCGAACGTGTGTTTGAATTTGAGGGCGAGACTGTAGCCAATATTGGACTTTCGAGAGTAGGAGTCGTCGGCAGCTTCTATTATCGGTCGGCGATGTTGCTGGAACCCGAATCCTTCTGGTGGTGTAGTCGCGTCCTTGGAAATGTGTCCTTATTTTTCTCTGTAATTCGCTGGGAAGAGGAGTGTGATGTAGGTGATGCACATCGCATATGATGATGTTCGCGAAATTGGAGAAGGCGTCGGACCCATCTAAAAACTATGTGAAACATATAAAGCGCCGTTACACAGGTGAAATGAGAAGGAACGTACGCATTTTTCGAACGCGCTGCAGAATATTCGCGCGCGTCGGCGTTGTATCGGATCCGACATGATTTCGGTTCCATCGATAAGAATCATGGTGCTGAGAGCGTGTATTTCTTTCCACGCTATGATTCCTAGTTGGAGCGTGGCTCGAATGTGTGTCACGTTTTTGTGTATAGTTGTCATCCTCTGAGAGGAGACGGTCGTCGTGGCCAGACCTGATTATATGTAAGCTTTGTCAATGACAAGCATCGAAGAAATAGTGTAACCCACCTCCGAGAGTGACGAGCGAACCTGTCACCGCCATCACTTTTCCGATGTGAAGGTGATCGAAGATCGCGGCCGTACCTCCAGCAACAGTTGTCGCAACGCCAAGCGCTTTGACAGCCGAGTGAGAAAGCGCCGTGAACATTGTTCGTGCACGAAAGTTTCGCTGTCGAGCTTAGTCTCAGCTTTATATTTGGTGCTTTATTACGTACCCGCGTTCAGCTGTGCGATGCAAAGCTCGAAGAAATCAATCTCCGGTCCTGCAGCGGTGACGAATGCGCTTAAGATCGATAGTTGCTCGATGGTTAGGAGATTTCTTGCGAGAGCAAACTGCGGCTCGTTCGCCGAGTTGGCCATCGACGTAATGATTTTGATGACGGATGGCAGATGTAAGTCGTTCAGAGCTTGGCTGCTGTCAGCAACCATCAGCGCAGTGGTCAATATTATTTTCAGGTCCGGCGGCGTATGTTCCAATCTAAGAGATTCATCAATAATAATTATCATGTTCGATGGGCGACTCACATGGCGACCCAACTGTGCTCCGTCTCCTCTAGGATCTCTAATAATTTTTGATAGTTTTTGTTTAATGACGTAAAAAAAATTGAAATTTTCAGTCCGATTGCGGTGGAGAATATCAGCAGCCGTCAAACGGATCTGTTCGACGTTGTCGGGTGCCACTAGATATAGCCTTTGTTGGTTGGTAGCGTAGAAGATTCCGCCGGCGCCGTTCAATCGTCGGTGGTCTGGTTGCGGAAACGGCTGGATCGACATCGTTAGGCTGGCGATTTATTGAGAAGGGTGGTGGCGGCGGGGTATCTACTGGATTGAGCATTCCGCATGGTTATGATATACACTTACGATTATGACGTAGATATGGGGATGTGAGAATACCGTACTTCGCGGCGTATGAAGTTAATTATTTCCGTGGCTGGATCGATTTATTATTAAAGTAAGATTTTAATTAAAGTATCAGTTAAAGGCAAACATGGATGAGTCGTGATGATTGTTGTTTGTAGTCCGGAACATGTTTCGTTCCATGCGGAGTGTTATTGAAGGTGTGCTTGCAAACACATTGGTGGTTCAACTAATGGGAATGCTTACGCGTTTTTTCACTACATTTTAGTTGTTGATCTCGATTCATTAATGTGCTGAATCGTTTCCACGGGTGGACTGTATGAAGTCGCACCAGCGTACATTTAAATTTTCGCGTTCGATTTCATCCGTTTGTCGTGGTGGCAGATTTGCTTCCTATACAAGTGCTTGAAACGTTCGTGCTAGTTTTTGCAGCAGCGTTGAAGGCGTAAGTGAACTAGGTCGTTGACATTGAAAGCACTGAAGCACGATGATGGGTACTGCGCGTACGCAGCGTGCGGCGCTCGATCATCCTTGATTTGTTGTAATTCAGAAGATAGGCTTCGTGAGATAACAAAAAAGTAACGAATACATATTCGCCTGAAGCGTAAACCCCCGCGGAAAAATGCGTGGTGATCTTTTTGGGAGTGCTCTTGTCTTTTGGTTAATTTGTTGTATTTTATGTCGTTGAGTGTGTGTATTCGACCATATTTCATGTTTCTAAGTCGATAATTTCTATAGAGCTGGCCGTGCATTACGGACTCGCAGATGTGTCGCATTGTACCACACGCAGTGCTATTTGTCTGTCATATGTGTTGATTGTAAGCCGATAGAGTGAGAGCCTGTATGTATACTGTATTACCGGTAATATACGAAAGAATTCATTGTAACCCAATTTGGACGCGCAGGTTTGATTGCAGATCTGAAATACAAGTCTTTGATGTAGCTACGCAATCCCGAAAAGCAGTCGCTTGACGATGCAGACAGAGGAGCGCCAACACAGTTGAAACTCCGATGGTAATGAAATATCGAATCATCGGTGTCGCCATCGTGCCGTGTTCGGCTTGTGTCGCGTGTGAGTATTCGGGTTCCGGTCCGGTGAATTTTGCATGTTCCTGATATTGCATCTTCGTCACCTACCATCATGACACTTCAAACGGCGACTAATCCCGGATTTGAGGTTCTAGTTTTTTTTTTTTTGTTATACTATAGGTGTTAACATACATTTAGGTTTCGTTGCCTAATGGTGCTTCTCATTCAAGAAACCAATATCAAAGCACTTCGCAAGTGAGTAAATACAACGTGTTTGCGTTGTGTTGTTCATTTTTTTTTTTTTTTTGGTCTCCACGAAAATCCGGGGCATTGCTCCTGTATTCCGAATTTGATAATGCAACTCCTTCAAGCTGAAGAAGCGCTTCATGCCGATGCACAGTTTCTGTCTGCACGGGTAGCGAAGTTTGTTTCGCATCATAAACATTCGGTGCTCCTTGAAATTAGGACATCTTGTCGCACCCTCATCAGCACATGTCTGGAGGCTTTAGCTCATGCTTGTCGGTTCATCCACGCTTGTCACACCACTTTCGTCTGTCAATTTTCACCTGGAATTCCTCTGGACGATAATGCTCGGCAAAGTTTGGAGTCTATGTCGATGTTGTTTCGCAATGCGCGTGAAGCGTTATCGATTGTTCAACCTCGTCTCGACAAATTGGGGCAAGTACTTGTTGACGAGTTGACTTGGTCGCCTATGTATATGCACTTTTTGCGCGTCCTTCAGCTTCTTCCGTTTACGGGGCTGCCGAACCGGGCTATCCTCGTAGATGATATCCCTACACTCATCGATCTGATGAAAACTCATATGCAGGACATCGTCGACTGCATGGGACTTTTTGAAACGAGGATGCAGTCATTTTGGGCATCGTTTATTAATTCAGATTGGGCTCGGGATGACTTTGACAATCGTCATTTTTCCGCTGCGTTGGTTGAGGTTTTTGGATGTTTTCTAGCACATAGATATGGTGCGAGACATTTGCTGTTAGGTCTGAGTGACGCGGATGGAGAAGTTTGGTTAGATGCACGTTTTGAAACCATGTAGTTCCGTTGAATGATATTAGGATGAACTCGAAATAGAGATGGAATATGAATTGCATAACGGATATGCGTCTAGTCGGTGCGAAAACTTCTTCCTGTATTTTATTCTATTTTTCGTTGATGTTTTTCTGTTTTACCTCAGTTGTTATACGATTGTAGTGTGTAATGACTTTTTATATTCTGTCTTTTAGTGCTGAACAGGGTTCCACAATTCCCATCAATGAGAATGTGATATTGAATATTCTTCATTGGTTGTTTTTGCTTAATGCTGAGTGATTCTAGCTTTGGGAAAGTATCGCGGTTAAATTGTAGTCATATTAGTCATCCTTTATACGTGTATGTACGATTTCCCATGTTATACGCTTTCGAATGTATGGGATGTCGGATTGAGTGAAGTTGAATGTTTCTTGGCCGCAAGATATGACCCGCAAAATTTGACAAGTAAAAACGCCACAATCGTACCCATTTTCTTGCTGGGGGGTATTCTGTATGGAGTAAAATTCCAGATATTTTTAGAACGACAAAGGAACGTACTTTGCAAGTGTAATCTCGCCAGCCAGCAAAATCGAATGTTTTATTTTTCTTATCTCGGTGTTCGGCATCCAGGTATTCTCGTAGGCGCTTAAATGACATTTAAGGATGTTAGACGTGACATGGCATGGAAGATGGTACCTTGAAATCATTCGCATTCGGCGGGAACAAGCTGTCGTATAATTCTATGCGTTGTCGGCGAAAATTGATCGCCGCAGTTGCCCAATGGAGGTTGTTGTAATTTATCGGAATCAGAATAATGTCTTTTGCAAATATGTCGGTCTGCAATGAATGTGTCAAGATGATGTTTTCTGAACGTATACGTTCATACCTTGCTTGACCATTCTGCTAATCGCCCTTTTGTGAAGCCGAAGTTGACCAATTTAGGCCAAAAGAACGTTGAGAAGTAATGGACTTTAATCTTGTTCTTTTCCGCATGGTCTGCGAGTAAGGCGCCGTAAAAGTTTATGATCTCGTCATTGATCCATCGCGTTGGCTGCAGTTTTTGGATATCATGCGCAGATATCTGTTCTCGACCGTATTTTGCGATAATTCCGGTTCGTCTTTGTAATGTGTTCAAAATACGTTCGTCGTCATCGGAAAGTTTATCGGGAAGAGGTTTAGCTTTTCCTGAACGGATAGATGAAGCGGCTTCGTTTTTCAACGTAGCGTCGGCTGGTTCCATCCGTTTGCAGGTGTGCTGCGAACTTGAAGTCGTATTATAAGACGTATCCGGGCAGTGTATGTCAACGACGAGGCGTTTCCATAACCATGGTGGACTAAGCTGTTTCAATACTGCGATGTCTGCAGCATTAGTGTTACGAAGGCGGTTGCGTACGTCTTCCAGTTCTGGTTTCGGTGTTACTGAATCTGATGTTGTAGATAATGACGCAACCTAATGCAGTTGTTAACACCCATAGTGTACGACGCTATGTCAAATAGTCACCTTGTCGTATAGAGTTGTAATGCAATTTCGGTGCGTCCGGGATTGTAGAATGTCGTGACCTCGTATGATTAACCAGACATCGTTAGCAATATTGTCTAACGCGTTTGAAAGGGTGTCCTTGGTTTGTTTCATACGGCAACTGTTTCTGTGCTCATTGTTTGCTCACCCGGCATCTGAAAAACGCGTATTCTTCGCGTGGATCGTCGTTTATGTGGCGATAGAAGTAGGATGTTTGTTCAATAAGGTTTTCGAGCATGATGAGAAGGCCGGCATTGTGGTGCTTTCCTGGTATCCACACAGAGAGTTCCGATCGTCCTAAGCATGAACCCAATGCGAGCCAGCTTTCAAGCGGCAACTTTGATATTAGTGGGGTATTCATGATGAAGGCGACAATCGTTATTCGTTCTTCGGCTGGCGTTTCGTGAGAAACGTTAGCGTCTTGAGGCAAATGGTAATGACTTGTACCTTATTCGTTTCTGATAAGATTTGCGGTATTTTTCGTGTCTTAAGATCTAGGTTCTGCCGAAAAAGGTCAAGATGCGTGACGTTTGTAAAGCGATGACATGAATTCTAACAGTGACGGTTGTATAAGATCGAAGACTGAAGTCTTTCTCGATTTGAAAGTCCGCTACTCAGAGGAGCGGACTTTGAATCGCGGCAAAGTTGGATGTTTACTTGAAACCACAGTTGGTAACAATGTGATGGCCCTCCTTAGGCCCCGGGAAGCTCCCTATACCGCCGGCGCCCCAAGGCCCTCAAAAGTCCAAATTTTTGGGCGCCAAAAATCGCTGAGGTCGGTCACCTCACGTGATCGATGTTACTGCATTTGAAAGCCATTTTCGCTACCCACCATTCTCAGCGACGTAAAACAGCGCTGACAGCGGGATTCGAACGCCTAGGCAACCATGAAAGTAATCCGCCAACGGCTAGCTTGCACAGCGAAACCTGTTGACTATGCATGTGTCCATCAGCACCTCAAGACGGGTTCCTCGTCTCTGAAAAGTCCAATCTTCGCCGGACCTCAGCTCGCATTGCCCTCGAAAGTCCAAATTTTCACCGGGGTTTTCGTAGATTTTGAGCTCTCAAAAGTCCAAACGTTGCCGGCGGTATAGGGGGAGCTTCCCGGGGCCTCTCTCCTTTCTGAGCTCGGTAAGTTGTGTTCTGTTATATAATTTTTGCATTTGGCTTTCGTTCGCATTTTAGATTTCATCAGTATGCTGTCCTTCCGTAGAGTATGTCAGCTCGCAAGGTGGTTATGCTACGTTTTTTTACTGACAAGTTTATTTTGGTTGTTCGGAGTCTATTTGTGGCTTACCTTCTTGTTTGTCCGTAGCTTGCGAACACTTTTCAGCCCATAGGAGTTGTGTTGTGCAGTTTCAATCGTTCGGAGTACTTTTATGACCAACTTCGATATAGATACTTGCATATGTACATTGTTTTTGGTTTGCTGATGTTGATTGCGCTATCATTCGGTTAGTGTACAATTTGTATAAGGGTCAAAGTATGGATTCGAGATCTTAGGTATGGGTGAATCAAAGCTTCGGGGTTGGAAGTAAAAGCGGTATCCGTAGCGCTGCATGGATGCATCCTTTCTGACCGTTGAGAGAGTGTGTATAACGTTTACTTCAAAGTTGAGCGTGAAAATGATTTCCGTCGGAGGTTTATGTTATAATTATCGATAGCTTTTCGGACAGGTAGTATTTACAATTTCGTGTGTTCACTTTTTTTTCATTTATATTTTTGGTATTTTGAATGCTTTTCTGTTATTTACGCCCACTGCATGTTGTTGTACGCTTGACGTGCTGCGTTTTCCTTTGCGTTTTGTTTATTAGTGCCTGTGCCAACGCCTTTTGGAATACCGTTTACTGAATAGATTAAAAGCGAGTGAGTGTTTTTTCACGTAGTATCGGATGATATGCGAACCAACACAGCTTACTGTCCATTTTCCTGCATGTTGTGGCCCAGAAAATGTGGCGTTGTATGTGACGACAAGGCGTCGTCTCAACACTTCTCGATTGAACAAAGATCGGAATGTTTCGGCTGGTTCTGTTACATTTTCACGACGGTCTGCCGCGCGCGGTTTCTGGAAGTCATTATTGTTGTGATCATGATATTGCTCTGGCAATATTTTCGCTGGTGGCGTGAATACAAGTTGGGATGGAAAGTTTGAAGGGGTCGGGGGAGCCAGGATAGGTCGCGTTGCAGATGGGATACGCCACTCTCTGTTTAGAAAGTATTGCTGGCCGATGTAGAATGAGGAGGTGGGTGAATTAATGTTATTTTTCGTTATCACCCTGGGATAGATTCGTGGCTGGATATTCAGAGATGTCGCATCCATTTAGTGACTGCGTTCATTCCGTGTTGTATAAAAACTCCTGCGATGTAAGCAGTCATTATCGAGCATGTTTCCTGTGAGAATGCGTTTTGTGTGTATGACGCTGCATGATAATGGCTTACTTCGCGTGATGATAGTGATTGGATAAATTTGGGATGGCATCTAATTTTCTCTCTAAAGCCATATTTGGTAACCCATGTGTCGATGGTTTCAAAGCGAAATCGAATCTTGGAGCCTTGTCTACGGGCGGTGAATTGAATGAATTCTTACATGTTATTGGTGCTTACCTCCAATTCGTAAATGGTCGGCATTGGATCGTCACTCATGAGTGCGTCTAACACAGCCATTTCGAGCACTTTATGCCCTAGGATGCTGAGTCTTTCATTGTCGTTAAATTCTTCCTCTTGCGTATCTGGAATACGCAGTGATTTATGGGTGAATACTTGCAAGTACATGTCGTTGTTCATCGTGGGTGGCCAGTTGTGGAAGTTGTTGTTCTTGTCGGAGTTAGCCATTAGCGTGTTAATCGGGGGGAAAATGGTTGAGTGAGCATTTCGACTGCCGAAGGAATGCTGTATGTTCGTGTTTGCAAGGGCTTTGTTCAGGCAGGGTTTCCTCTTCTTTTTGGTTTTTTTTGGTTCGATTTTATTTTATTGCGACCCTGTTCATTAGCCGTCATGCGGGTCAGGTGAATCGCGTTTGGTATTCGATGCCCGCTAATAAGTACAGCTGATATTTGTTGAAAATGGGGTGTCTGGGATATTTGGGTCGCTATAGATACAAGCTAACTGCGAAACTATGTAACCTATTGGTCATTTTGCTCCTTCACAATTTCTGTTCAAGTAAAGGTCATCGAGACACTCCCGGAACGACTTATTACTGCATTTTGGGTCAATCGCGTCGCCTTGAGCATTCGGATCTTGCGAATTGGCGATTGTAGACGAGTACCCGAGCAAGAAATCTGTCACTATGAAATCCTTTGGAGTGCACATAGTTTTGCAGGTAGCTGTATTTCAATAAACCATAGGGCCGTTACGATTTCTTTTTGAAATAAATAGGTGTTGGAACATGGGGAGATGCACGAAGTTGTAAATATAACTTGGATGAGGAGAT
Source organism: Hymenopellis raphanipes (assembly GCA_036872995.1). NCBI lineage: Eukaryota > Fungi > Basidiomycota > Agaricomycetes > Agaricales > Physalacriaceae > Hymenopellis > Hymenopellis raphanipes. Next base: position 461,472 of record JAYMDG010000030.1, read on the forward strand.
GCTCAATGTTGTAGTTTAGAATACGAATATGCCTTCTGCGTGGTGGGGACGTTGAGGTATTGGATTACACTATGCTTCGGAATACGGAATGGAGTGTCGGGATACTAATAAATGGAGAAGAGCAATCGACAGTCTGTAGTTTGTACCCCGAAAGAATTTTCTGTTCCGACGGTCCGGTTGAGAAAGGGATATTGTATTTTCAGGTGTCGAAATTGGTCGCTAAGGGAAATAAGGCGCGAGAGCGTTATGTGTTGTCAAGTATTGACAGGACATATTTCAAGGTTATTGCGGAACTGATTCAAACAAGAAAAGGCAAAAAATACGACTGGAATTGAAGAGCGCTAATTTCGAGTGTTATCGTTGCGTAGTGGGGTTTTTAAAACACTGCGGCGTTTGACTGTGCATTCATGAAAATTTCTTCTTGGTGAGGAAGTTATGGTATAGTGTTTCCGTGATCGCGGCTTCCAAGGTGGATTTCCGGAAGTATTTTCACGAGAGGATGTTAGGCACAACGTGGGAATTTGTTCGTCCGGCCAGTCATGACCCCTGAATTCGGTTGTCTTGTTGATAGTTTTTATAACGCTCCATTTTTTTTTCCGTCATTCCTAATTCTTGGAACGGCGAGTGCGTTGCCAGCGCGGCGTACGGTCAGCGAAGGGCAAATTTGCTTTTTACCTTGCTGTTTTTCCTTGGGTGGTTGACGTTCGGTGAGCATTTTTCGAATCATTGGGCACGTTGCACTTGAGTAACAAAGTTCTTGCTTGTGCATTAAAGGACATGTCTTTGGACAATTCTGGGAGCAGCACAATTGATCCCACGTACTCGCAGGCGGTTGCTATTAATAGCGTTGTCAATGGCCAAGATGGAGGCAACAGGTTTTCGTCGTTCCCGTTCGATATTTCGGTGCGCGCTTTTTGTTTTCTTCTTTTGTTGTTTTACGAACGACGACGAGCAGACACCATTTTCTCCACAAAGTGTCGGCGACTCTTATTTCCCGTTGGCCCAGCCCTCTTTATCTTCAGTGGATTTTATTCCGCCTGAGATATGGCTAGAGATATTTTCTCTTCTGGTTCCTGTGTGGGGTATTTGGATTCTGGCACGACGTTCCCGGAGGAATCGTCTAATCCCTCGGATTTTAGTTCGACATCTCCGGCTGAATCTCTCAATCCTTTCCAGGCGCCTTGGTTGTTCACCAATGTGTGCCGTCGTTGGCGAGATATTGCTCTATCGTCATCCAGACTCTGGTCATATTTCGAACTCGACATATCGGATTTGAGCACTTGTTTGACTGCGGAGCAGCTTGCACAAAAAGCGGAATTTTTTCTCCAACATTCTAGGGATCGTCCTATTCATGTGTTTCTTACCGGAGATGTTGGGATCGCCAATAGCCCTTTATTTTCGGTTTTGGGTCGCAGCACGATCGATGGACCCGCTTTGGAGTAACGACGTCTCCTTTCATGCTAAATTCATTGTCTGGTCTCGATTTGCCAGCTCTTGAAACCTTGTATTTGTTTCCGGATCCGCCCGAATTCGACGTTCGTGGTTTACTACCGGTGGATTTGGTCAAAACGCCCCGCCTCCGTACCTTGCTTGTCGGTTATGAGATGGACAGCACGACTTTCCAATCCATCATCCTTTCATGGAATGGCATCACGAAGATCGTTGGATTTCCCTTGCGTGATCGGCAGGGTTTTGTTATACTTCAAGGAATGAAGCACATCCAGGAGCTATATTTGGTGGCGGCAGTTAACGATGCAGTAATGGCTGACGTCGGCAACGTTTTTCCCCACGGAATACAACTCCCTCATTTGCGCCATCTTTTCGCCGACAACCAATTTTCCCCTCGAAAGGTTGCACCTTTCATCCTGGCCAAAATCGGCGGTCCGGTGATGCGCAAGCTTTACGATGCTTTTGGGTGATGTGGGATGGTTTTCGTCACTTCCGATGCCCGTCGCTCGACAGCTGGTGGACTTAGACGTCACCTGCGATATCCCAACAGAAAGTTTAGATGGCATGCATAATTTGGCGTATTTATTGGCGCAAGTGTGCAATGTTCGAACGATGGCGCTTCGCGGGATACAGTTTACGTCTAGCTTCTTCTGTTGCTGGGCGTTATCTGCGCGACAATTTCATTTCCGCATTTACGCACGTTCGATGTTGCCGACTGCTCCTTCCCCGACGAGGATAGTCTTAGAGCTCTGTCGTGTGTTGTTTCCATGTTGTTCCTCCGAGGTGGTGGTTCAGCGGTTTCGACGTTTTCACCACGAGCACTTGGTGATGATAGGACGGCGCGGACAGTCGTTCTGCCACATTCTGTCCATGGATGCACGTATGAGCATGCAGCATTAAATTTTGGCTGGGCTGGCGCCCGTGAATGGGACAGTGCGACGTGGAATATGACTTGGAAAGGGGAATGAAGCAACGCGCTTTGTAGGGGTTGTGGCTAGGCGGTGCGGAATTCCGCAATTTCGGTGTATGGCACCTTAAAAAATAAAATAATGGGGCAGTCGCATGCTCAGAAGTTTGTTTTAAGCGAGTACGATGAAAGGAGGGCGTCCTTGTTCAATGCAATTCTTATTTTCAAAGTAGCCTTTAGCACAGCTGTGTGTCTGTCAAGGTGTCTGTTACCGGACCATGTTGTGCATTTGCGAAGAAAAGTCCGCAAACCTCAGCTGCATGTATCGATTTGGCTGGGTAAATTTTGCGGTTTTTGAAAGGGATGATTTTTGATAATGTTTGGAACAAGAAAATAAATCACCGACATATAGCAACCACTCAGACCGGAAGGCGGTGAGATTTCACGGTCGCGATATTTTCAAACAAGATTGCATCGTTCTAGATGATTAATCTTCTTCCAGAATTCTCGATAACAAAATCAATGTTCCAAAACCCGCGGCTAGTATCTTTTTGAATTTGCTGGGCATTATGACGGTGTCCAGCCCCTGGCAGCAGCTTACTGGCATCTTGTTATGAAATGGAGTGAGAGTTTATCTACAATTCATACTTGAGGTCGGCAAGGATCAGGAGATGATAAGTTTCCTTATCAAAACACCTCTCGGCATCGTGAATGCAGCGGTCTCGAATAGAACAACAGTTCATGTTGTCGTGGGTTATAGTTTGGTAGCGAAATCCCGGAATGGCGGGGTTCAAATGTTGTAAGGTTTGATACATGAAGCGTCATTTAATATTTATTGACAGTCAGGTAGTGTGGGTAGTTTTTTGGCTGAGGATCTTTGTGATTAAGTATAGCTTATTGATGTGATAGTGCTTGTTAGTTAACACGGAAATTATTTTTCAGGGCAGAGGTTGCGAGAAATGATGTTAGGGATAACGTGGGATTTCGGGCGTCGGGCGAATCGTTCCGGGGTCTCGGCCTTTTCTCGTAGTTTCCTTTCGTTGTCTTTGCCTTTCATAATTCCACAGAATTGGGAGCGCTCCATCGGCGTTGCTGTAGCGGCGTACCGTAACGCGAGGCTAAAGTCCGTTATTATTGTGCGGATTTTGTTCTGGTGCATCAAAAATTTGTGGGTGTTTTCGAATTATTGCGCCCATTGTTCCCTTTTGAGTGATTCTTGAAGCAGTTGTCTGCGCAGTGCGCCCCGGGGGTCTCGTTCGTTTCATGCCTTTGCGTGAGGCATCGGCCGCTGATGCCAGGGTGGTCAACCAAGAAGGAGGAGATGCGTTTTTGTCGTTCCCTTTTACTGCTCCAGTGTGTCCTGCTTTCTGACCTTTTTCGGTCGCATTGTTTCATTTTTGGCTGACCAAAAAATGAGTAGAGAGCACCTGCCGCCTGGTCCAACTCTTATTTCTCGATCAACCACCCTTCCTTAGATTTTCCGCCCGAAATATGGGCTCATATTTTCTGGTATAGTGGAACCGAGTGGGGCTGGTAGAAGACGGCAAATTTCCGGCGGGTCGCTGAACGTTTTGAAACCGCCGCTCGTGTTCACGAGTGTTTGTCGCGCATGGAGACAAATCGCTGTGTCCTCCCCAAGATTGTGGACCTACCTCGAAATTGATCCTGAGTTGTGCGCCTGGATGACTCCGACGGAGTTCGCATGGAAAATCCAAATATTCTTGCAACGTTCTTGCTCCCTTCCGCTAGGCGTATTCTTAATCGGAGATCCTGGCTTCCCTAACCACCCATTGTTTGCTGTGTTGCGATCATGCTCACATAGATTGCGTCGGCTTGGGATGATTATATCGCCGTCTATATTCCACTCGCTTTCCCATCTTGAACTTTCCTCTCTTGAAGTCTTGTATCTGTATCCCGACCGACCGCTGGCTATGGACGAATTGGGGTGGATAGACTTGTTGAAACGCCTCAGCTCCATACGTTGCTGGTTGATTTCGCGATGGATAGTAGCACCCTCAATTTGGTTGTGCTCCGGTGGGGTCACCTCACCAAGATCATTGGAGTTCCCTTTGAGGGACCTCCAGTGTTTCACGCTACTCAAGGAGATGGAGTTTGTTGAGGAGCTATCTGTGGTGACGGACCTCAACTGTCTTTCGATGAACGCAATCGATCGGGATTTCCGGGGCACCATATGTTTCCCTCGGCTACACCATCTCTTACTGGATAGCGTGGATTCGCATAGGGATGGTGCACGCTTCGTTTTGTCGAAACTTGTTGCACCAGTGATGCGTAAGCTCACCATGTTGTTGTGGAACATGGGATCATTTTCGTCGTGGCCGACAACATCCTCCAACAAGTGGTGACGCTGGACGTCACTTGCAAAGCAGCGAGTGTCACCGGGATGCGTAATTTGGCCGATTTAATTGCTCAGATGCGCAATGTTGAGTCATTAAGGTTGCGGGAGATGAAGTTTACGCCTATCTTGGCACGATTTTGAGAGCGTTTATCGAACTTCATCTCGTCTGCGCATCCTGGATGTTGGTGAAAGCATCTTCCCGACGAAGATAGTCTAACAGCTCTGTCGCACGTGGTGTTTGTTTTTGTTTTGCCGGCTCGAGAATCTTCCCGTTTCGACGTTTCCGTTGGAATTGACTCGTGCACCAGTTCAGCTGCGAACAATACTGCTGCCTCGTGGCCTATATGGATACTGGCACGGAAATCCAGCACTGGACTTTGCGTGGGCTGAACATCGTGAACCGGATAGCACGACGTGGAATATGACTTGGAAGGAGAATGAGGTAACGTCTTTTCGTAGTAATGGTGGCAATGGAGTTATGCAGTTCGCCGCGGTTAATTCATCTATGTTATTAGTCGGGCGATTTGTATGCGCGAATTTTAAACAGGGGGGGAAGGTGTTTATATTCCTTTTGATTGTTGTCATTTCATGTTTGTGTTTGGATGTTTAAACAGATTTTTGAAAGCGGAAGTAATTGAATCTGTTATACGTCGATAGTTAAGAGAAAAATCAATTGCAGGATTTCGCGAGAATGCACATCTCTGTGTTCAGCGGTTATTGTCTGTTGTGGGAGAAAAATAATGTGTACTCATTGCATATATGTAAAGCGCGACGCAATAAAGTATGGCGAGCGGGGTTTTGTTACAGCTTCGTATATGGAAGTTTCAAATCTCTCTCCAGCAGTCGTTAGGGAGGATCGAACTATGTCTTTCTGCTGAACTATTAGCGTGAAGTAAAAAGGAACGGGTTAATTTTTCTTACCCAGTATGAGTTTATTTTTCAAGTAGTCTTGAGCAAACCTATTCATTCGTTAACCGACGTGTTCAGAGTTTGCGAAAAAACAAAGCGATACGCATATGCGGCTTGCGACATCGCAGTTATGTGTGACTTTTCACAGTCTCGATGATAGAGTCATTTGTGTTTATAACGAAAACATGTTGCCAAACCAAGTTGGGCGCATTCGTTGTAGGATTTTTGGTATGTGAGTTTTCAAATAGACTGTGATGAGGTCGTTTTCACATTTCCGTGATATTCTTTGTCGGCGGAGATGTTGAATCGGGCATATACCCACGAAGTATGTAGAAGTTCGATTTGTATAAAGCTTTGAATGGCAGCATGAATGAAATCGGATTACGGAAGATCCTCGATATGCGTCTAGTATAAGAGTAGTCAAAATCTATATTGTGAATTATTGGCGGTTCGCGTCCGGTCGAGCGAGTTGGCAGTGGGGCGAGGTGAGTGGTTTCCGCCCTGTTTGCGAAAAAGAGAGCCTTTGGGTGGCTGAAATCTCCTGCCTTGTGTAATAATTGAGCGCGGTTCATCTGAGTTGGCTGGCGACTTGCCTCCGATGCAGGCAGGAGAGGGTAGAATTCACAAGGCGAGATAGATGAGACGACGTTGCGATCGCTGACTTCCCTCAGTAACACCTTCATGGCAGGATGCAACGTGCACATAAGTGACCTTTCGGCCGTTAGTATTATGTCTGCGATGCCTAAGATTCGGCGTTATTTTTTCATTTTAAATTGGAGGACGGGCAATGCAGATTTCGTTAAATTTAATAGTTCGCCATATACATTAGATCATATGTGGTCCTGTTAATTTATTTTTCTTCCCATGCAAGCGACGGCGAAAATGCGATATATACACCCATTTACGCCACAACAGTACTTTTTCTGACATTGGACATGCATTTTTTGGGTTCTTTATTTTTTTTTTACGCGGTAGTAATGATTAATGAGGAAGGCCTACTATACTACTTGCCAAGTGGTATAGTAGTATGCATATTAGGTGCGGCGATTCATGGCTGCCACGTGCTCTACATTCTCTTTTCGATGGTTGAAGTGAAAACACACCATTCGATGCATTTTATGGTGGTATTTAGGCCATTTCGCTCAATTTCTCCCTAGCTCGCTCCATCCTTTCGTTTGAATGTCGGCAGCTTCGATATTGATGCATAGATTCAGAGTCGTGTCCCTTGGTAACGAGCCGATGATTTTGGCTATAACATGTAGGTCGTCATATGTTGCATCCAGCGGAGTTGTTTTAGGCTCCGACATTGGGTGTAACGATAATATGGCATCACATGTTTCTAGATATTGTTTCAGTTTTGCAGCAAAGTTAGTAAATTAGGTTGACGTACGATCGCCATACATTCCAAATTGAGATTTTCTAGAGTCGCTGCGGACTGTTCAATGATGCTGCTTTTGCATCACGACACACTTGCCCCGGTATGCGTGTGTTATCTCTGTCGCAATGGCCAATTGCCCTGTCTTTGCAATTCGGCGATGATTGACAAGTATCCGTTTTCCGACGCGAAGTCAAGACCGATCAACAAACGCCGGACGTTCACCGTTGCTTCGCAGTCCCCGCCTGCGGCATCTTCCGCGATGCGAATAATGGCAGGGTGCTCTCCGGGGCTCTGGTTCCAAGCCGATTGATAGACAATCTATTACATCGCGCAGCGATGAGGAGGGGCTCTGGTATGCGTTGCTGTAATGGTACAAGCAACAATAACGAGTTTAGAGAATTTGGGTAATACAGCGTGAGCTTCGGGAGCGAGAGCAGATCCAGTTTAGATTAATGCTTTTGAATGTTATGGATTTAAGTGGAGAGGGGCATAGGGACGCCAAGCGTAGAAGCTCCTTTATGGGACCGAGAACAGTTCCGATGATTCGAATGTGGCGGATGCATGATGCAATGTGCTCGCGTCCAGCGAGATGCTGGGTCCATAGGCGAATACTACGACGGAATGCTGTGGGTTGGCCGCAGTCGATGCTCACAAAGACCATGGGAGTGTCAATTGCCTAAAGGCTTTGTTCACCAGTCCTGTGCAGTGGGGCGGGTTCCGTGAAAAAAGCAGGCGGAGGATGCGCTCTATAATTTCTACCGGAGGCGAGAGGCGTCTCCGAAAAGAGCGGCGCTGGCCGAATTGGTGGCCAGACCTCGGTCGCTGCCATTATGCATTTAACGAGGAGGCATGATCCACGGTTAAATACAGTTTGGACCATAGTAATTAGAAGATGGGCGATGAATTATGTTTGTGATATTTTTAAGGGCCCGCTTCCGCGTGGGTAATACATCCGGGTGATATAAAGGTAACGGGAAAATGGAGTCCCATTATTTTTGTTTTGGTCTCCGTCACCGTTGTTAGCATCCTATAAATCATGTCTGTAATGATCAAAGTGGACGGATTGGTTCTTAAAATTGCTTATTCGTGGATGCGCCTGCGTCATTCATCCATTCCAAAATTGCTGGCCAACGCGCGGTACCGTTAAAAAACTGGTGTACTTGATGCGCACGAATGTTTTTACGGAACTGTGTTGTTGGATTTCGTGATTTCCGAGACTTTGGCGGCTCCTTTCGTCTTCGGGAATGATTGGTTCCAACATATTGACGCAGAAATCCCGCAGTACCGGCGGTGTGCTGGTGCGTATGTTTGCAACAGTTGTTACAGTATTTAACGGTTCGCTCTAGACGAGAAAGCGTTTTTAGATGCATCTCGCCTGTCTCTTGAGGGCGTTTCCGCAGGATCTATGTCTCTTTGAACAAGCGTCCGGCGCTGGCGATGTTATATCGCGAAACGCCTGGTTTGTATCATTCAAAAACT